>CM053572.1:94838653-94945942 GCA_028646485.1 Cryptoprocta ferox | reverse complement strand
AGCAGAAGAAGAGAAATAATAAAGATCTGGGCAGAAATAAACAATATAGAATCCAAAAAAACAATCAAACAGGTCAATGAAACCAAGAGTTGTTTTTTTGAAAAAAATAAACAAAATTGATAAATCTCTAGCCAGGCTCCTCAGAAAGAAAAGAGAGAACACTCAAATAGACAAAATCATGAATGAAAATGGATCTATTACAACTGATCCCTCAGAAATACAAGCAATCATCAGGGATTACTATGAAAAATTATATGCCAACAAACTGGACAATCTAGAAGAAATGGACAAATTCCTAAACACACATGCACTATCAAAATTCAAACGGGAAGAGATAGAAAATCTGAACAGACCCATAACCAGTGAGGAAATCGAATCAGTGATCAAAAATCTCCCAACGAAAAAGAGCCCAGGGCCGGATGGCTTCCCAGGGGAATTCTACCAAACATTTAAAGCAGAGTTAACACCCATCCTTCTCAAGCTATTCCAAAACATAGAAATAGAAGGAAAACTTCCGAACTCATTCTACGAAGACAGCATCACTTTGATTCCCAAACCAGACAGAGACCCAGCAAAAAAAGAAAACTACAGGCCAATATTCTTAATGAATACAGATGCAAAAATACTCAACAAGATACTAGCAAATCGAATTCAACAGCATATAAAAAGAATTATCCATCATGATCAAGTGGGATTCATTACTGGGTTACAGGGCTGGTTCAATATTCGCAAATCCATCAATGTGATACATCACGTCAACAAAAGAAAAGATAAAAACCACATGATCCTGTCGATAGATGCAGAAAAAGCATTTGACAAAATACAGCATCCATTCTTAATAAAAACCCTCGAGAAAGTCGGGATTGAAGGAACTTACTTAAACTTTATAAAAGCCATTTATGAAAAGCCCACAGTTAATATCGTCCTCAATGGGGAAAAACTGGGAGCTTTCCCCCTGAGATCAGGAACACGACAAGGATGTCCACTTTCACCACTGTTATTTAACATAGTGCTGGAAGTCCTAGCATCAGCAATCAGACAACAAAAGGAAATAAAAGGCATCAGAATCGGCAAAGAAGTCAAACTTTCACTTTTTGCAGATGACATATACTCTACATGGAAAATCCGACTGACTCCACCAGAAGCCTCCTAGAACTGATCCGTGAATTCAGCAATGTTGCAGGGTACAAAATCAATGTACAGAAATCGGTTGCATTTTTATACACCAAAAATGAAGCAACAGAAAGAGAAATCAAGAAACGGATCCCATTCACAATTGCACGAAAAACCATAAAATACCTAGGAATAAACCTAACCAAAGATATAAAAGACCTGTACAATGAAAACTATAGAAAGCTTATGAAAGAAATTGCAGAAGACACTAAGAAATGGAAAAACATTCTGTGCTAATGGATAGGAAGAATAAACATTGTTAAAATGTCATTATTACCCAAAGGATTCTACACATTCAATGCTATCCCTATCAAAATTGCACCAGCATTCTTCTCAAAGCTAGAACAAACTATCCTAAAATTCGTATGGAACCACACACACACACACAAAACCAAATAGCCAAAGTAATATTGAAGAAGAAAACCAAGAGGCATAACAATCCCAGACTTTATCCTCTACTACCAAGCTGTCATCCTCAAGACAGTATGGTATTGGCACAAAAACAGACACATAGACCAATGGAATAGAATAGAGAGCCCAGAACTGGACCCATAAATGTATGGGCAACTAATCTTTGACAAAGCAGGAAAGGGTATCCAATGGAAAAAAGACAGCCTCTTTAATAGAAGGTGCCAAGAGAACTGGACAGCAACATGCAGAAGAATGAAACTAGACCACTTTCTTACACCATACACAAAAATAAATTCAAATGAATGATGGACCTGAATGTGACACAGGAAACCATCAAAAGCCTAGAGGAGAAAGCAGGAAACAACTTCTTTGACCTCAACCACAGTAATTTCTTACTCGACACAACCCCAAAGGCAAGGGAATCAAGAGCAAAAATGAACTACTGGGACCTCATCAAGATAAAAACCTTCTGCACTGCAAAGGAAACAATCGAAAAAACTAATAGGCAACCGACAGAATGGGAAAAGATAGTTGCAAATGGCATATCAGATAAAGGGCTAGTATCCAAAATCTACAAGGACCTCACCAAACTCCACACCTGAAAAACGAATAATCCAGTGATGAAATGGGCAGAAGACATAAATAGACACTTCTCCAAAGAGGACATCCAGATGGTCAACAGGCACATGAAATGATGCTCAGCCTCATTCATCATCAGGGAAATACAAATCAAAAGCACACTGAGATACCACCTCACTCCAGTCAGAGTGGCTAAAATGAACAAATCAAGAGACTATAGATGCTGGTGAGCATGTGGAGAAACAGGCACCCTCCTACACTGTTGGTGGGAATGTAAACTGGTACAGCGGCCCTGGAAAACAGTGTGGACTTTCCTCAAAAATTAGCAATAGAACTCCCCTATGACTCAGCAATAGCACTGCTAGGGATTTACCCAAGGGATACAGAAGTGCTGATTCATAGGGGCACATGTACCCCAATGTTCACAGCAGCACTTTCAACAATAGCCAAATTGTGTAAAGAGCCAAAATGTCCATCAACTTACGAATGGATAAAGATGTGATATATATACACAATGGAATACTACATGGCAATGAGAAAGAATGAAATCTGGCCATTTGTAGCAACGTGGATGGACCTCGAGGGTGTCATGCTATGCGAAATAAGTCAGGCAGAGAAGGACAGATACCATATGTTTTCACTCATAGGTCTAACAGGTGAAACCTAACAAGGGACAATGGGAAGGGGAAGGCAGGGGAGAAAAGTTAGGGAGAGGGAGAGAGGCAAATCATGAGAGACTCTTGAATACTGAAAACAAACTGAGGGCTGAAGAGGTAGGGGGAAAGGGGAAGGGGGGTCATGGTCATGTAGGGGGGCACTTATGGGGAAGAGCACTGGGTGTTATATGGAAACCAACTTGGCAATAAACTATTTACAAAATAAAAATAAAAATATCCTTGTCAGAATTATAATTTAATTACATTAAATACCTGGGTGTTGGTTGTGTCCTTAGGCATCAGTTCTTTAAAATACAAGGGCCTTGTTTACTTACCTTAGAGGGTTATGAAGAGGTCAAATGAAATAACATGAGTACAAGTGCTTTAACCATGTGTACAATTATGATTATTTAAAATTCCACTCAAATTTCGTCACGAAAAAGTCTCTTACTAAAAACTCATTGTTAGTATGCGGCAAACTACTTTTTTAAAAATCCTTATACAAACAATTGGAAACAAACAAAGAATTTGGACTTCGAAGAACAATCTGCACTTAAATTCTATCAAAAGTTATGAAAATGCAGAGTTATCCCAAAATACTTACATAAAAATAGTCATCAAAAACCTATAGCCCAATGTCATTAAATTGTTCTTTATTTCAAAGATCAAAAATGAAACTAATGATGATTTGGGAACACAAATATGAAATCAATTTCTTCCAAAAAATGCATATAAATTTAATTATCCCTGGAAGCTCATTTTTTTTAATGGGCAAAATACCAGCAATGTGCCATAAAGGCTTATATTTTCACTCAGAGCAGTGACTTCGAGTTGCACTGCTTTGCCACAGTTAGAGTTTCCTCACAGCAGCTGAGAGTATCCCATCTGCACAGCAGTCAAGTTACTCATTATCTAGAATGCTGGATATAAAATCATCAGCTTCCAATTGTTTGGTGGGATGAGGTATGAAAACATTGCAAAGAACTGACAAAGAAAAGAGATTCAAATCCTATTCCATCTCAAATGACCTCCAAAGTGGAGAGGGGTCATGAAATCAATGTTTTCGCCCTCCCAACAGGGCAGATGATTGAATCATCAAGAAACTGTGGCCCAGAAAAGCAACAACACTGCAAAACAAGTCAGCAAGGAAAGAAAATAAACACACACATAGACACCAATCTTGCTTATGATATGGCTGTCAGCAGGAATATAAACTAAATTTTAGACACTGAAAGTAGTCCCTCAAAACAAAGAACATTCCACCAATCCACAATCTGTGAATGTTTTAACTGGTCCAGAGGCCACATTTATTTTGCAATTGCAAAGAGATAACATCTCTGAGAGGCAAAGACAATTGGGATTTCCTGTGTCACTGGAAAACAAGCTGAGGAAAGATACTGACTCGGTCTCTCTCCACCAGATTTACTGTGGTAGCAGTACCTTTGCAGGACTTGTGGTCTGGAAATGAATCAGAGTAACCTTAAAGCAGAGTTCAGTCTAGCTTCATTCTTAGGAAAACTTACAGCTTTCAATTTCCAAGGTGCAGTTTTGTTCATCCAGTGGGTAACGCCTTAGGTCCATCATGCAGGCAGCTGTGGTTGTGATTCTAGAAGAGAAATAGCAATAATACATGCTGTTAGCTAGTCCATGGCTGGAGTTGGAAAAGTTAAATCCAAGTATCAAAGAGGACAGAATTAGGCCTCTAGGAGACTGATTTAGGCCAAAGTTCTAGCAAAAAAGGGTGCTACAAGTTCAGATAACCATTTTCCTGTATGAGCCTTAGGCTGATTTATTAAAAAAAAAAAAAAAAGTATTAGACTAAATCAGTATTTTCCCAAAGTGTGGCCCATTACCTACTGGTACCAAAATCATCGGGGAACATTTGTTAAATAGGCAGTTTCCATGGTCCAGAATGTCTTGGGGATAGGGAGGGATGGTCCCAGGGCTCTTTATTTTTATAAGCATTACAGGTGATTAAGAATATCAACATAGATAATTCCTCTTCCACTCATATTTGTTTCTTTCTCCATCTAATCTAATGTTCATTAAATTTTGGATTTGATTCATCATTTTTGACATTTCTATGCATTGTATAGTACTTAGCAAGTGCTTTAATACAACACAATATCACCCTTTCATCTATCACCTCATTTGCTCTGTACTAAGTAATCTGATATTCTCATAACCTGTTAGAGAGCGTCCTCCTATGGATTGGCAGAGTTACTTATTTAGAATACCTGGTATGTTTATTATTTTATCACAGAGATATGAATATTCCCTTTAATTCTTTATATTTCTCTGTCATATTTTTTTTAGAAAGAGGAAGAGAGAGCACAAGCTGAGGAGAGAGAGGGAGAATGAGAGAGAGAAAGAGACGGCAAGAGTCGTGGAGGGGGAGAGAGAAAGAGAATCCCACGACTCTGGGATCATGACCTGAGCTGAAATCAAGAGGTGGGTGCTCAACCAACTGAGCCACCCAGGCTCCACTCTGTCATTTTTTCACTAATCTCTTATTGAAGATCTACTAAAAGGAGTCAAAAAGCATATAGTTCTAAATGATTTGTTAATATATATTTTTGGATCAATGAGATAGCATAATGTCATGAAAAAACAGAAGTTTTAGAATACAACAGACATTAAGTATAAATTCTAATTCCATCTCACTAACTGATTGACATCAAAATGGTTAATATCCTGTAACCAACCTTAGTTGCTTTATCTATGAGAAGGGGATATTATTAACAACAATAATAGTTACCTAACAGGGTTTCTATGAGAATAATTTATGTAAAGAATATAGAAGAGTACCTATATACAATGTGTCCTTTAAATCTGCTGGGAAAAAAAAAACTAAGAAGAAATTTATATTGAATTTGACCAACTTTGGCTCACTCTACTCTGAAGAGCACTTTACTATGAGTTGGGAATAGAAAAATAAGATACAGCCCCAGCTTGGGAGAAACAGTTTCCAGCTAGATATGTTTCATTAAAAGGTTGGGCAAAGTTTGCAAGTAATCTAGGTAGACTGAGTCTATGAAATTCTTCAGTTAGGTGTGAGAGTCCCACTCCTTAGCTGTAGGATGGAAATATGTGATTAACTTAATATAAGTAGTTCATACCTCTTTAATTTGGTTACTGCTTCATTAAAGTTTGTGCTCTGTTAATTTTTGTTTTTCTTTTTAGCAGGAAGTGAGTATCCTAGGGGTGATGTCCATCCCTGATTCCTTCCTTTCCTTCTCCAGGAGTTAGTGACTCTGCCTCAGCTCCTTTCCATCTCCACTGTTCTCCCTCAAAATCTATGGTCCTGTTGCCTCACCTCATGTAATTATTGTAGATAGGTCTCCTGGCCTCTCCCTTTGCCTCCCTACTATCCATTATCCATAGAGCAGTCAGACCTTTTAAAAACATAGATTAGATTTTATCATTCCTCTGCTTCAAATTTTAGTGGTTCTTTCAAAAAAATCCAAAATCTTGACTATGTCCTACTGTGCCCTAAATAATCTGCCTCTTCTTAGAATCTCAATATTATCTCATCCCAAGTCCTTTCTCACTATCTTCCAGTCTTCACATTTGTTCTTTCTGCCTAGAATATGTGTCTCCCTGAACTTAACAAGTCTCTCTTTTCTGATCCTTCAGCTCAAAAGACACCTCCTCTAAGAGGCCTTTCCCAAGCAGCCCATCCAAAGTGGCTGCCTTAACTAATGTTCCATCTTATCTGTTTATATCCTTTAGGCAAGTATCATAATGTGAAATTATCTTGCTTATTTATTTATCTTACTTTTAAAAAATTTTAATGAAGTATAGTTGACATATAATATTAAATTAGTTTCAGGTATATAACATAGTGATTTAACAATTACACAGCCATAAGAAAAGAATGACATATCGTCATTCATGACAACATGTATGGACCTAGCAGATATTATGCTAAGTGAAATAAGCCACACACAGAAAGACAAATGCCATTTGATTTCACTTATATGTGGAATATAATAAACAAAACAAATGAACAAACAAACAACAAAAGGAGAAACAGACATAAATATAGAGAACTGGTGATTGCCAAAGGGAAGGGGGCTGAGGGGATGGATGAAAGGGATTAAGAGGAAAAAAACGTTTTCTTTCTTCTTCCTTCCCTTCTTCCTTTCCTCTCTCCCTTCCTTCTTCCTTCCTTCCTTTTTTTTCTTTCCTTCTTTCTGTACTACTTCTTTCAATAAAATGTAAGCTGTTTAGGGGTACAGGTTTTGTTGTAAGGCACAGATTTATTGTAAGGCAATCAATAAACATCTGTTGGATAAATAAAAACATGAATTATAAAGATGCAAGCAGTTGGTTTTGCTGATTATAAATCTTTTATTTGGAGGATTATCTTGCTGCATTATTTCTCTTCTTTTTTTAAACTTATACCTTAAGTTTTAGGAATGCTTCCTATATTTTTAACAGTAATACATTTTAATCCACTGAATTAACATTGCATAAATAGTCGTAGAGTTTATCTTATCATCAAAATGATTGTTTCTGCTTTCCCTGGGTCTTACCAAATATTTATATTTTACAAACTCTAAAATTATATAAGAATTAAAATTCACAGTTAATTATTTACTCAGAGCTTAAAAATGACAATTTATTTTGGCTATGCAATACATGACTGAATTTCTCACTGGCCTACTGATTTACCTCCTTCCTTCCTCCCTTCCTTTCTCTCTGTCTCTCTCTCTCTTTCTCTTTCACATGTAGCTACAACCTGAATTGTTACTAACATAGAGAAGCCTGTATTATGTAGAAGACAAATTTTCAAAGAAATTAAAATTAGGTATATGATGGGCATACCAACACTCCCGTGTTATTTCTGTAAAATAGCAGAAATAATCCCCAGCTTGAGAAACTAGAGAAAATTAACTTCAACTGATAGAATGAACACAAAGGACATTAAGGTACAAGGGCACACATACAATAAAAAAAAAGTGAGAGCCATAAACAGATGCTCAACATCCGAGGTGCAGTTTACAATAGCTACTATATAGGTTGTGGTTCACACTTTCTGCTGATACATATTCATGGCAACTAACATCTGTGAACTAGTGCTGTAAACATTAGTGCTGTGAGTAAGAAAAATAAATTGACTAATGCTATTGCAGAAGAAATTAGTTTCTACCCACATTTAAAAAATAAAGATGAAAGTGTTTTTCTGACATCAACAACGTTTATATTTACACCAGTGCTTTACTTTTTAACGCTATACTTCACTATATATATATATTTCTAGTGAATGTTTGCAAGGCATTTGTGTCTCCTACTGGGTTAAAGCATAAAGTTTGTAGACAAAATAATCCATTTGGAATCCTGTTCATATAGGCCCGAATTAGTGAGCTAGGATGAATCACTTAGATCCTATAATACTTGGTTGCTTCTGAAAACTTGAATTAAAAACTTGCCAACCTAATTTGTTGTGAGATGATAAAGGTAAGAAGAGATCTGTAACTCATAAAACGTTCTGTAACTTTTTATCACCTGCTAATGAGCAAATGCAGTGATAACTCATTTGACCAGTGGTTAACATTTTGAATATGTATATGTATATGTTTGTATACATGAAGAAATGTAGAATGCTCAAGCACTTATATTAAAAGAAAAGCAGAGTGGGGCAACTGGGTGGCTCAGTCAGTTCAGCATCTAACTCTTGATTTCAGCCCAGCTCATGATCTCACGGGTTCATGAGATTGAGCCCCACATTGGTCTCTGTGCTGAAGGCGCAGAGCCTGTTTGGGATTTTCTCTCTCTCCCTCTCTCTCTGCCTCTCTCTCTCTCTCTTTCTCTCTCTCTCTAAATAAATAAATAAATATTTTTTAAAAATGCAAAGCAGAGCTAATGATGTGAAGAACATGCAAACACAAAAATATGCAAAAAATTATGCTATATATGTATATAACTCTAACAGATTTGAATACAAAGTACAGACATGTGTAATAAACCTGCATCTTTTCCATGTGTTTTGTAAATATCGGCAACTACATCTGTTTTTGTCTTATTTGTATTTCAAGCACTTTGCCAGGTCCCTGGTACATATCCCTAAGCCCAGAATAAAATAGTTATAATAATAATAATAATAAAACAAAAAGAAGAAAAAAAATCCATGATCATAAGTCTTCTTAAACTGAGAAGATGTAATTCTCTATATTAAGTAGCTCATTAAATTTATGTAAAAAATTCTAAAATCACAGAATTATAGAAGCTACTCAGAAATGAATTTATTTAGAAAAGCTCAATGGTCAACATCAAAATCCTTTCTCTGAAACTTATGATTTATAGCATTGCTAAGTTTCTCTAGGAACAAGTCAATACAAATATACTTAATGGGGTTTTTATGAACATGCCATTCTGAATCCTGATAAACATCCTTAATGGGCCTTAAATTACTTAACACTAGTACTAGGAGTTTTGAAGTGAAGCTAGTAACTCATTGTGTAGGTATCCTGATTAAATTTTAAGACCACTATGAAACATATACAGTGTTATCTTCAATCATAGGAAATAATCAATGATGCTTTCAGAATGTTCCTCATTTACCTGTCACAAATTTTCTATAGTTACAAATGAAAACGTGTCTTCTTTGGGGCTGAATATTATTACATGATGAAAGCCACCTTTGGGGAATGCCAATATTCTGACTGGGCTAAAGATCTTTCGAGAAACATTTTGTTCCTTAGCCATTAGGCATTGTCAACCAAAAGTAACTTGTGTCATAAAATACTGACATAGTACAAGAAAACTACATATGCAACATAGCCTAAAACAGTCACTAAAGGTACCTATAAAATCAAGAAATACAATAGCTATGCCAGCATTTTGCACCAAAGTCATAACAAATATTTTATAGTGTTATTACCTGATTTAGTGATGCTACCATATCATTCCAAGATTGAAAATAATCAAAGATAGTTATTAATAATAGATGCCTTTGCCTCTCAGCCAATAGGAGATAACTCAGAATCATAGTTAATGTGACATGCTTTGGTCCTTTCAACAGAGTCTTCACGACAGGCTTCTGCTGCTAGAATATATCTTCAAACATGTGCCTTGACAGGTGAGAAATTTGTTAGGATTTCAACCAGAGATGATAAGAAAGTGACATTGGACTTCTACTTTGTTTGATTTCTTTATCTAGATAACCATCCAATCATTCCATGCATATAAAATTATTATTTTCAATATCTTTGTATGTTTTTTAAAGAAAATCAGATGTCTTATCCCTGACTATATTCAAAACATGTCATTCTAATTGACAGCATGTTTTAACTTTGTTCAAAATGCACATTTACTTAAAAGCACAACTTACTCTAATTAAAGGATAAGGGGATCCTATAGTATGACTGAGCATTGTTACTAGAGAAAAATTAGGATGTTAAAAGCAGTCAATTATCTATATCTATATCTATTTGCTAGCTGTAAAACAAACTAAAATCTTCAGGTGGGGGTGAGGGAAAACCTAAATTCAAGCATTTGAGTACAAACTGAAATTTTGAAAAATTCTAAAGAGTTCATCTGAGTCACTTTTCGATAAGGTACTTTAAAATTTTTTTGCTTCTATATCCCCAAGAAGATTGGATACTATTTTGTGTCTCACAATCATTTTATTTGGGAAGCTAATTTCTTACATATATCCCTCTTGTGATATGCTCTTGCATTTTGTGAGCAGATTAGAGCACTGATTAAGACTTAGATGACCCACTTTGGTATTCTTGCAAGTAATAAACATACCTTGTATTAACCAATCACTTACTGAGTTCCAGACATCATCTAGTGTTGCTTAAATGTATCATCTCACTTAATATGAGTGTGCTATTATTATTTCTATTTTATAGATCAGAAGATTGAGGCATGGAAAGGTAGAGTATTTTTCTCTAATAGTCACAGAATGAGTAGTGGAATTGGGATTTAAATTTAAGATATCTGACTCCAGAGCCCACATACTTAACTACTATGCTATAACTAACTAGCTAGTTGACCTTGATAAAGTCATTTAGCTTCTCTGGAGAACTAACCGATTTCTGAAATCCCAAATGAGCCTTGAAATTCTATAATCCTATGAAAATACTTTACATGTTCTGTGACCCTGTATATTTTGTAATTGTGTTTTACCCACACATTCAAATGCTGTATTTCACAGCTGTTCATTCTGTTTTAGTCAATTATGTAGATTAGCCTACCCCAGACAAGCAAATACAGGCCTCTCCCCAAGGAGTCCCACTTAATATTCTCCCCTGATTGAAGGTCTCCCTCAGCATTTTTCTTCCAGCCTGTGCTCTTGATTTACCTCCACAGAGTCCTTCTGCTTAAATTAAAATCTCCAACACTCATGCATAATTGTTTTTAAAAGCTCTTTACAAGTCCTCATATAGAGTCACATGCGCCAGTATGCTCAACTTTGTAATCACCAAAAAAAGTAAGATTGCTAGCAATCATGTTCCCATTTGATAAATCGTGCATTTCAGATTAGAGCTATTTGTACTCTTCTGCAGCTGTTTGGCCTTCTGTGACTCTTTGCTTTTCTGGAATTTTATCCTCCATAAAGATACTGTGACCATTTAAGGGCTACACAGGTTTCTGCTACCAATCCAGGTGCTATTATCAAAGACATTTCCTTAAATAACATGCCTGTACAATCTAAACAGCAGTTTCTAACAAAATTTCATTTTGTGAATATATAAATCCTACTCAACCAAAGATATTAATTGATATGGACATATAGTCTGAGCCTTTACTCTTCTGCAGTCAGGCCCTTAAAGATTTATTTATTTTTGAGAGACAGAGAGTGCAAGCAGGGAAGGGGCACAGAGAGAGAGACAGAAGATCTGAAACGGGCAACAGGGAGCCCAAAGCGGGCCTCGAACTCATGAACCTTGAGATCATGACCTGAGTCAAAGTCAGATGCTCAACCAACCAAGCCACCCAGGTGCCCTAGTCAGTCCCTTATTTACTAAGATTTCCCATGTTACATTCCTGATGGTCTCATCTGCAAATCATGTGCTTATATCAGGAATGAGAATATGCTGACTTCTCTAAGTTATGTCTTAAAGCAAATCTGAGTCCCTGGAAAAAGCAATCATTCTATTTTTTTATTCATAACCTAACAACTGAAATTTGACTGCAGATCACTGTAAGTTATTTAGCTGATCCAGAACCATTTACCAACTAGAAAGACATATAGCTGAGACTTTGATGATTTCAATAGTGATTTTGTTTGTTTTCGAAATTTAAAACAGTGTTCAGGTATGCCAGAAACATTTTGTTGCATTTATTAAAATATATTTAAAATATTTAATTTTGGTTTTTAACAAACTAGAATCATAACATTTCAGAATAAATCAATTTTATTCTAGTCATTTTTTAATTTTATTTTAACAAAATAAGTGTCTCACAGATGCTGATTTATAGCTCGCTAGTGACAGACTGAGGTTACAATCTCACCTGGGTCTTGGCCTTTCCAGCTCTACCCTCCACCTTAATCACTATGTCCTGTGGCCTTATAAGACTAGAATGTTTGGACTTCAAAAACTCTCCCTGATTCTTTAACTTCAGGTTGGGTTTGGCCAATGGGGAGCAGACCAGGAGTTTAGAGGAGGGAGGAGAGTGAGACCAGGGCAACTGTTTTCTAGACTCCATTCCTGTGGAACTTGTGTCCAGGTTTCCCCAACCATGACTTGTTCTCCCTCTTCAAGTCAGGCACACTAGGGAATGAACGGCAACCTGCTGATCCTATCTCTGAGAGGGAGGAAGTGCTGTTCTCTTTCTTTGTAAACTGCCCTTTTAATACATTGTCCTCAAACTATCCCATTTTCAGTATGCCATCTGTTTCCTGTTGCACCCTTGACTGATAGAATATATTGCAGAAATGTATTTAAAATCTGAGGTTTTTTGAGTTAGGCTGTCAAAAAAATTAGAAGCATTCCATTCCTGGGTCCTTTGTCTTGGGATTTTAGGGATGAGGCGATGAAGATTCCCTCTACCTTAAATGAACTTCCTCCTTCTATGACTGCAGTCAGTTCATCCCAGCCCCCTAGGAAGCCTTCTCCCTCCACTTCACTAACGCAGCCCTAACTCCCCTCCCCACTGGTCACTGTTATATTGCATTTTATTCCTTTCATTATACTTGTCATTATCTGAAATTATCCTGTGTGTACATTTGCTTGTTAATTATTTTCTGTCTCCCTAGTAGATTCAGGGTCTATTTTAAGTTGGGTTTTCCAAAAGTAGATCCTGCAGGATGCTCATCAGGCATCATCACCTGAAGAAGCAGGATTGAACACAAAAAACATCAGCAAAGGTTTCAGGCATGGAAGGTCTTGAAGGAATACAGCCATCAAAGTGCCCACATGGGCCTGAAATGGCCTTTAAACCATCTCTTTCCCCACCAATGCTACACACATGCGCATTGCTTCCACGTCTGAGGAAAAGACATATCCTATAAAAAGTACAGAAAAACATTTTTAGTGGTATATCCAGTTTCTAATATGCCCTTACAACATATTTTCCCTGACGCACATGGTTGCAACTGTGATCATCTTAACCAGTAAAGTAAAATAGGCTTTACTGCCTTGTTACTGTCACTGTCATGTTTTAAACACAAAAAATGAATTACACAAGCCTGCCTCCTGTCATGTACTGACAACTCACCTTGTACCTTCCAAATCCAACAAAATCTATAAACACTGCAGTCTCTGGCCTTCCTGCCACTCTAATCTCTGATGGTAAAAGATTTCCAAATAAATGGCAGTTTTACTATTTAAGAGTTAAGTCTTTTACATAAAACAGGCACCAAATATGTGGGAAAATGCTTAACACCATTAGAAACCACAAATTTGTAGAAATAGAAATTAAGTTGTGACTATTACTGTTTATCAAATAAACAAAAATGTACAGAAATTATAATATTCAGTACTACAGATTGTGGGGTGAGCACACTCTACCCTCTCATGCTGCTGGTAGAACTGCAAATGGTTCTGGATGGTGATTTGACAATACTAATCAAAACCCACCAAATGTGCAAGCTTTGTTTCTGAAATTCCACTTTAAGAAGCTAATGTGAAAACAAAATCATTCAAAACTATATACAAAGATATTAAACAAAGATGTTAAGTACAACTTTAAACCAGCAGAAATGGAAACATTTTATATACCCAACTAACAAAGATAATTAAATACATTTTGATTTAGTGACATGATGCAATAAAAATACTTTAAGAAGAGTGTGGACATAAAAAAATACCCTTGATCTTTTTCTGAGAAAAAAAAACATTAGAAAGCAGAGCAGTGCAATCCCATATTTATTTATAAAGGTATATTGGTGCACAGTTAAATGACTATAAGTATAGTAAAATAAGCAATGGGAATATAGTCGGTTTTCATTTTTTTATACTTTCTATAGTTCCACTGTTTTTGTGATGAATGTATATTGCTTTTCTCTCCAAAAAAATATTAAGATAATTTTCCCTGTCTGCTTTAGTCTCTACAAAGACTATTCATAACTACTCGCTTATTCTATTTGCAGTGGCATTTGTACTGTATTGAGAACATCTGATAACACAGGGGACACTTAGATTCCATGGGTTGGAAATGTTGGTCATCATGTTAATTGTGTTCAGTGTAGGTGCTTCAATAAATTTCCTATGCTATTAAAACGTTGGCAGAAATATCATCATTTGCTTATGGATTCTTGGGGTAGACAGGATGATTAAATCATGTACAGATATACAAACATCTTTCTGGTGAGTGAATTCTTCTCATAAAATCTCTACAATTATTGTCCTTACTTGAACCTCTCCAGTTAACTGCTCTTTCTGAAAGAACCCATTCCATCTTTGAAAAACTATAATTACCAGAAAGTTTTTCTACATTTAATGGAAGTTTCTATTTCTTTAAGTGTGAATTGTTTAATTCATATAATTTGCAGTTTTTGTCAAGGAAGTGTTTGTTTTACTTAGTGATTCATTAGAGTTTTTGATGTTATTGTGTCATCAAAGCTATACATCATTTATATTTTTGTTTCTTAAATTGTTTTATGTCTAGACAATCTCTCTCCATCCTAAGATGAGATAAAGTTTTACTGTATTTCTTTCTTTCATGGTTTCAAATTTTACAGTAATTTGTAAATCCATCTCAAATTGACATTGACATATTGTGTGCACTGAGGACATACCTAGCATTTTTCATGGAAACAATTGGCTACCATTTTCTAATTAGCAAACTGACAGTTATAATGTAATAAATGGTGAGAATATGGATAAACTGGGATTCTCATAATTGCTGGTAAAAATATGAAGTGATTCAACCCTTATAAAGGGCAATTTGATTATCAGAACCTTTCACATATTGGCCAATAGTTTCACTTTTGGGGATTTATTGAGGGAAACAGAAGAAGACAAAGACACATGTACAAGGCCATTCATCCTGCATGACACGGAATAGTGAGGTGTGGTGAGGACAGTGTTTGGTAAACTGATTATACACATAGATAGCCTCTCACACACATGAGCACAGAAATAAAAAATAGAGGCCTTGAAGATGAATAGTCTTGGGCTCCGGTCTTAATTCTGCCTCTTGCTGTGTGACCTTGAACCAACATATAAAGAAGAGCTGCTACAATGCAAAAGGTCCTTTTGAACTCTGGACAGTTATTTCTTCAGAATTCTATGGAAGCATGACCCTGAGATTCTTACCAAAAAGCAAGTCTGACTAACTTTCTTTTCACTTGGGGAAATCACTTTATTTATCCAGAAGTGTTTAGTTACTTAGGATGACATTCTAAAGTGAATGTGGAGAGTGGCAAATGTGGGTCATAGCAATTAAACACTGAAATTCAGAGAGCCCCATCCAACTAGAGACTGATTAAAACAAACAAACAAAATTTAGATGCTAAGTTGGAAAAAAAGTGTATTTAAAAATGCCTACAAAAACACATCTATAATGCAAGGTTGTTTGAAAATATAAGAAGAAACACAAATATCGCCTTGTACCCAATGACGGCATGCTTTAGTAAGAAGCTTAATTTACTAAATAAAGAGTTAAAACAGAATAAAGTGGTTCATAATTTTAAAAATGGGGCCATTTTAAAGAAGGCTTTCAAAGAAACAGAAGAGGCACACAAAAAAGCATAAATTCATTAAAATGAACACTTACAATAACAATTACTTAAAGTTGATCATGGCACATTGCAAAAAGGCAAGAATGAAAACAAGCACATCCAATTCTGGGATGAAAAATGAAAGCCGATATCAGGAGCTTTCTGAAGGGAAAAGGTATGTAGCACTGTTTTTATAAGGTCAATTTCACTTTATCAAAGCTGGAGAGGGGAAACAGAACTGGAAGAATGAGAGCACTGACAGCTAAGTTAAAGAATGGCTGCGCTGTAAATATTTTGCCTAACTTGCCATACTAATCTCTCTGTCTATTCCTCTCTCTAGAAAAAAAAAAAGCATTTGCCAAAATGGCTTCATAATTCAGTGAAATGTTACTGGGTATTAAAACTTTAAAATTAATTGTTTAGCAAATGGCTGGATGAGCTTTGCTGTTCCAGCTGGAGAAGAGAGCATAGACAGATAGATATCATAACAGCGTCTATTTATACGGAGGGCTCAAGGGAGTGATGATCTGCTCTTCACATTTTCTGCTATGGACCAAAGGGTAGCTATGGCCATAAATTCTAACATGAAGGACGTGGAAGATTTAGGTTAAATAGAAAGATGACTTGGCTGGTCATGAGGGCTGTAAAATAATGAAATGGCTCTCCAGAGTAGACGGTAGATTTCCCTTTCTGAAGATGATGTGTAAAGAATAGGCTCATCTGTCAGGGTCATGAAAGGGGTGGGGTTGGCGGGGGCTAACCATGGCATAAGGGGAATCTCAGTGACGGCCTGTACTTTCTGGTTCACTAAAGCAGTGTCTATCTTTAATTTTCAGCAACCAGAGTAAATGCCCAAATCCTTTGCAGCCTCAGCACACCTTTGCTAATTTGGCTTGTAATGGACTTCAGCTTAATAAAACAGACAATAACTTCAGGACTTGCTAAATGTAATTAAATAACTAAAGAGTTGTAATATAGCCTATAAACGTTAAAGTATTCCAATGTGTGCTTAATGACAACAGGGGCTAGGGAAAGATATATTTCTGTCAGGTAATTATTAACAAAACCATTCAGGACTATCCTTAACAGCACTGGGATGCAACATTATGTGTTGGTTATAATTTTTATGCTCACTCTTCACATTTGTTAAGGCATTTGTGGTGGTGTAGTACTACTACAATGTTGCTAATGAGTAATTATTTCTAGAGCAATTGTTTTTAAGTGATTAAGATATATTGTATCACTGAGACACAACTGATTTTATATTTGGTTTCTCAATAGACTTCTTATCTTCCTCCTAACCCCACCACAAAGCACATTCAACTGTCTTTTCTTGACAGGAACAATAAATAAAGTAATAATTGCCAAATGCATGTCATCCCTGAGAGAAACATGATGCAACAAACTAATGTCTATTCATTCTAAACCTACCATTAGGGAGTTAATGACAGTATAAGGACTTTGAGTCAGATATGTATTAATTTAAAACTGAAAATATGCACATTTATCATACTTGGTCAACAAGTTTGAGAAAGATTTAACCTCCTGAATTGTAATATACCTGAATGACAATAAAGGGAATCTATCTATAGTGGGTCTACAATTTTTATGGTGCTTGCTAAGAACTGGAGATAATATTTTATAAAATTATTACAATGTGGTCTTTGGCCTTAAGACCTTAAAATCAAAGCCCAGATATAGATAAAAGATATAGGAAGCAACTTATCTAGGAGGATATTAGTTTTATAACATTCGATTGATTATTTAACCTCTTTGGGTGCTCAGTTGGTTGAGCATCTTACATCTTACAGTAAGTTCATCATCTTACAGTTCATGGGTTCAGGTCATCATCTTACAGTTCATTGGTTCAGGACCCATGTTGGGCTCTGTGCTGACAGCTGGGAACCTGCTTCAGATTCTGTGTCCCCTCCTATCTCTGCCCTTCCCCTGCTCACGCTGTGTCTCTTTCAAAAATAAATGAACATTGAAAAAATTAATTATTTTACCTCTTTGAGCCTCAATAATAATAATAGCATGCCAACAATAAGGACATTACCTCTAAGGGATGTATAAACTTAAACAATACATAGAAAATGTTTAGCATGGAATAAGCAATCCTACAAATTTTAGCTATGAATATAAAATGTATTTATTTCTATTTATTATTAATAGGTGTATGTGTTAAGTATGAATAATTTGTATTATAAGATCTCCAATTAGGAAGAGGGTTGGAAGCTGAATCAGTCATTGCAGAGAAAATGAACTATCAGCCAGGTGATGGAGGGTAGATAAGATTTTGCTAGATAGAATGCAGTTGGGAAGATTTTCTTGTCAGTGTGGTGCAGTGTGAGAACATGCTCAGAGCCAGGACATATGGATAAAATGGACAGAGAAACTTGTGTGGTAAGCAAATGTGTTGAGATTCTGGATGGAGGCTGGATGAAGTAGTTGACCTTAAGTTCCAGGCAACTTAGTTTATACTTTATCCACTGAAAATTGCAGAATATAGGATGATATGATATGAAACAAAGTATTAAAATTATGAGATACTTAATTCTGATTGATGAGTTACACACTTAGACACCTAGAGGGTCCAGCTTATGGCCTCTGTAATATGTGGATCAGGCTCCACATTAAGACAATTGGGAACACTGAGGACTGGGGTAAGCTGCAGATACCTTGTTTGGACAAGGTATCTATTTCTCAGTTCAGGCTGACTGTTGTTATGTGGAAAATAAGGCCCAATGTTTCCAATCCTTAGATTTTTAAATAAACAGAAAATATAAAATTAAAAAAAATGAGATGTCCTAATTTTTTATTTTTAAAAATTTTTTAATGTTTATTTTTTGAGAGAGAGAGAGAGAGAGAGTGAGAGCAAGCGAGCGAGCACCAGAGGGCCAGGGGCAGAGAGAGAGGGAGACACAGAATCTGAAGCAGGCTCCAGGCTCTGAGCTGTCAGCACAGAGGCCGACATGATCAAACTCATGGACTGTGAGATCATGACCTGAGCCGAAGTCTAATATTTAACTGACTGAGCTACCTAGGTTCCCCAGATATCCTAATTTTTTAAAGTCCTGTGTTGGTCAAATAAAATACCTCCATGAAATTGTATATGCCCTGAGGACTGACCGGAGGCAATCCTAGATATAATCTGTAATATTATAAATGAAAAAAGAAAGTCTCTGAGACATTAAATGATTCACCCAAACTGACAGAGAGGGTGAGTTAGATGTATGACTAGAATCTGAACCAATGATAATTTTACCCAAAGTAACTACAATTCACTGGGGGCTAAGGCTTTGTTCTAGTCAGTATGGAACACATGCCCCAAGCTGGGATATCTCTGAAGTTTCAGTGCAATCTCCATTGTATTAATATATGTCTTTACGTTCTAGATTATTTTTCATTACAGTCTCAAAGTAAAGTAGCAGATGGATACAGGTAAAAATAAAATTTAAAAAGTAAGTGTGAGTATCAGTTCTCTTTTCTTGGCATTAGCACAGTGGAGAGAAAAAAACAGGTCCTGGGGAAGGC
Source organism: Cryptoprocta ferox (assembly GCA_028646485.1). Lineage (NCBI taxonomy): Eukaryota > Metazoa > Chordata > Mammalia > Carnivora > Eupleridae > Cryptoprocta > Cryptoprocta ferox. The sequence continues at coordinate 94,926,469 of CM053572.1, read as the reverse complement.
TTGAGTACAAACACTAGTGTTTACCATTTCCTAGTCATGTCATTTGAGGATGTTAGTTTGCTTGTCTTCAAAATGGAAATAATGATGCCTAGCATGTAGGATTGCTGGAGAATAACACGTAACTGCATAACTTGGCATACTATCATAACCACTTGAGTGATAATATCATAAAACTTGGGTTTTGAACATTTATTTAAGAAAGTCAAGGAAAGAATGAGTGATTTAAGAATTAGGAAAGGATATTCTGATGTGAGCACTTATAGTCAAGTTCCCTAGGAAGTGTAATTTAAAACTCAGCAATGACAAAAACAAATTAAATTACTAAAAAAAAAAAAACAAAAAACCACTGCTCTACCACTCATATAATCTAGATTACTGAAAAATTCAGACATTGTTAAAGCAGAAATATGTAAGGATGAGTTACACATAGTATTGTTATTAGACTAATTGCTTTTATAATGTATTATAAGATAGAAAAATTTTGAGTTAAAGCCAATTTCCACAGTTAAAGAAAATTAACTGAATTACTGTAAATCTTCAAGAAAATTGATGGGTTGGGGAAACAAGCAAGTTTTGTAATAGAACAGGAGAATTCTTCTGGATTTATAATTGTGACTCCAAAAGACACAGAATTAGCATTTTTGGAAAAGAGATGGGATAATATTTGGTATACGTTTTGGATTTCAATCTGGATCTGACATTTCCAGCTCTGTGACTCGTGGGGTATTATTAAGCCCTCTCTCAGTTTCCTTTTCTGCAACTTGTAGATAGAAATGTTTGTTTTATAGCAGTGCTATGAGAAATCAAATGATGGCTATGAAGCACTTAGAGCAATTACTTGCAAATCCTGTGTTAGGTAGATGGTAACTGCTCTTATCTTATAGATTGTGAGTGAGTTGAAGGGGGAAAGCAGAATATATTTTACAAAAAGATGAAGGGAATAATTAAAATACTATTGCAAAAAATATTACAATTAATGCTTTGAACATATGGATAACATGATGACTTTTTATATTTAAAGTAATGTAATTTATGCCAAATCTGGAATGGTAAATTCATATTTATGCCTCTGTCTTACATAATTGACAAGAATGCTTTGTCAAACAACAGCTTCCATGACAGCAGGGAACAAATTATGTAAACCTAACAATCAGTAAAATATCCTACAAAAACTATATAAGAAAAGCACGTAATAAAGGGTAGTTTCTAGATTTTCTCTGTATGATTTTTATACTTCTTAACCTCATAAAGTTTTTTTTAAAGAGACACAAAGCAGTAAGAAATACTTCCATACTGAGATTCACTTAAAAATAAATATCTAAGATTAGTAATTTCTTGAGATGATTGTTCAATTTTCTCAGTCTAGAAAATACTGTTTCATATTTAAAGCATAATTAATATAATATTTGATTTCAGTGATATTGAACTGGTACTATATATAGGACTAGTATTCTTAATTACAAAATGTTAACTAAAATTTTGGGAGTGTTTTATCTATCTGAGGATAGAGACATGCACTCTGATAAGGGAACAAGTTATATATAGAATAATACTTTATAGGGACACCAAGCTATTAGACCACAGGCTAAATTTGACCATCCAGTTATTTCTTAACTTTTTTTAAATTAACTTAAATTTTAATACCAGTATAGTTAACATACACTGTTAAATTAGTTTCAGATATACAATATAGTGATTCAACAATTCCATATATTACTCAGTGCTCATCAAGATAAGTGTATTCTTAATCCTCTTCACCTATTTTACCCATCCCCCAACTTACTTCCCTTCTGGTAACTATCTGTTTGTTCTTTATAGTTAAGGGTCTGTTTTTTGGTGTATCTCTCTCTCTCTCTTCTCCCTTTGCTCATTAGTTTTGTTTCTTAAATTTCACATATGAATGAAATCATATGGTATTTGTCTTTGTCTGACTGACTTGTTTCACTTAGCAGTATACTCTAGCTCTCTCTTTGCATTACAAATGACAATATTTCATTCTTTTTTATGGTTGAATAATGTTCCATTGTGTATATGTACGTGTATATATACACATACGTATATACCATGTCTTCTTTATTCATCCATCTATCAATGATGTTATATCAACATATATACATATATATATACACACACACATATACACCAGATCTTCTTTATTCATCCATCTATCAATGATTGGTTAGCACATGGCTTTAAAATGTGAGTTTAGGGATGCCTGGGTGGCTCAGTCAGTTAGGTGTCTGACTTCAGCTTAAGTCATGATCTCACAGTTGGTGAGTTTGAGCCCTGCATCAGATTCTGTGCTGACAGCTCAGAGCCTGGGGCCTGCTTCAGATTCTGTGTCTCCCTTTCTCTCTGCCCCTCCCCCATTTGCGCTCTGTCTCTCTCTCTCTCTCTCAAAAAATAAATAAACATTAAAAAAATTAAATCTCCCTCTCCTCTCTCTTTCCCCATTAAAAAATATAAAAAGTGAGTTTAGGGGTGCTTGGGTGGCTCAGTCAGTTAAGTGTCCCACTTCAACTCAGGTCATGATCTCATGGTTTGTGAGTTTGAGCCCTGCATGAGGCTGTGTGCTGATAGCTCGGAGCCTGGAGCCTGCTTCAGATTTTGTGTCTCCCTCTGTGTACATGCATGCTCTCTCTCTCTCAAAAATAAACATTAAAAAAAAGATTTTAATGTTAGTTTAAAGGTTTTTAATGAAGAAATGTATTTTCCAGATTCTCTAAGTGCCCATCCTTCCAGATTCTCTTCATTTAGTAATCTATCCAGGCCCAGTGGATATTTGACTCTATGACACTGGCTTGAAGATACAGGATACCTCAGGGATATTGCAGATTTGGTTCCAGACCACCACAATAAAGCGAATATCACTATAAAGTGATTCAGGTGAATTTTCTGGTCCTGGTAATATGAAAATTATGTTTACACTATAATCTATTAAATCTGTAATCGATTGTAATCTATTAAGTGTACAATATGTCTAAAAAATAAGGTACACCCCTTAAAATACTTTACTGATAAAAAATGTTAACCATTATCTGATCTTTCAATGAGTTGTAATTCTTTGGCACGTGGAAGATCTTTCATCAATGATGATATCTGCTCACCATCATGGTGAGAGTTGCAGAAGGCTGGGGGTGGCTATGCCAATTTCTTAAAGTAACACAACAATGAAGTTGTCGCACTGACTGACTCTTCCTTTCACAAATGATTTCTCTGTAAGTTGGTGTAATATTCTAAATGCTCTCTTGTCATTTCAACAATTTCCACAGCATCTTCACCAGGAGTAGATTCCAACTCAAGAAACTACTCTCTTTGCTCATCTATAAGAAGCAACTCCTCATCCATTCCAGTTTTATCATGAGATTGCAGCAATTCAGTCCCATCTTCAGGCTCCACTTCTTCACTGGAGAAGTAACTGCAGAGGTGGTGGAAATAGCCAGAGAACCACATCTGCAGTTACTTCCTCCAATGAAGTCATGACTCCCTCAAAGTCATCCATGCAGGTTGGAAACAACTTCTTCCAAACTCCTGTTCATGTTGATCCTTTGACTTCTTTCCATGAATCACAAATGTTCTTAGTGGCATCTAGAACGGTGAATCCTTGAGAGAGGTGTTCGACGTACTTTGCCCAGATCCATCAGAGGAATCACTATCTATGCCAAGTATTGCTTTATGAAATGTATTACTCAAATAATAAAACTTGAACATCACAATTATTCCTTGCTCCATGGGCTACAGAATGGATGTTGTATAAGCAGGCACGCAAACAACATTAATCATGCTGTACATCTCCACCAGAGCTCTTGGGTTATTAGGTGCTTGTCAATGAGCAGTAATATTTTGAAAGGAATCCTTTTTTATTTTTATTTTTATTTTTTCTGAGCAGTACGTCTCAACAGTGAACTTAAAATATTCAGCAAACCATGGTGTAAACATGTGCTGTCATCCAGGCGTTGTTCCATTTGTAGAACAGAGGCAGAATAGATATAGCATAATTGTTAAAAGCTCTTGATTTTCAGAACATAAATGAGCACAGCTTCCACTTAAAACTACCAGCTGCATGAACTCCTTACAGGAGAATCAGCCTATCCATTGAAGCTTTGAAGCCAGGCATTGACTTCTCCTCTCTAGCTATGGATATACTAAAAGGTATTTTCTTTTAATAGAAAGCTGTTTTGTCTACATTGAATATCTGTTCTTTAGTGTAGTCACCTTATCAGCTCTCTTAGCTAGACCTTCTAAACAACTTGCTGCAGCTTCTACCTCAGCGCTTGCTGCTTCACTTTGTACTTTTCTGTTATAAAGATGACTTCTTTCCTTAAACCTCATGAACCAACCTCTACTAGTTTCAAACTTCTCTTCTGCAGCCTCCTCACCTCTCGGAACCTTCACAGATTGAAGAGAGTAAGGGCCTTGGCCTGCATTAGGCTTTGACTTAAGGGAATGTTGTGGCTGATTTGATCTTCTATTTAGACTTCTAAAACTCTCTCCATATTAGCAATATGGCTGTTCTGCTTTCTTGTTGTTTGTGTGTTCAACAGAGTAGCATTTTTAATTTCCTTCAAGAGCTGTTCCTTTGCTTTCACAACTTGGGAGGTTGGCACAGGAGGCTGAGCTTCTCACCTATCTTGGCTTTGGACATGCCTTCTTTACTGAGCTAAATCATGTCTAGCTTTTGATTTAAAGTGAGAGACATGTGACTCTTCCCTTCACTAAAACACTTGGAGGCCACTGTAGGGCTATTAAGCAGCCTAATTTTAATATTGTTGTGTCTCAGAAAACACGGGGGCTTGAGGAGACAGGAAGATGTGGGGGGAATGGCCACTTGGTAGAACGGTCAGAACACACACAACGTTTACCACTTAAGTTTGCCATCTTATGGGGTGCAGTGTGTGATACCCCAAAACAATTAAAATAGTAACATTGAAGATAACTGAACATAGATCACTGTAACAGATATAATAATCATGAAAAATTTGTAAATTTTGTGAGAATTACCAAAATGTGACACAGAGACATTAAGTAAGCAAATACTAGAGGGCAAATGGTGCAAAGAGCCTTGTTTGATGTAGGTTGCTACAAATCTCCAATCTATAAAAAAATGCAGTTATCTGTAAAGTACAATAAAGAGAAGCATAATAAAACAAGGTATGACTGTAGTTAAAAGTTGAAATCTACTTAAATATGCTGAATTAGAGATTGGCAACATATAGCATCACCTGCAAATACAATAGATTAAGTAGTTTCAATATCATACTGCAGAAAAATGAAGGAATAATATTAAGTGAATAAAGAAAATTATGAAGCAGACATGTAACATAAACACAGTGTTATGTGAAAAAACATTCAAAGAATACAGAGGGAACTCTACCTAACCTGACAATGATAGGTATCTCTGAAGGTATTTTTTTCTCCAAAATTTGATACTTTTAAAAATACTTTATTTTCAAATAATCTATAACTAACATTTATTATTTAGGTAACTAGAAGACAAACTCTTAGTCTTACTAAAAAAGGAAAGGAGAGGGAGGGAGGGAGGGAGAGAGAGAGAGAGAAATGACATTTCTTGAGTAAATCCACATAAGATACCAGGCAGAGGACCCAATAATTTTTCAAACCTCCAGTGCCTCATCATTTTATAGACACATGACTTTACAACAATGCCAACAGTCACACTGTAAATCCTATCAGCCCATACATCCTATAGACATGGCAGATATAGAACAGTGATGTTTTAAATTGAATAACCTATGAACAAAATCTTTTATCTACAAAATATGTGGCTGGAATTTAAATTTACAAGACTTTTTTCCTATAATGTAGGAGCCATAGCTAGGAAAGCAAATCATTCACAGGTTATGTATCTTCAAATATGAAGACTAATTTTTGTCAGTCGTAATAACCTATGTGTCCAGAGAAAGGTAAAAACGGCAATATAGAGTAATTGTTAGAATTTCGTGAGTCAGATACACTTGGATCCAATATTCAGCTCTGTGATCACCAGCTGTGTGATGTTAAGCACATTAGTTAACTTTTTTGAGCTTCGTTTTTCTCTTGTGTAAAAATACATACTTCTTAGTGTTAAAATACATAAAGCATTTAAGTATAGTGTGCCTGCCACAAAATAACTACTAAATAAATGTGAATTAAAATGAATGTTTGAATGAGCAACAAATGAATGAAAAAATATAACATGGAAATAAAATGTCATAAGCAAAAGTATAGGCATTGTGTCAATTTTGGGAAGGTATTTAAAATGATATATCTAGTCTTGCGTAGAATCTTCTCCCGCCAGCACATGGTCAGTTACCACAAGGAAAGCTTAATAAAATCGAAACCTTGGTATCTGCTATGAGGAATTTTAGCTAATAGTACCAGGGATTTCTTCCTATCAGCAGAGAGAAATGGATGTGTATTCTCCTTCCCAGTGTGGAGCAATCTGCCCGCAGCACATGCAGAGAGCATCACTGTTCTGGGGGACTTTTGGATTCCATGGGTAGCAGCTACTCAGTGACCATTACCTGGGTCAGATTACAAAGAATTTCCAGCCACTGGCATTCATCTGCTCTACCCTGCCATTGCATTTCTTTTTTGTTTTTCTCCTCTTTTTATGATTTGGAGTCCCCCTCTAGCTCTGTGACATGTTTCCCCATCTGTTCATGCAGATGGTGCTATCCAGAGAAGTAAAAAAATTCTGGTGTCCCTAAATCCCTCCTGATTCAGTCAGTTCTCTTTAACACAGAGCAGTGGAGGAAATAAATGAGGAATTGGAAACTGCATTTTAAAGCACAAAAAGGTCATGGCTCACATAAGGAATAAGTTCATGTTTAGTGTCTAGTTTGCACCGAATATTGTCTGCATAAGTAAGCCCATACCCTGACATCCTTCTGAATAAAATTGTGTGTGCAACAGCTGACGGCACCTGAAATATGGAATTAAGCCTTGCCCTGTCCCTCAACCTCCATCAAAATCACAGCAGTCAGGAACTACACTAATGATCTATGGAAATTTGGCTCCATGTATATTTTACACTTTTTTCTATCCATGCTCACAAAACCTGAAGACTTGCAAGGATGAAAAGCTTTTTGAAATGAAAGAAGGTTGTCACTAAAGAATAGTAATTTGATTTTACGCAATTTTTAAAATATGACAAAAGATGAAATTGGGCCAAGCATCCCACTCATGTTGGAGGAAACAGAAGCCTGAGCATCAATCAAAAAGAACAAAATCACAAATAAAGGAAAAGTAACTCTGGAATATAGCCTCTTCTTCATCTAGATGTCTGAGGTTTGTATAATAAAATAAACACTAAAACTAAAACCTATCTGGGGAGCCTGGGTGGCTCAGTCAGTTAAACTTCCAACCCTGGCTCAGGTCATGATCTCACGGTTTGTGAGTTGTGGCCCCACATTGGGCTCTGTGCTGACAGCTCTGAGCCTGGAGCCTGCTTTAGATTCTGTGTGTCCCTTTCTCTCTGCCTCTCCCCTGCTCATATTGTCTCTCTCTCCCTCAAAAATAATTAAAAATTTAAAAAAAAAAACCCTAAAACATATCCAATGACACAGACTAAATTCAGCCTCAGAGGTGATTCCAGAATCCTAAGTGTTCTCATATTGGAATGTCTGGTAATTCATATTATTCGGAACTTGGCTTCTCAGAATAAAATACTACTTGTCTTATGCCTAGAATTTATAAGTGCATTTTCATTCCTGTGTTGATTTCTCCTTCTATTCTTTCAGTGTGCATCCTTTTCCAGTCCCTGGCCACCCATGCAGTTGACACAGACTTTTTGTCCTTGAGAATAACTCCACCCTCCACCAAATAAAGATCAGACCTATTGTTTTTTTTTGTCTCATCCCCTCATCACTGAGTGATGACTGTGTAGACATTAAGTAATTTAACAAGGATCCATGATCTATCCATTAGTGAATAATGTTAGTGAAGCAGTGATATATACAATGTTGTCACATACTAAATGGACTAAGAAAGAGCCAGTTGGGGCTGTGGTGCAATGTTTCTCATTATCACACCATAAACCTCTTTTACATGGGCAGAAGACTGACCCTTGTGTACCATAAATCTAACTTCCCACATGAAAAAATCCACCCATAGATTCTAGCCAAAAGGGCTAACATACTTATGATTTGGGGAAAACATTGTTCTGAGTAACATAAATGCTCCTTTTCTCCACATGGTAGTCAACCTTCACTCCTCCCACTTCCTGCCTTGCCTCCTATCACACAGAGAAAACTTACATGTGCACACACATGTGCACACACACAATGAAATATAAACAAGATAGTTCAAATAGCATAATTACAGGTTCTATGCTAAACAAAGAGTATATTTCTGTTCTGCAATCAATGAGAAACTATACATATTTTAATCATAAAATATTTGATAATCATAACTAAAAAAGAACATCTCCCTTGAACTCAGCCATAATGAATTTTTCAAGGTATGTGTCTGAAAAGCACTAGTTCTCATTAGAAAGTGTTTTCTCACTGACTCATTCTGTGGTAGAAGGCTAATATGGGTCACCTAAATTCCATATTTATACAATTTTCTTCACCTTCACATCTCTGTGTGTCTTTTAAGATACCACAGGGACTGCAAATAATAAGGTAACGTGAGAAAATACCACACCAATGGAAATTTCTATCCAGTCAACTCATATTTGCATTTAAGTCACAACATGGGAAACTGAATTCATGACAAATGCCGATCGAGTCTTTGTTTTCAGAATGCCTTCTTATCATCTGTTGAAACTGATATCACCTCAAGTACCATCTCACTGCTAATGTAGTTCTTTCCACTAATAAAGAGAAATGCACACGGTGTCTACTAGGTAGGACAATCAGATTTTTTCACCTCATTAAAACATAATAATCTTTGATAATTGGGTTCTCCATGATACCAATTTGATTTTATGCTTCTCTTTCTTAATTTACCTCAGAATGCAAATCCGTTCTTTAAAAACATTAGATGTGATTTTGCCTGAGTTGCTTGCATTGAGTCTGAATGATAAATCAATTTGAGATACGCTCCCAGAGACCACAGATCCCTTCTAACTGATAAACAGAGTCAGGTTGTTACATTGATAAGATAGGAGGTGCTGTGGAGAAACTATTATTACTTAGTCATTCATGCAGACATTCATTCAACAAATAGTTTTGCTCTGATTCTTCTGAGACAGGCATTGTTCAAGGCTCTGGGATAGAGCAAGGAAATAAATAGAGGTTTCTGCTCTCATGGAGATTATCATTTAGTGGAACAAGGCCAATAAGAATAGTGTTAACAATAAACACTATTTTACTGTTTTATTTTTTTTTATTTATTTTACTGTTTACTATTAGTATAGTGTTTATGAAAAATGCATTTAGTTGTAAAGCACACAAAATGCAGAAATGTGGTAGAGAGGAAACAGAATTTTGGGGTAAAGCAGTATTATTTAATTTTCTTCCTATGAGCACATAAGTGTGTTCTGTCCTTAGGACCATTGTGCTTTTGTTCTGACTGGAGCACTCATTCCTCATATATCTGCCTGTTAGTCTTCATAAATAACATCTTGATTCAGGTGTTACTCCTCAGATAGGACTCCACCCCTCTTCTCCATCAGTCTTTTATTTTCTTATTTTTTAAATTTACATCCAAGTTAGCCATCACTCTTTATCAGATCATTTATTCTGTTTAATTTTCTTTATGGAATTTATCACAATTTGCAAGCCTCATGTTTATTATTAAATATCCTCTTTTTTATTTTTTATTTTTTTTGTTGGTGGTTTATATATTTCCTTTATTAAGTACAAGCTTCTAGAGTTAGGAACTATGTCTGGCTTTTTCACTCCTGCACCCCCAACTCCCCACCTAGAGCAATAAGAAGTGCTTGCTTGGCAGCTGATTGGGTGGATCAATGCATAAATGAATTAAGGGTTCAGAAATTCACTTGACTACAACGGCCTTGTTTCGTTAAACATAAATTAAAACACTAGTATTTTCTCACGCTTCCTTTGGGTTCACTACACAGACATTCCTAACATTAGGTAGTCACAGTGAATAACAGCAATCAGCTATTATTCTAATAAAAATTCTGAGTAAGTCTGTGTCTGCTCGGCTACCTCCTAGGCCATGCACTGGGCCGTTCCCCTGCATTAAACCTGTTAGAACACGAAGGGCATAAACTCCAGAGTCAAACAGCTTAAATTCTATTCCCAGACTTGACACTTGAAGTTGTGCTGCTTTGAACAAGTTACTGGATTTGTCTAGGCCTCAGTTTCCTCTTCTATAAAAATGGAATTATATGAACACCTGCCAGATGGGATTATTTGAGGGTTAGAAGGTACAACATATGCACAGTATATGCTAAACAGCACGTGCTTAATTGACTTTGATGGTTACAGTTATCTTGCTTAACTAAAGCAATAAAGAAGACCACAATGATTATTTATTACCCACCTACTGTGTGCTGGCTATTTTACCTAAGTTACATTATTTAATTCTGATTATATTCCTATAAGTTAAATGATATGATTTTCAATTTAAAGTTGTTAGGTAATTTTTAAAAAGCCACAAAACCTATAAAAAAACAAACTCCAGGACCTGGCCCTCTTCTACTATCTTATCCTACTTTGTTCTTCATCTCACTATTACATATCTTCTTATCCCACTAACCTCTAAGTTTTGAGTCTCAATTTTTGGTTGTCTTGTGTGTCTTCATATAACCTGAGTACCTAGCACAGTGTACTACCATTCCTTCTTGCCAAATATCATCGGGTACTAATCATGACAGAAAATAGCAGGATAGGTCAAAGTTAGACACATGTGGCAATCTTAAATGGTAATTAATCTTTACAAAGAAGTTAGTGTGTGCTGAGGACTCTACTAAATGCTTTACAAATATCTGTTCACTTAATCTCCCTAGTAATCCTAAAAGGTGGGTACCCGAAAGCCCTGTATCACTGATAAGGGAGCTCAACGTCAGAAAGATGAGGCACAGCTAATTTGTGACAGAGGAAGCCCCTGAAACAAGGGAGTCAGATCCCAAACCCATGCTTTTGATCCTTGGCAACACTGTTTTTCCTGTGTTCTGTGGTCTCACTGTGCAGTGAAAGAAAATGCCTCCTGGCATATTGATGCCAGAAGTTTAGGTCTTTATCCTGAATTTTTCAGTTTCCCTTAGTTGTCAGACTACTACAGCTGCTCAAATAAAAGGCCTAATTATTTTATCTATTATGGCTAGTTAGAACAATCCAACATGGAATTGATATCTTCCTCCAAGGATTTATGGCCAGTTAGCATTTTGTTGCCTTTTATTCTGTCCATAAGAGTGCAGATAATGGGCTGCTTCTGAGAAGTGAAATAGCTTGAGCATTTCTTAATGTGGTGATTGTGATTTGAGTCTTTAAGCTATTATACTGGTTTCGTTTCCAAAAGGAAGGTTTGCTTTATTTGTGACCTCCAGAATAAAAAGGCAGGGATATGCTAGAAATTCTCTCTTGTTAACCATTTAGCAAATCGAGGCATTAAAACTTTAACCCAAAATCCTTTAACAAAAAAATTTTTGAGGTGATATCCTTAGGTTCCATAGCTTTTTATCTCCTTTATTATTTTTTTCCTCTCCATGGGGAATAGGCTGAAAAATACCTCAGTGAAATAAATCTTTTTTTTACTTATGCCACAAAACAAACATAGATTTTCTTCAGTGTACTCTGGGATCTTCCCCAATAGTCTTATAGACAAAGGTACTTTTCTAGTTGTCTGAAAGTCAGAGGTATGACTAAGCTTAGTACTTTCTCCAACCTCCCTTCCAGGATGAGTATTGATGGCAGAGTTAGGGTCAAGGATCTGAATGTAAGAATGACATCTTGACATGAAAGTGTACAGGTTACTGGGGTAATAACTTCCCAGATTATGAAGAAATCCAGCAGAAAAGCTGGACAGAGTAACACCAAGAGTGACTTTCAGAGCCTCTAGGAGCCATAAAAGATACGTGGCCTTCTCACTTCTATTAAGGTATTATATATTTGGCTAATTGAGACTTAACCCAACCTTGAAGTGACTGCTTTTTACTTAATCTTCAACCAAACTCCACAATATGGCTATATCATTCTGAAAAAGAAGAGAATTTCAAAATCTCTATACCCCAAATTCAAACTGTAGTACATAGTGTCTTTCCTTGAACTTGAGGATTCAAAAACAGGAAACAAAAATAACTTTCTGCATCTAAATTGTACAGTAGAAAATCCTCCAAGGATAAATGATGAAAGTAGGGGTGATGATATTAAATTATACCTGAGGGATATACTATATGTGCTGTATATATGAAAAGGGCTACAGAGTAGCCAAAAACAGTGCACAAATCCCTATTGTGAAGTCTGTTTAAGACTGAGAAAGTCATATTCATTTATTTATAAATGGCAACTTCGACAGTCTCACTAGGGGTAGGCTCCTTTTAGGAGCCTTGGAAATTTGGACTCTCCATTCTTCTTCCATAAAGATTTTCATATACAATGGAATACTACATGGCAATGAGAAAGAATGAAATCTGACCATTTGTAGCAACGTGGATGGAACTCAAAGGTGTTATGCTAAGTGAAATAAGTCAGGCAGAGAAGGACAGATACCATATGTTTTCACTCACATCTGAAACAGGAGAAACTTAACAGAGGACCATGGCAGGGGTAGGGGGAAAAATAGTTAAGAAGAGGGAGGGAGGTGAACCATAAAAGACTCTTAAATACTGAGAACAAACTGAGGGTTGATGGGGGTGGGGAGAGGGGAAAAGGGGTGATGGATGTGAAGGAGGGCACTTGTTGGGATAAGCACTGGGTGTTAATATGGAATCCAACTTGACAATAAACTATAAAAGATAAATAAATAAATAAATAAATAAATAAGTAAATAAGTAAAAACATTAAAAAAATGATTTTCAATATCTGTTTTCCTAAGAGTCTTTTGCATCCATCCATCTACCTGGACAGATACTGTTTTTGTTTGTTTGTTTGTTTGTTTGCAGAGTCTGAGGAAGTGACTGAGATCATGAGCTTTGAGTTTGATTCTGAGTCTCGAACTAACCAGAAAGATATTTACTTCCTCAAAGGTTCAGTATTCTCAACTGTGAAACAGAAATGACAGTAGCCTCCTTCACAGGGTTGTTTAATGCAGATAATTCAGGGTGTGACATATAGAAAGCACTTGACACACATTACTACTACGTCCCTACCACTACTACTACCACTAGTAGGTAGTCACTCTCTTAATTAAACACGTGCTCATTTATATTTGACTTGAAAAGTCTTTGTCTAATTAAAAGTCTGACATGAGTTAACGCCTTACAAAGACTTTCTAATCTAACTGTATTTTGCTTATTTGCCAAGAAAGTTGCCAGCAAATGATGCCAACAAAATTTGCTGATTTCATGAAATCAGAGTGTTACAAACGTTACTCCAAACATAATTGGAGAAGATTTTGATGCTGAGGACAATCTGTACTGCTTGAAGGTTAGAATTATGGAAGTCCCTTCTGTTCTTCAGTTTTAACATATGACAAACAGAAGAAAAAATCCTGTTGCTGTGATACATATGTCCAAATATACACATACATATGCATATGTACACATACATATATACCTATGAACTGATACATGTGCATATTTATACCTATAAATGGAGATAAACACCTGTATACAAACATATATGTAACAGCTATAATTTCAATTATCCACTAGGAAATACTTTGTTTAAAATAAAATTAAATTAAATTAAAAAATAAAATAAATTGAGTTAAATAATCAAATTAAATTAAGTTATATTAAATTAAAAAGTGAAGATCAGGCTTCTTTCCATGCTGACAGTATTCGTGTGTCCCAGAGATTTCACTCCCAGTGAAATCAGGAATATGCAAGTACAACCTCACAATGTGCTATATATAGCAATGCTGTATATAGATACATTCATAAGCCTATGTTCCCAATGGTTTTAATGCTTCTTTCCTTTGCAGACAAGGCCTAGTTCAATGGCCCTCCTGTGCCTTCAATACAAGATGTATAGGGCTGGTTTTTGCCCTGCTTTGAAATCCCAGCAGTTATTTCACATCTTTGGTTTCAGTGCTGCCACATCTACAACTGTCATTTGACTGAAATCAGTGGACATGAGGACAACTAGGGACCCATATAGTTGGCAGTGAATGAGACCCACTGACTACTGGAACATTAGGAGTCAGTAATAGTTAAGAAGAAGATAGTGAGCAGACTTTCTTTTCCTCTTTAAATGTTTTATCTAAAAGTCCAGCAAAATGCGGCAACAGAAAGAGTCCCAGATTATTTCTTAGGGGTGCTAAAAACACACTGCTTCCATGTCTCAAGTCCAAAGAATGGTGTGATCCTAATTCTACTCTTTTCAATTTGGAATTGACTTATTTGCTGATGTCAGTCAGAAAATGATGACTCCGAACAACCAAATGACTCCAGAAGCAGCAAAAGCAGCAGTAGTAGTAACAAGCCCTGGATTAGCAGTTAGGAGTCTGGTGTTCTACTCTGTGCTTTGCCATTAACTGTGTGATGTTAGACATAGTCCCTTCCCTCTCTGAACCTCTCTCTTCTTGTTCATAAAAAAAGGGAGGTGAACTTAAAGATATCAGCTATTATTTCTAAATAGGAAAAAAATGATGAGCGAGAAATCTCCTTAAAAATTATTTACAGCTTGGGGCGTCTGGGTAGCTCAGTCCGTTAAGCATTCAACTCTTGACTTCAGTTCAGGTCATGGTCTCACAAATCATGAAATCGAGCCCCGTATCAGGCTCTGTGCAGACAGCAAAGAGCTTGCTCAGGATTCTCTCTCTCTCCCCCTCAACCCCTTTCCTGCTTGCTCTCTCTCTCTCAAAGTAAGTAAATAAACATTTAAAAATTATTTATAGCTCTTTCGAGTGGATATATTCTATGATTATACACATTTTATCCCCCAGAGTTAGAGGACAAAGATGAAGATGATTTTTACTTCTAAGAAGGATGAGAAAATCTAGAGAGCAGGGTGTCACACTCTGGCCATGAGGACTGATATTCTTAATAAAATTTCAATTTTTCTGCTTGACCAAATGCAATCACTACCTTTATGAAAATGAATTAAAGCAATTAGGAAATCTGAGTAAAACTTGATATTTTAATGTTTGATAGCCTATGTTTCAGTGAGGGATGGCTACTTGATTATTTGCTTGTTTAATATCCTGTGGTAAAACTTTAGGAATGTGGGAAGAAGACAAAATTAATAAAAATCTTGCCTGTCTAAATTCATTACAAGCTAACATTATCCTTTGCCATTTTCCCAATGACAGAACATACATAGCAGGAGGTGGTTGAATTGCCTTCTGCTTCCTGCTGAAATTTTCTTTAAGAATGTGAACCTTTAATCAGAAGTGACATGCTTCTGATCTAATGTTTCATATGGGAGGTGTATAGACATATGAAGTCAAGGCCTCCCCCTCACACCAAAACACAAACAGCTATTTTTAGATGGGTCAGCTATTACTGAAAGACTAAGCCATTCTTTCCATAAGAACTGGCCTAATAAAATCAGCATCAGTACATCTCCAGAGCCATCTATTTAACCAGTGAGACTACAAATTTAACAGCACAACTATAAGACTATAAATTGTGCCACAAACAGCTTTGCCTATCACTAAAATATTAAGTAAATTTTAAACGGTCGTCCTGAATTTCATAGCAACAACCATGTATTTCACCTTATATCAAAACCATAAACCATATCCTATATGAAATAAAGAAATATATCGCAAATATGTCCTATAATGGCTAAAGAATGATGGTGAGGAGGGTTTTATTGACATGCAAACATGTTTATGATACATCCTTTGTCACAGAAAAAAAATTCAAGTCACAAAATAGCATGGAAATGTGAATCTGCTTTTATAAAAAACTTCCTACAAGCTTGTTTACTAGAAAAGTATCTAGAAGACTATAGAGCAAGGTACAGATAGTGTTTACCTCTGGGTGATAGAATTAAGAGTAATTTTATTTTGGGGTGCCTGGATGGCTCAGTTGGTTGAGAGTCCAGCTTCAGCTCAGGTCCTGATCTCGTGGTTTGTAAGTTCGAGCCCCGCATCGGGCTCTGTGTGGACAGCTATCAGCCTAGAGCCTGCTTCAGATTCTGTGACTTCCTCTCTCTGCCCCTCCCCTACTTGCACTCTGTCTCTCTCTCTCTCTCTCAAAAGTAAATAAACATTAAAACAAATTTAAAAAAAGAGTAATTTTATTTTCATAACTGTATTTTCTAATTTTTAAATAATAAATATGTACCACCTCCTGATAGGAAGTCTTTTGTCTTAATTATGTGTTTTGAAGAGTTTTTAATATTTGATTAAATTCTTATGATATAAATAATATGCAGTCCAATGTGGTATCAGATCTTAAGTTTTAATAAAAATATACATTCTATTAAAAACAGATATCATCATATGATAATTCAGGTTTTCTTGTATACCAGAATGTAATGATTTTGGTTTTGATTTCTTAATTAATTAGATATTTTCAAGAAGATAAATATAATTGCTAAGTAACTGATATATCATGTTAAATGTTTATGTATGCATAAAAGGTGGGAATATATATACCTAATATATACCATACATTAGAAAAATCATAGTAATATGGAATTTGGGAAGCTAGAATAAAATTTAGAAATCACTTACATGAGTAATTGTAAGAACCATTAATTGTAAGACAAGGCCTCCTAATTTTCTGCTTAATATAATTATTCATTTACTTTTTGAAATACAACAAATATCTCCTATTGTAAGTAAATAATAAATCTAAATTCTATCTAACATTCTTTATAATGCCAACATCAGATTAAACTTGGCATTTACCTGGTAGGGGTTTGCTGGATTCCCTAATAGAAATCCTTTATTTTCTATATCATTTTCCTTGAAAATGATTTGATTGGGACAATCTTATTGGAGAATAATATATAGTTAATCTGTTTGAAATATTTCCTTTGTAAATTGCTAGAAATTCTTCTGCCTCATCAACCGGAAAGTCATTTGTCACCAATTATCCAGCTGGGTTACTCCTGAGAAAATATTCTTCCTCCTCCAGCTATACCTCCTGACAGAAATCTCTAAATAGCATTGTTAAAGACAAGAGGTATTTGATTTCACAATCAAATTGGTGAAATTGAGCTATCAACCAGTCAAGAGTGAAGGTGAGAATCTATATTCAAAGATTTCATTATTCTTTAGCCACAAACTACAAATTTAAGTTTCAAAAAGACATTATTCATAACTTTGTTAATCATTCCTGTATCCCATAGGTCTTTAAATAAGTTGAGAAAATAGACACACATGATAGGACATCAGGGGAAGGAAAAAAAAAGACTTTTTAAAAGAAACTGCACAACGCTTGGTTAAATGAAAATTACTGAGTGCAGGCTACAAATGAGGCATTGGGTTGGGGCTGCAAAGCAGCTTTTATTTATTTATTCATTTTTTGTGTTTATTTATTTTGAGAGAGAGGGAGAGGGAGAGAGAGGGGGGAGAGAGAGAAACTAGCGGGGAAGGGGTAGAGAGAAGGAGACACAGAATCCTAAGCAGGCTCTATATCATCAGTGCAGAGCCAGATGTAGGGCTCAAACTCACCAACAGTAAAATCATGACCTAAGCCAAAATCGAAAGTCAGATGCTTAACCAACTGCACCACCCGGGGGTCCCCCAGGGCAGTTTTTAAAGGCTGCCGTGCCATCTGGGTCTCAAGCCAGGCATCCATTTTCCTTGCTCCAGATCTCATGCTGCCAAATGTAAAGGCTGGAGTTAACTGGCTCCACTATACATTTTTTTAGTGGTTCCCTTTTACACTCTAGATCTGCCTGGACTAGACCTTTTCCATTGTCTTCAGTCCACTTGCTCACTGCCACTCTTCTTGTTCTACACCATGGAGCTGGTGTCATACTTCACTGAATTGTAAAAGACAACTGGAGTGTAATTCTATTGTATAAAACAACTGCCTTGATATGTGAAGCCTCCCTTGCACCAGCCTTCAATATCCCTACTTATTCATTATCCTTTACTTCGATATCCTATTTATTCATTAAAGAGTAGCTCTGAACACTTATTATCTACCAGTTACTCTGCTACTCCAAATATACAATTTCATTTTCTAGTCTGATGTTAGATTATATATTCCTTTAGATTCATTAGTTATTGATTTAGAGGATGACAGGTTGTAAAAACCCATATCATACTGATATCATCTGATTTACCCCTCTGTTTTATATATGAGGAAATGAAAACCTGGAAAAGACACTCAAGGTTCAAAGAGAAGTTTGTTATAAAAGTCCAAACTAAAACCTAAGTTTCATTACCATTATGCTTTGTTAAGGAAGTTGGTTGCATTGTCCACTTATATCCATTTATATGTCAGCATTAAAACTTTGTTCTCTGAACCTGTAATACCTTATCAACCTCTAATAATTATCAACCAGAAGAGCACTGGGATAATGGAGAGTAAGCTGTTAATCTGTGCTTTTGGTGATGGGGAAACAGAAATCCAATTAGAATGAGAACTGTTAAAATCCAATCTATAACAGTAGCACCTAAAATATTTTCCATATTTCTAAATCTCAGTCTCCATTTTCTGAGCTCCTCAAAGCCACTGTACCTTAATGCAAGCCTGCTGAGTAGCTGGTGCACCATCCTCAAAGCTCCTGATTTCCAAACACAATGTATCGGGATGAGTGCACTCAGAGTTCCTGCTGTGTACAATCAGATGCAAAGGGCCACTCTTACAGGACAACTGATTTCATAAGGAGGTTATCAACGTTTTAACCGAAGAGTTTTGACCACTCCTTTCTGGGTTATGGATTAACCTGGTTGTCTATGGTCATCAATCTCACTCTCTGAGCCACATGTCCTTTGAGATATGCTAATCTTATTTTCAGACAGAGCTCCTGAAAGTAAATAACATGTATAGATGATTCCCTACCTCCAAGAGATCAAAATATAATTTCTTGGCTACAGACTTTAAAATCTTGAATGATATTTCCTGGATATTAGAATCAGATATTCCTAGGTCTCTGACACATAACATTTTTCCTTTCCCAAATTTTATCATAAAATTTTTCAAACCTACAGAAAAATTGAAAGAGCAGCACAATGAACACCTATGTACCAATACTAAAATTAAACAAGCATTAATCTTTTGCATACTACTTTCTTCTATGTTTTAATATCTGAACATTTCACTAAAGAAAATCCTACAAATGAAGTTTACTCAGATCCTCTGAATGTTCTCCTCTCCACCTCCCCCTGCCAACGTGTGTGGATCTCAATGGAAGGGGAGTTTTAGGGTAAGTAGGAAAAGTGACTATATACAGTGGAATCAACCCTACCATGGTAATTTTAACTGAATTCCTTTCACTTATATATTGAAAATGAACCTCCTGGAGTTGAGAAGGGACTATGTGATCTACATTAAACTTCTAGCCATGAAACAAATCATTGTATTATTTATCAATAAAAACTGGAATAGGATACTTGTAAATTTCCTGAAAAACTTGTTATCAATTTCAAAGTCAGAATTAACAATACAACTGACAGAACAATTCATGTGCCTTCTCCCTCTAGTAATGTTAACTTCATTCGTGTCAGATGTGTTTGACATCCCTTGTTGGAAAAGGGGATAAGAGAATGATGATTTCCTAGTGTTGTGAGTTTGAGTTACAGCAATGTCATATAGTTGGTCTCAATGATAAGACTGAGCAATTATCAATGTTTTTGTCTGAGTATATAATGATATAAAGAAGCCATATTTATCATCTATATTGGTCCTCTCTTTTCCTTCTCAATTCCAATGACATCTTGATTGTTCATTTTCCCATCCATTCAACTTTGCATATGTGAATTCAGAATTAATTGACAACCCTTATTGAGCATATTTATGGTGTAGATGCTTTGTCAGTGCTGGGTATACAAAGGAGAATACGACTTGTTCTCCGCTTTCAAGGTGGGTGTTCCAAGAAAATGGGAAGAGCTCAGGGTAATTTCTGCATGATTACTGTGCAAATTAAGTGATTTGCTGGACAAATGCCTCCAGCACTAGGTCTGGTGCTTTGCCAGAACTTGCCACTTGCCAGTCCTCCCCCTCATTTACTGCTGAGTGGGTAACATTATTTCTATGCCTCCTTCATTCTTCTTCAGTATTCTGAAGTGTGAATCCTTAAAAAGGATTAAACTTTTCATCCTCCATCTTCCCCACAGCCCGCATGGTCACCCTCTCATCAAAGTCTTTGTGACACTTAATTTTTTTAAGTTTATTTATTTTTTTTGAAAGAGAGAGAGAGAGAGAGAGAGAGAATGAACAGGGGTAGAGCAGAGAGAGAGGGAGAGAGAGAATCCCAAGCAGGCTCCACATTGGAAGCACAGAGCTTCAGTGGGGCAAACCATGAGATCATGACCTGAGCAGAACCAAGAATTGGATGCTTAACCAACCGAGTCATCCAAGCACCCCACACCAAATTTTTTATAGTTCATTCCAAGTGGTGAATTCAGCAAAATGTATCTGCTAACATAGTTCTTTACATTAGCACTTTCAAAGTCCACCACTTTGGTGGAATCTTTGCAGACACTGCCAGTCAATTTATCTCTCTGCTGTTTCTCTATTTTTTACGATAGGCATGTGAACACTGCCCATATCCAGTCCATCTTCTTACCTCTAAGGGCTGACACAGAGTACAAACATGCTCCCTCTGTGCATCACCCTTACCCACTCTCCCTTGGTAGCCAAATGCCACTTTTTCTAAAAAATATGATCAACAAAGAAGCTAGCTCATAAGCACCTAAACAATGTGACTGTCAGACACACTGAATATACCAGATAATAAAAACAAAACATAACAGATAAGAAAAATGTGGAAGTGAGAAGCATCCCCATGTAGTGATTAAGAGCTGTGGCTAGGAACTTGGATCTGAGTTCAAATCTCATCTTCATAGCCTATTTTCTTTGTGATTTTAGGCAAGTTGTATCAGCCTCAGTCTCCTCATTTGAAAATAAAAATCATAACAGTTTCTAACTCATGAAGTTGTTGTAAGGATTAACTATAACAATGCATGGAAAGCACTGATGAGTTAACTCAATATCTGACCACTAACCCCTAGTAAATGAATAATACTATTGCTGCTACCATCACAATTATAAGGTAACCACACATTATGTAAACCAGAATAGATCAGAGAAAATCAAACATTTCTGAATTTGGAGCTTCTTCCCAATAATGCAAAGGAATCATTTATATTGTAATAATGTAATTGTTCAGGGTAAGATAGATCTCTTTTTTCCCCATTTTCTTTCAGGAAACCATCTATTGCTTTCAATACAAAAATAAACGTTAAAAGAAGAAACTTCAGTTTGCAATTCACCCTCACCTATAGAGCAGAGCACCACAACTGTTTACTGACATAAAAGTTCATTATTAGTAAACATGAGATAACAACTTTATTTATTTGCAAGTCTGATTACTCCTTAGAAAGCAAGAGGGCACGAAAAGCCCTCCTGTCATCAGAGAACCAGACCCAATTCACCCAGCTTAGGAGAAATTTATGAAATTCAGCATTCATATTTTTTTCCATTTTAATGAAACCCTATATCCCAGCTATTTTGATTGTTTATCCTTACTCCTTAAAGAAAGCAGCTTTAGGATCAGCAGCTGATGTTAGAAGATAATTCAGAAAAACTTATTCTAAGCTAGGGCTAAGTCCCTTTGTATACATGCTCCCCTAAGCTCTCAGATATCTACTGGATAGGAGATTTAACTGCTTATCACAGAACAGAAGGAGGAATAAGGAAAACAGCACAATATTCCCCTCCAATAAAAATCAATAACAATTTCATTCAGGAAAAGTTCAATTTTGAAATGGACACTACAGACCTGAGGCCATAAAGAACGGTCCCATCTGGATGTAGGCGGATCATGCGGTTCTTGACAGTCACTCCATGCACAAATGACTTCTTATCATTCAGAAAGTAGGTATCGGGCACCCAGAGCTGGTCTGCCACTCTATTGTCCAGAGTCAAGTTTAAAGGTATTACATTATAGGACAGCCTCTTATCTCTCCAGGCTTGCTGAAAGTACATTGTCAAGGTATAATCCTGTGAATGTGAAAAGAAACTGGTTATTTTGTACCTAAACAGACTTGGGAGATAGGCAAGTCTCTTATTCATAAGAAAAGAAAATATATACAGCCATGCCCCAGAAACATATACTATTCACATATAGACAAGTATTAATTTATTAAGCCCATTCCTACTGAACACTTACTATGTGTCAGGCACCATGGTAGGCACTGTAAATACAGAAATGAAGAGAGCATATCCTGGTAAAATTTATGAGTATATTTTACCCAGGAAGAAAGATGGTAAAGAATAATTACTTAGTTTGTCAATGAGAATCCTAATCCGTCTAATCAAGGTGGATTTCCCAGGAGAGGTCACATTTACACTGAGAAGATTTGTGTAGCTTGTCAGCTATCTAAACAATATTAACTCAGTCAGTATTTCATGAGAATTTTAATCCCAGGATACCAAATCATCAGGCCAGTCTCTTAGCTTTTGAGAAACAATGGGTTGCTATAAAGTGAGCACTGGTCTTGGAGTCTCAGCTCCAGTATTTCTCAATTGTTTCTAGCATGTAAACTTACGCTTCTTTTTGCTTAAGTTCCATTAACTATAAATGCGGCTTTCAATACATACATGATCTACACAGATCATGACAATTAAATGTATAACTCAAATGCAATTTGTAAACTACAAATAGCTTTATATTACGAATAAAGCATTTACGTATATATTGTGCATGTTTTATCCACTAGAAGCCTATGGGCACCATGTAATTGCTCTCTCAGCCTATTTGAATGACTTAATGAAAGACCAAATATTCATTGGAAAGGATAATTACCATTTTATTTTAAAATAGTTCACAGTGCCCTACTATTAGTCACCTCTGCAACCTGAAAGCTAGCACAGTCCTAGGGCACAAATGGTGAATGAATGAATGAATAAATGAATATTCAGTAAGGTACACCTATGGGATTTTTGCACATATTTGTATACTTTTGTGGAAAAGATACACAACTCAATCTCTGAAGTCCCTGAATTCTTCCAACCCTTATTGATATTTATACATCCTAATTTGGTTATTTAGAAATACAACTTGTAAGATATTATCTGCTAAAAACATTGAACAGTTTTAATAGGAAAAGTATAATCCTTCTGCAAAAAATTTAAACGTCTTTCCTTGTTTCACAAATATACAAGTTTTGATCTTATTCAGAAGTCAATATATACTTGACTTCTGAATGAGAAGTGTAGAATCAACCTTCTATTCTAACAAAAGATACATTAATATCCTCAAGTTATATCAAATAATTATAGATGAAATTTCCTTTAGTGGTTCACTTTAGTCAGTGCTCTGAACTTCTCTGAAGCATGCTGCTTTTGTAAAAAATTAGAATGAGGATCTCTAAAATAGCTTCTTGATTTATAGAAAAGCAAACTTGTAGACTTATGAATTACATAACTAGAAAAGATGAAAAGGAACAGATACACTTTTTGCATGAGTCTATGTAATAGCCTAATAAGTAGAACATAAACAAAACAGACAATTTATATGGTGCTTAAGAGGGCACATTTTGTGATTTCCAATTCTTAGAGATAAAATTGAATACTTGATAATTATCTCTATTAGAAATAAAGGTATTTATGCTTCTTTCATAATAAATCTTGTTGAGATTTCGAGGAAATAATGCTGTTTGGAAGGTGCTCAGTCAGCTGAGATGCATTTGGACACAGACACTGTATTCTCTTTTGGGCTAAATAAATGGTACTCCTGTGAAATTCAGTGTCATGTGCTAATTTCTATTATTTGTCAGTAAGGCAAAGCCTGCTAAGAAATGCACCCAGATAGACCCTCGTAATTCTTCTGTCACACCAATTTTCATTTCATTTTTTAAAAATTTACGTCTTTATTTTATTTTGAGAGACAGAGAGCGAGTGGGGGAGGGGCAGAGAGAGAGGGAGCTGTCGACACAGAGCCTGACGCGGGGCTCAAACCCACGGACTATGAGATCATGACCTGAGCCGAAGTTGGATGCTTAACCGACTGAGCCACCACTTCATTTATTTTCAAATGACACATCATAGCACTGTCAAGAATAGACGAAACACCTGAATCTAAATACATGTTATTGGACTTAATAAGAAAGAGTTGTTCTGTGTTCCACCCTCTCTCCTAAGCCTTTATCCACCCAAGATAAATCCTCTAAACTTTCACACAAAAAAGTATATCCTTTACATTTAATAACCCTACATTTTGAAAACTGTCTCACAATTGGTTTATTCAAACTGAAATTTTTTTTTAAAAAAAAACACACAAAAACAAACAAAAAAAAAAAACAAACCATTTCTGAATGTTCCTCAATCCATGCCATCACCATGCAAGAAGGATTTAGATAATCACAACTAAAACCAATTGACTTTGAATGCTGAACAACATGCAGAAAGCCCACAACAGGCTCTTTCTCCCACTAATCACAATTAAATATACTGGAAAGAATAAAAATAAATAAATAAAGCTACCTAAGGACCATGCAAAGTAAGAAGAGTATGCAGACTGTGGAGGGAATCAAAATGTGAAGAAAGTCCATTCCAATGGTGAGTTTATTGTTTATTTTTTTCTCCCTCTTTTATATCATTAAATGCATGCACACACACACACACACACGCACAGACCAAAATGCAAATAAATGGAGAGATACACCATGTTTTCAGATTTGAAAAGTATTGTTAAAAGGTCAATTCTCAGCAAACTGATTTATATATAAAATTCAATCCCAACCAATATATGAGCAGGATTTTTTATAGATATGCACAAGCTGATTCTAAAATTTATATAGAAAGCAAAGAAATGAGAATAGATGAAACAATTTTGAAAGGAAAGAACAAAATTGGAGAACTTACTATCTGATTTCAAGACTTACTATTAAGGAAACCAAGGGTGGTACTGTACTATTGATAGAAACATAGATCAATAAAATAGAAGAATCTAAAAATAAATCCACACAAATATGCTTAATAATTTCTCATATGGATGCAAAGGCAGTAGGTTGGAGAAAGCATAATCTTTTAATAAAAACAGTATGGATTAACAGGAACATCTACATGTAGGTAAATAAATAAGAACTCACCCATACTTTACACCTTACATAAAAATTAACTAAAAATGGGGCATAGGCTTAAAATGTAAAATGTAAAACTATAAAACTAGGAGAAGAAAACATAAGATAAATACTCTGTGACTTTGAGTTAGGTAAAAGACTTTGATACAAACCTAAAAGCACAAGTAATAAAACAAAATGCTGATAAACTGGACCTCAACAAAATTTAAAAGGTATGTTCCATGAAAAACACTATTCAGAGAGTAAAAAGACAAACTACAGATTGGACGAAGATATTTGCAAATCACTATCTGACAATGGACAGGTATGCAGAAGATATAAACGCATGAAGAATTCTCAAAACTCAACAAACAACCCCATTAAAAAATAGGCAAATGAAGACACAGAGAGGATAAATAAGCACATGAAGTGATGCAAAACATCATTAGTCATCATGGAAAATCAAATTAAAAACTAAAATGTGATCCTACTACATACCCATTAGGAAAGTGAAAATAAAAACATCAAAAAACTGCCAATTCCAAATGCTGATGAGGATGCAGAGCAACTGAAAATCTTACATACTGCAGATGGGAATACAAATTATCAGCCATGTAGACAAAAGTTGGATAGTTTCTTATAAAGTTAACACACATTTCACAAGTGACCTAGTAATCTTACTCCTGTGTGCAAATATTTACAGCAGCTCTATATTAATTGTCAAAACTGAAAGCCATCTGGATGAATGCTCTTCAGCAGATGAAGAGATAAATCAATTGCTACATCCATGAAACAGAATACAACTCACTAATAAGAAAGAAGAAACTTTCCATATATGCAACATCATGCATGTTTTTCAAATACAGAATGTTAAGTAAAAGAAGTCAGATTCAAAAGGATACATATTATATGATACCATTTATACAACATTCTATAAAAGGCAAAACTATAGGGACAAAGAACAGATTAGTAGTTCCCTGGAATTTAAGATGGGGGAGAGGTTGACTACAAAAGGCCAGCATGAAGGAATGATGTGGGTTAACAGAACTGCCCTGCATCCTGATTGCAGTGGTGGTTACATAACTAGGCATTTGTCAAAACTCATAGAATTGTACACCAGAATGAGTGCATTTTTATATAGGTAAATTTTAAAAATTAAAATTTAAAACTGCTTAAAAACATGGTCTGTGAACACACAGGTTCATATCCTATAACTTTTCAGTTCCTCTGTTGTGACCTTGGGTGAATCATCTCATGTTTCTGCACCTGCTTTCTACTCAGGAGAACGACTTAAAGTTAATTAAATTAGAAGGTGGAGTAAACAAAACTAAGAAATTGGAGTAAGCTTCTTTGACAGCTGTGGGGAAAAAAACAGACTAATGCTATAAAATAAGTCTCCTCTGTGCATTCTCAGGGACAAACAGCCCCATCAGGATGGCCTAACAAGACTCCCACTATATGAGTATAGGCTCACAATTCCTCATTGGTACAATGAGGCAGTTGGACTACACAGTCCCCAAGGCTGCTTCTAGAAATAAAATAATTCCATTCTAAGAAATGCTTTGCTGTGTTCAAACATATGTTGTCACTTTAAAATCCCTAAATGTCTAAACATTTCTTATATTTGTTTTTTGCTATTTTTGTAATTTGTTTTCTAATACCATGATTCAAACTTTTCCTGTTTATTTGATTTAGTCTTTTGGAAAATATATAGTATGAAATAATTTGTGTATTTCTTATCTGTTTTAAGTTTATTATTTTGTGAATTGCCTGTTCATGCTTTTTGAACATTTTTCTGCTTGAGTGTTACCTCCTGCTATTGGATAGTTTGAGATAGATATACAGATATAGATACAGATAGATGATATAGATATAGATATAGATACACATAAAGTGTTCTTATTTTGCTTATTTGCTTTTAAATTTTTTATATTTATTTTAATTTTATATTTTTAAACACAATAGTACAGAGAGTTTCATACAGCTCCCTCTAAAATTAGCATTTTGCAAAACCATAGGACAATATCAAACTAGGGTATTAACATTAATGCAATTACTATTAACTAAACTACAGACCTTATTAGAATACCACCCATTTATTCACTAAGGACCTTTTATTGCTCCAGGATCCAATCCAAGATCCCACCTTGCACTTAGTTTTTATGCTCTTTAGCCTCCTTCAATCTGTGACAATTTCTCTTTGATGATGTTAATGCTTTTGAAGGGCACTGGCCAGTTATTTTGTTAAATGTCTCTCAGTTTGGGTTTGTCTGATGAGTGCTTATGATTAGATTATCCACACAGTTTGGGCAAGAATATTGCCAAAGAAGCATTGTCTTCATCATATAAGGGGTACATGGTGTCAGTAGATCTCATTATTGGTGATATTAATCTTGAACAGTTAATTAAGCTTGTATCTACCAGGCTTCTCTGCTGTGATGTTACTATCTTCCTTTGTAATTAATAAACATTTTGGGGTAGATACTTTAGAACTGTGAAACCAGGAAGATTATTAGGCTGAACTCGATAATCACTGTGTGACTCCCCTCCCCCCTTTTTTGCAATCTTTCCAAATTTCTATTCTCTTCATTCTCCTCAACCTGAATTGATGTACTTAGTCTGTTGACAATGCTTAACCATTAATAAGACAAACCAAAAGAGGTAAATAACAACATAATCCATTCCACGTGTTTTATTATAAAATAACGAGAACTATCTTCTTAAGGATTATTTTCTTAAGGTAGTACTACCTACTCAGGGTAGTACTACTTAGGGTAGTATCTACCTACTACTTTCACTGGTGGCATTTTTCTGAATCCTGCTCCCAGCTATGGACTTTCACTCTGGATGTATGGTGCAGCATCTTATTCTTATGCAAGTCTCAAGCCTGCAAAATGCACTGTGTGTTCTGTGTTAACATATGGACCTGAATCACTACCCAACTCTGAACTTCAGGATTCTCTCTACCCTCATTTACCTCTATGGTTTTCCATATGGTTTTTTTCTTCTCTGGAGACCTCAACCCTTTCTAATCAATGGACCCTTTCCTCTTTCAGAGCACGGCCATGTATGTGAGAAAAATTATACACATAATTACATCATTTTTCATATCTTTCTATTCCTTTCCTTATTTTTCTGTTTGGGGAAAAGATGGTGGGGTAAGAGCTTGGTTTCACATGTGTTTAGTCTGCCATCTGAGGACATAAGGACACCTAATAGTTTATTTTTCAATGATCAGGGTTTAAGGCTTATTTTCATCAGTGATAGTGTGTGGGTTGTTCAGTGTGCTTTACTTATTGGAATGAAATTCTCTAAGCTTTCACAATAACTGCTAATGTGCTAAAATCTTGAACTTTGTTGATTCATCTTACTTCTTGAGATCTTCTAGATAATAGTTTTGCCTCCAAAATTAGATGTTTTCAGAGAAAGATCCCACTCCCTCTACCTAGGCTTTTATATTTTAAAAGAAAATAAAAATTTTAGCTTTATCTTAATTACCTCTTACTGGAATAAACAACTGTGTCTAATATACTATCATCTATTATTTTCCTTTAATGTAATACACTAGTTCAAAATTGAGATTTTGGACTAAGAATCTGAGCTTCTGGGTTTTGTAAGATACAGCTAATGTTTTTAAGGTAGTAAAATTTGTGATTTAGGAACAGTTAATGTAAGTTTAATTTAATTTAAATATAATGCAAGATTCATGTCAATAAAACTCCATGACACTTTGTTAAACATAGCACATTTATCACTTTTACTATCATTCAGGGCATAGTCTTTTAATTTGGGGCATGTTTAGAGAAATGTTTCATTGTTTCTGTTTGGAATTTCCACTTTAAAAATATGACACAATGGGTTAAATTCAATGGTTAGTATGCCAAATTATTCTCATAATTAAAAACTTCTGTTTTTATCTCTTCATGAAAGAAAACACATTACATATGACATAGAAATTATCACCTAAATAAATACCATAGGAAGACCCTGTAAGTACATAGTAAGTGCATTCTCAACATCTTAAGCTGGTCACCTCCTTGAGAGCAAAGAATGTTCCTCATACCTGTATATATTGCCAATATTGTGCATACTTTCTGGTAAATGGTAGAACTACCATTGCTTGTTAAATGGTACATATTTTTATGCAAATTTGGGAATATGTACAGAGATCTAATTGTGCATACCCTTTGCTCTGATATTTACATTCTTTGCAATACTTGTGGTAAATAACTAAGCTGTATATTTTGATACCTTTATCTACAAATATTACAAATCTCTTACTTTTGTGTCTCCAATACTAACAGTCTAGTTTAAAATCACCATGATTTGTGAGTGACTGTAATGCCACTGTTACTGTCTCCTTGTTATAATCCTTGTCTTCACAGTGTAGTCGAAACATAAAGCAGTTCATGTATCCCTTGGTTAATATTGTCCAGATGCTTTTCATTGCACTTAGAATTAAACCCAAATTTACCTCCATGGCCTTTAAGGTACTACATGACCTGGACTCTGCACATCTCTCTAATCTCACCTCCTACAACCTTTTTTCTTCCCTCACCTCAACTCACTAAGCCCATTCACTAAGTCTTTTCTCTGTTTCACAAAAATCCCAAGTTCCTTCAGCCTTACAAACTCTCTTAACAACTCACTAGCTGGAGAACCTATGTGCCTGAGTGTAGTTGGCTCTTCCATGAGACTCAGAGCTCAACTCAAAGATCAAACCTATTCAGGAGGCCCTTCCCCAACCATATTACTCACAACTCCAGTAGTCCTATCTCATCCCCCATTTTTATTATGTTTATAGCACTGATCATTTTTTCAACTAGTCATATTTATTTATTGGCTTACTTTCTTTTTCATCTCTCCCAAGTAGAAGGTACATTCCATGAAAACATGAAGCTTTCTCGAGCTTTTTTATCACTATATTCTCATGTCTAAAAGAGAGTGTAGCACAAAGTTACAATACAATAACTATCTATTGAAAGATGTGAAAGACTGAATGAAAGACAACGCATAGACATTTATCTCCCCAAATGCTTTCTGCTGTATTACATATATACACACACATACATACACACACACACACACATACACACACACACACAGACTATCAGCATGAAATTGAGTAAATACAATATAGTATAAATATATAATGGAATATATCCTTGAATTAAAATAACATTGTGAAAATATTGACATGAATAGATGTTCTAACATATTATTTATATTATTGTTTTTTAAATAATACTGCAAAACAATATGAATATGACCCAATTTTAAAATATATAAATATATATTGGAAAAAAGATGTCTAAAAATATAAATATTAACAGTGGTATCTCTGTATGGTGAGATGACAGATTTTTAATTCCTTTTATAATCTATATTATTTTGTTTTATAAATATAAATTACTTCTCAACGAAAACTATGTAAACAAATAATTCCTTGTTGAATTGTTTTATAAAAAGAGAGTCTAATACTGAAAATATGTCTCTACTTTCTGCATACATTAGAGCTCAGCATAAAGGAAAGGGTCATAAATGAAAAATCCTCAGCCTTTTGGCTTGTTATTAACGAAACACACATCTCCTTTGTAACTAGAATCACACAAGAAGTAAGACTGTTAGTGGCAAATTGTTTTTCCATCGCAGGGAAATTCACATCCAAGCTACCATTGAGAGGTGGAAATCCATCACAAATTTTCCTCTTAAATACCAAAAAAAGGAGATACCAGAATCTTCCTCTGACACTAACATCAGTCTTATTTATACAAACTGTTAGGAAATTTCTTTTTGTCTAATGTAAAGGCTTCAAATCTGTTTCTAATTTCATGCTCAGAGGATGTGAACACACACAGTACCTTCTTATACTGCAATGGAAGTTTGAAATCAATGAATTCTTTCGAAAAGCTTTCCAAAAGACTATGTTGCTTGTAAAGTCCAATCTCCTTATATGCTTTTTAAGGTCTGTTCTACTCACTTCACCTCTCTGCATCTCTGTTTGCTCATCCAAAGTGAATGAACTGAAATTAAGAGCATCAGAGATTTCAGAATTTGAGCTTGCAGATGTTCTAGGATTCTGTCACTCCACTGATCTTCAACTAATCACTCTCCTGAACTTTTTATTTGAACTAAACATTTTTACTTCCCTGACACATCTTTACATTCAATTTCGCTTATTTTTCCCCATGTTCTTTCTTGTCTGACTTCCCAAATTCAACCCATTCTGTCAGTATTTATGAGGACTCTCTGACTTCTCCATCTGCCACCACCCATGTGCATCCTCTGAACCCTCTGATGCATAGATCTGTAGCACCTAAGCATCATTGAATTGAACTGTTACCTTTTCTAATGTTATTTAGAAGAGGGGAGTAACCTCCCCAATGAAACTGTTCTGTGTTCTCCGAAGTCAAAAATCATGCGTAATTTGTTTACAAAGTGACCTGAGCATCTTGTCTTTAACATGTTGGCCCTTTATGAATATTTATTCACAGACACGCAGAAGCTTGTTCTCACTTCTTCATTTGTCCTTATGGGTTTCCAATGTTGATTGTTTAAACCTCCTTATTAATCGTTACTCCTGAATCCCCCAAGGAATTTGATCTCCCCATCCACTGGCATTTGAAAGTGAGTTTTCATTCTATCCTTTCCCACATGTCTCCGATACCCTCAAAGCTATTGGTTATTTCAGTTTTTATAGCTTCTAGAATTCTACTAGCAAAGTCCCCAGGGCTGAGAATGAGGATTTCTGAAGGACACAATTATCTATCCAAAGCAGAAAGAACTGAGAGAGAAATACAAATATTCCCACAAAGCCCTTTCCACATTCCTAGTTCTTTAAAATCCTCTCTGCCTTCCATATCTGAGCCCACAAATTGCTGATCCAATTATAGGTCATGGCAATATTTCCACATTTGCCACCTCCTAAACTAGAATGTAATGGAGTAAAACTCAGCCCCCACTTAATGGAAGCCATCACACCAGATGTTCAATTGCAGCATTTCAGAAGAAACACATGGCTGCAGCTCTGACTAATTGCTAGAGAGACATTCGGGACATGAGAGCTGTACCTAAGATCACCCATAAGGGAAATCTAAGTTCAGAAGTGACTGATTTATTTTCTTGTATGTGAAACTAAAATGAACATGGTCAAGACAATGAGCTTTTCCACTATTTTGCTTAGTTCACTTTGCATTTTACTACACACTAACCTTCTTGGTGATAATGGGACTAATTCCAATGACAGTTAAAAAATTGAGCCAGTATAACTCGTTATCTCTGTCCCTATCTTAATATACAATGCACCCTTGGTAGGGAATTTGGTTCATTCTGAGATAATAAACATCAAAATTACACTTTGTATATATGATTTGTTCCTTTATCATTTTGTGCTTTTTTTCTTACTCTAAGTTTATATCAAATTGCTTTAGAGTATTTTGTCATCTAATTAGTCTTTCCCCAACTATAATATCTAACACTGGCCCTAAGCTAACGCTTTTTACAGGCATTATCTCATTAATCATCATAACAGCCCTATGGGGTATGTACCAGATGGATTTTCCATTTACTAGGTGCTGTGAGATTTTGGGGATACTACATAGCCTCCTTGAGACATCATGCTCTGTAAAACAAAGTAAATCATAGTCCCTATTAGAAAGTAAGTTCCCCAATGAAAGTTATTAGTAGAATGCCTGCCTCAGATTAAGTGTTCCATAAACATTTGCTGTTACTATTATCATTATTTTCATTATCTCCATTTTCTAGGTGATGCATCTGAAACATGGAGATGTGAGTCACTTTTCCAATGTCACTTAGTCAATAATTTTCTAAGTCATGATTTGGCTAGGGAAACATCTGACCATGGAGCCCATGTTTTTAGTACTATATTGAGCTGCCTGTAAAACACTGACCTTGCTGTCAGTTTTGAGACTGATTCATCATTTCCCAACATTATTTCTCTTTTCCACCATCCCTTCCAAAAAGTGAGGGAAGAAATTATCTATCTATCTACCTACCTACCTACCTACCTACCTACCAAGCCACAAACAACAACAAAGAAACTAAAACGATCATGGGCATACATAAATCATTCCCTGAGAATTGTCTGGGATTTGAATACTAAAGTTGTGTATATAGGCACATATTCCTGAATAGACATACAGAGACTTAATTTTACACAAAAGATGATGGCATCAACTCACTTTGATCCTGCAGAATGATTAAAATAGCTCTGTTTTTGGCAGGGTACATACCTTAATACTGAGAAGCCCACAGTATTCAGAGGGACTGTAAGGTACTATCTGTAGTAATGCACTTATTCAGAAATAATTCAATTGGAAATAGTTTCAGCAAACTAAAACATGTCTTGGATTCATACAATTTCATGAAGTTTTTTTTTTTTTCAATAGTATGGTGGCAATGATTACCTAATAGATCCTGAATAGCCAAAACAATCTTTAAAAATTAATGCAAAGTAGATGGTCTCACATCTCCTAATTTCAAAATTTATCATAAAGCTACACTAATCTAAACAGTGTGCTACTGGTATAAAAACAGACATATAGGCCAATGGAATAGAATGGAAAGTCCAGAAAAAAACCCTCGTGTGTATGAAAAATTATCTTCAATAGAGTGCCAAGACTACTCAAAGGAAAAGAGATAGCAGTCTCTTTAACAAATGATGTTGGAAAAAGTGGATATCAACATGTAAAAGAATGAAGTTGGACCCTTACCTTACACCCACATATAAAAATTACTCAAAATAGATTAAAGACTTAAATGTAAGATCTAAAACTGTAAAAGTACTAGGAGAAAAGACAGAGAAAAAGCTTCTTGACATAAATTTGTCAATGATTTCTTGGCTATAACACCAAAAGCACTAGCAACAAAAGTGAAAATACACAAATGAGACTACAGGAATTTAAAAGTCATCTGTAGTCAAAGGACACAATCAACAAAATGAAAAGATAACCTATGGAATGGAGGAAATATTTGCAATTCATCTATCTGACAAGAGGTTGATATCCTAAATATATAAAGAACTCCTACAACTCAAAAATAAGTAACAATGAGAAAAATAATCTGGCTAAAACATGGACAAAGGACTTGAATAGGCATGTCTTCAAATATGACACTCAAATGGACAACAAGCATATGAAAAGATGCTGAATATCACTTATAATTACAGAATGTAAATCAAAACCACAGTGAGATATCACTTCACATCTATTAGGATGGCAGAAAGAAAGAGAGAAAGAGAGAAAAAGAGAAAGAGAGAAAGAAAGAAAGAAAGAAAGAAAGAAAGAAAGAAAGAAAGAAAGAAAGAAAGAAAGAAAAGAAAGAAAGGAAGAAAACTAAAGAAAGAGAAAGGGGGAGGGAGGAAGGAAGAAAAATGAAAGTGCTGATCAGGATGTAGAGAAATTAGAACTCTTGCGCACTGTTGGTGGGAATGTAAAGTGATACAGCTGCTATAGAAAACAGTATGGTAGTTCTTCAAAACAGTAAAAATAGAATTACTATATGATTCAGCAATCCCACTTTTTGTATATATCCTAATGAATCGAAAGCGAGATCTTGAAGAGATATTTACACACCCATGTTCATAGCAGCATTATTCACAATAGTCAAGAGATAAAAGCAACCCAAATATCCATTAATGGGTGAATAGTTAAATAAAGTGTAGCATATACAATGTATTATTTTTTCTGCCATTAAAAGGAAGAAAATTCTGGCACTTGCTACAACATGGATAAACCTTAAAGACATTATGCTAAGTGAAACAAGCCAGTCGCGAAGAGACAGGTACTGTATGATTCTGTTCATATGAGATATATAAAGGGGTCAAATTCATAGAAACAGAAAATATAATGGCACTTTCTAAATACTGGGAGGAGAAAGAAAAGTAGAATCGTTTAATGGGTAGAGTTTAAGTTTTATGAGATAAAAAGAGTTCTGGAGACTAGTAGCACAGTTAATATAAATATACTTAATACTACTGAACTGTTCACTTAAAAATTTATTAGGGACACTTATTAGCTAACTTACGATGTGAGAAAAATAATCATTTTGCAAACAACAATCATTTGCTTTTTAATTTTGGATTTGTATATAGTTATTTAGTAAACCTTCCCATTTACAAAAAATTTTGTTTTTTGGATTTGTATACAGTTATATAGTAAACCTTCCCATTTTATATGAAATTTTATAAAAATATAAGAAAAGCTAGAACCATTCTTTCTCGTTTCGTACAAATGTATTGAGTAAACAATGCATGTCACAAAGTGTTTGTTGCTACAGGATGCAGAAAGATCGGCTTGATCAAGTTAATAAGGAAAACATTTACTTGGGAGATGATTATATATATATATATATAATCATCTCCAAGGGAAATTGCATTTATGGCTACTTAACATGACACCAATAAGTTAATTTTTAAAGTTCACCTTGAATAACAAAAGTTACATACATATCACCATTTTGTTTTCAAATCAAATTCATTGAGTTGTCATTGATGTAAATTACTACTTTCACCAGACATGGTACTATGTCTGATGGTGGTCTCAAAAGTGATCGTTGAAATTACTAAGTTTTATTAATCCATTTTCTGCCTATGGCACACTGGCCAGTGGTGCATATTATTATCGAGTACATCAAAATAAAATGATTTAGAACATACTACTTGCATTTGTGGATCTCCCATGGAGTTTCCTACAAGGTGCTATAATCTGTCAGTTACAGAAGAATAACTTTGCAAGAGATTTTAGGAAGAATGGAATAGGCAAACAAACATCCCACATATTTCCAGGAGTGTTTGCCATGATTGACTATAATGAATACCACATCATATTATGTGTTCTTTCAAATAAATTTGTCTTACCTTATTTATGCATACTTGCAACAAGTAGAGACCATACTATCTTATCTGGCTATTTCAGCTTTTCCTTCAATTCTAAGCAGTGCTTTGATAGGAAAGGTAAAAAGTATGAGGAAATGACAGAGACAGGTATTTTAGATATTTTCCATATTTTAGATGTTTCCATATTTTAGATGTTTATTTTTGTTCTGCTCAGTGTGAGATGGGCTCATTCTTTCTGAAGCAGTAGCCTCTGAAGAGATCTGACAGTATTAAAAAGAAAGGACATTTTAAAGTAAGTACATATCATTGCTTTCATACTTTTGACAAGCTTGTAGAAGCTGAGAAGGCCAATCTGCAGACCCAGGCTGGAACAAAGAGAATATGCTTAGTCAATGCTTCCAAGAGAATACCTGATGTGCTAAGATGAAACAGAAATGCATATGATCACTTTTGGAGGCAAAACCAGTTTAAAAAAAATTTTTTTGAGATGAAAATGGCATTGGGCACAGAGCTTTACCACTTCCCTGTCTATATCAGATATTCTTAATATGTACTGAGTACATCAACAGACCAGGATTTCTGAGGTCAAAGTGGCATCCTCCTTTTTTTGTGAGTTATGATCACCCCCTACATATCTGCCTTGTGCAAGTGTAGAGTCAGCACTTGACAATCCTTAAATTGTGCATCCTAACACCCCACTTTAGTCCTGGCCCTGCATGATGCATAAATATGTCTCTCAGTGGGTTTTTTAAACGTGCTTATTGTTTTTTATCATAAAACTGATTAGAGAATATCTGAACATAACATAAAGATTATGATGAAGAAAATTTAAACAGCTCAAAATATCACTATCCAGAGTAACCAAAAACACATTGAATGTTTCCTTCAGGTAATTTTCTCAATGCAGTACTCCTGGTATTACGAATTTCTCTCCCTCTCTCTCTCAATCTCTCTCTCTCTCTCTCTCTCTCTCTCTCTCTCTCTCTCACACACACACACACACACACACACACACACATACACACACACAGCTTCAAAATCCTTATAATTTATCAAGCTAAGCCTGAGGCTCTTTTTCGCAGCCTTCTCACCCACTCTCCTCATTATCTTTTTGAGGCTCTCAAATACTAGCCAGTACAATGTGTCACTTTCTGAACACGGTGGCCCTTTCTCATCCTTCCATGACCTGGGTAATGAGAGAGCCCCCAAATGGAAAGAACCAGAGTCCGTGGGTCTCAGCAAAAAGGAAAGCTCCTTGCTAAAAGAGAACAAATGCACTCATCTGTTCAATGAATGAGAAATAAACTTCTATTGTGTTAAGTCAGTTACAAAAGTTCATGTTAGTTTACAGAGGTGTTAGCCTAGCTGCAGAACACAGATGTTCCTCTATTAAATTCATGGATCATCACTGAAATGGAGTGTCAATGACTGATTACCTACTTCCTGTGCACCCACCAACAAGAGGAGTCCTTTGGTCTCTGCATACTGAAGAGAATGGTGACCCTCTTGCAAGATTCTTTCAAGAATTAAAGAGTACATGTGTTTCTATGCCTGGTACAAAGTAAGTGGTCAGTATTGGCTGTTATTATTTAAGCAAGCAAATAAATAATAACTGTTCTTAATAGGATAGCTATTGTATTTTTGGTACAAAACTAATTTTTTTTATTTATCATTTTCTATAGTGTACCATGCCTACTTCTCAAGAAGATTTGAGTGGACTTGAACACATTTGTCAGGAACCAGTATAGGCAATTAGATATGCAGGAAGTGTGAATTTGGTCAACTTACAGCCATTAGGGTACTTCATAAAATTCAAAAAGTGCTACTTTCATACATCAAGAAATGAATAAAGGTTTATAGTTTAATGATGAATACAATAATAATCTCATTTTAGCATACTTAAAAGGATGAAAAAACATTCTCACTATCAACTAAGCTAAAAGGCTATCGATTTGGGTTTTCAAATCAACATTAAATGTATGTACACTTCCATTCTTGTCTAACAGGAGATATATGACAGATGAAAAATAAATATGAAATAGTCTATACATATTTAATAATGAATATGCATCTAGTTAAGCAATAAATGCATTTAACCAAATATGTGGTTACCTATCATGCATTGATTAAGTGCTCTGCCAAGTGTAATATACAGGCCCACTATTTCATATATACTAAATCTAGTTTTCCCTGAAAGCAGATTAAAGCCAAGTGGGTGAAGAGAATCACATATTAAAACTGACATACAGGTGAAGAAGTCTACTGGCAGAATCATAGGGAGGATTAGTGTTAATACACATAAAGGCCTTGACACAGAACACGAACTTAGTATGTGATCATTATGGTCTATTTTAGCACATTCTGTTCAATGTGTCTCTTCCTAATAATCACACTTAGTTATTTCTGAAGATAAAAATAGTTGTCATAGATGTTCCAGGACCCTATGATAAACAGAGTTGTTGTACATCAAAATAAATTTCTGACTTCCCCAAAGTGAAAATATAAATGACAATTTAAAAATATATTGTGCACTTCTATAAGTGGCACATATATCACTTAAAATAGGCCTGTTTTCTGAATCCTTTTTTTGCGGAGGGGAATAGCATCTTACCTTAACCAAGGGCAGAAGTGTTCTGCAATTTATTCCATCCCCAAATCTGCTATTACATGGCTAGCTTCAATCCATGCGAGTAACCTTAATAATAAAATTATGGTAAGAATCTTATAAAAAGTTTATGTATGTTCTGACTCCATGGGTTTTGCAGGAAGAGTTAATGATGTGATTTTAACACTTGACACCACACTGAAAATTCATATTCTGAAGCTAGAATGATTTGGCCATTCACCTTTACCAGGTTCCAGGGCAAATGATCCAGAAGGCAGCCAATGATCCCAAATCCCCAAATCATCACAGGGAGTCCAATTCCTAGAGCTGGGAGACCCTTAGTCAGTTTGGAATTCAGTCCTCTAAATTTACACAAGAGGAAACTGAAACTCTGAAACTTATAATCCTGCCCATGGCCATCCAGGCACTTAAGGGCTGAGGTGATGCAGACCGAAAGATGTCAGACCTTGCCGTCTTGTACATTCTCTCCATTCTCAGCTTCACCTTGAATAGTAAGCATTGCTGCTTGCAAAGATTAATCATTAAATTCATTAACCATTAACTATTAATTAATTCATTAACCATTAAAATACTTTCCAATGGTGGAGGTGGGAAGGTAGCAAGGAAAACAGGTCCTTCACAATGTGTGCATTTGTGCTTTGATTTCAGAGATTTAGAAAATGAAACTATATACTTTCTACAAAAAGAGACCGGCCAAAACAATTCCAAGTCCAACCAGGTAGTGTCCCTGTCTTCTTTTGGTTGGATGAGGTAGAGTGCGTTCTTGATTGAAAGGTGGCTCCTGATTGAAAGGATTTCAATGACTCTGTAGCAAGACAGTTACTCTGACAATTTTCAAAGTCCAACATCATTCCTTCTCATTTTAATGTTCCTTAAGAATCTCAAGAATCTCAAGCAAGTCCCAAAGGCTGTCTCATAGCAGAAAGGAGCATCTTTTATGTATGTTAATACTGAGACTGCCTTCTCTATACTAGTTAGGTTGATTTTTGGGCCACTGACAAATCTATTTACAGTATGGTAACTTTCCGTATATAACGTTGAACCCACAATCCTTGTTTTAAAAAAGGCGGTGCCCCATGGAGATGAGAAGTACACCATAGAGAATACAGTCAATAATATTATAACAAAGTTTTCTAGTGACAGATGGTGACTACACTTATTTTAGTAAATACTGAATAATGAATGGAATGTACAGAATCATTCAATCGATGTGTTGTACACCTGAAACTAACATAGCACTGTATGTTATTTCAATTTTTAAAAAGTGATGCCTCAGAGGCATGGGCACAATCATAATAATTCTTTTAAAATGCATACTTTTTGCATGATCAGTGACAAACATTCAAATTTCCTTCTGGCATATAAGTCTATTGATACAGTCTGTCTTATTCAACACAAGATTACGTTATTTTGAGTTGATCATTTTGTTCCATGTTTAATTGCCATTTACGAAGATATTTGAAAAGTAGACAAGTATTCTGTTTAGCTTCAGAATCTCAAGACTTCATTGTATTTCCTACTTGACTGTGCTAGAAATTTTCACACGTATCATCAGCCTAGGAATTTTCACATGTACCAGCCTAGGCAAAACATTTTTTACACGATAATAGTTCCACAAAGATGTTTCTTAGGAAAAGTGTCTCATGGTTAATTGTGTTAGGAAAACACTACATGCATTTTATGTTTTTTCTTAGAGATTTGCCATGCACATTAGTTTACTACTGAGAAGTCCTATAATAAAGAAACTTATTAACCTTATTCATCACAGAATTTCTCCAACTCATTGACCACATAATAAATAGGAACTACCAGAATGCGAGTTTTGCAAACTCATTGAGAAATGATCACACATTATAGTAAATACCATTCCAAATATTTTTTCCATTTACATGTGATGTTTTTGCATTCTTTAGGAAGGACCTCTTGATTTTTCTTTCTTACCCTACAAGCCATACCGAAACCAAGCTCCTCCATATATCTTATTTACTGCTATATTCCCACGGATGAATAGAGAACCTAACACATGGTTATGTCTCAAAAATAATTCTGAATGAACTGATAGAAGGGTTCCATTATGTAAAAATTGGATACAACCAAGAAAACAAAAACAAAACAGTAAGTTAAATGTTCTAGAAGACTATTGTCTCATCTCTTTATCAAGTCAGTATTATTTTAAAAATGGGATTGAAGTAGATTAAAACAGATTTAAGATAAACACCCTCAGATACATGTTGTAATCCTAGATTCAGAATTCTGCTTCAAGGAAGTCCACTGCTAAGGAAAACTTGGGGGGAAAAAAAGCTTAATATGGTATGTTATAGGAGCAAACATATTAAAATAGAAAGGTAGAAGTAGTTGCTAGTATAAAATGTGGCATAAAAGAGTATAAATACATATATTTGTGACTTAGACTAAAGAAATCCGGATAAAAGTACAGTAAGGTGTTAAAAGTGGTAGGATTATTGTGATTTTATTTTCTGATTCCAACCTTCCTCTTTAATGAAAGAAGTCTTTCTCCCAAATCCCCGACAGATGGTAACCCAAATTCTGCTTGGATATGTCCAGTAACAAAAATCACTACCTGGCAAGGCTGGTACTGCATTCTTGGATAATGACAATTATGGCAAGGCTGGTATTGCATTCTTGGATAATGGCAATTATAAGAAATATGCTTTCCTATGACTTTCACCCATACAGCATACTAAAACTAGTATCCTTTAAAATGATTCTATCCTTTAAAATGTAACTAATATGTAGTTTGAGAAATTGTTACAAACTATGGCTCAAAGACAAAGGAAATGATAGAAGAAAAAAAGCATAGCTTTATTTCATTTAAGCATGTTCCATGCTCACTTGGTTATCACTACGCCCATCTTATTTGATTAAATTTTTTGCATGGATGGTTTCTTTACAACTATTCCTGGATTAAAAACATCAGCCCAAAATATATCTAGAGAGATATATTTATTTCCTAAAGACATCCATACGTATTGACCATCCACTCTTGAATTAAAAAGAAGTGATCAACTTGTGTTCATTCCTTATTTTTCATGAACTCTCTTACTAAATCTCCCTTCTCTGGTATGCTCTACATCTCCCACCATGTGGCTAAGTGGATACTTCTCCACTGCTAAATGGCTCATCTTTCAAAGTACAACAGAGAAGCAGAGATGAGGCAGTTAGACTGAAAAAAGGTGTTGGCCTGGGAAGAAAGG
Organism: Cryptoprocta ferox; assembly: GCA_028646485.1. Classification (NCBI taxonomy): domain Eukaryota; kingdom Metazoa; phylum Chordata; class Mammalia; order Carnivora; family Eupleridae; genus Cryptoprocta; species Cryptoprocta ferox. The sequence goes on along the minus strand of CM053572.1, from coordinate 94,884,558 downwards.
CCTATAAAGGAATAAGCTCCCAGTCCATGAATTCCCTCTCCCACCCGATTTCTGCCAAAAGAAAACCAAAAATGCTGCTCACTGTTTCTGTTGTTCATATTATAGTAACACTAAGCAAAATAAGTCAGGCAGGGAAGGACAGATACCATATGTTTTCACTCATAGGTCTAACAGGAGAAACCTAACAGAGGACCATGGGGAGGGGAAGGAGGAAAAAGAGTTAGGGAGAGGGAGGGAGAGAAAGTACTAGAGACTCTTGAATACTGAAAACAAACTGAGGATGGAAGGGGGAGGGGGAGAAGGGAAGGGGGGTGATGGTCATGGTGGAGGACACTTGTGGCGAAGAGCACTGGGTGTTATATGGAAACCAACTTGACAAAAAACTATAAATTAAATAAATAAATAAATAAATAAATAAAAATAAAAGTCTCTTATGGTTTGGGAAAAAAAAAAAAACTAAACACCTTAAAGAACATCTGAATTCCATAGCAAGGAATTTACTTTATGTAAATGTAGTTTACATAATGTATTCACTTATCTCCACCCCACAACTCCCGACTGTATTTAGGCTACCACTATGTCTCACGTGTTTATTAACTAGTCTCCCTGCATGCAATCTCGTTCCTTCAAACTATCCTCTCTCCATTCTGCTGGAAAGAGCTTCTGAAAATGCATTTCTGATCTTGTCATTACCCTGCTTATAAGTTTTTCAACAGTGATCTGTCACCCTCAGTATAGAGCTCTAACTCCTCATTGTAGCATATAAGAACCTGCATATGTTTCCAGCCTCATCTCCAGAAATGTCCAATCTCAGAAGTTATTCTTCAGAACGCTGATCTTATCTAATGCCCTGGATCTGCTAGGCTACCCAACAGCTAGACCTCTGCACAAGCTGCTTCTTCTGCCTATCTTACTTTTCCCTTTCCCTCCTATCTAACCATTTTCTCTTCATTTCAGCATTTCTATGAATTCTTTAGGTCCTAAAATTTACATCATTTCCTATATGAAGCCCTTTCGAAAATTTTTTAATGTTTTATTTATTTTTGAGAGAGAGAGAGAGAGAGAGAGCAGGAGCAGGGGAGGGTCAGAGAGAGGGAGAGGGAAAGGGAGAGGGAGAGAGAGAAAGAGAATCTGAAGACAGGCTCCAGGCTCTGAGCTACCTGTCAGCACAGAGCCCGGCACGGGGCTCGGCTCGAACCCATGAACCGCGAGATCATGACCTGAGCCGAAGCCGGATGCCACCAGGTGCCCCTATACAAAGCCCTGATGCCTGATTCCTCACCTCTGCCGCAGTCCTCTATCCCTGTACACATAAAACCCTGAACTTGTCCCTGAACTTGTCCCTGAACTTGTCCCTGAACTTGTCACTGTCCTGGGCACCACACTTATTATCGTACCCTTCCTTTGCCCTGGCGATGACTAGCACAGAGTAGTAATGCAAAAACACTTGTTAAACACATGGATGTGTGAATAAGGCACTTCCAAATACACAAACAAAGAGGCACTATGACCCCAAGCCCTGCAACATGAGGAATCGTTAAAGGAGATAGTTTGAGGATAACTGGGGGAAAGGGGGTAAGTAATGTTCATGTAGGCTCACTTGGTCATACAATAACAAGGCCATTACCCAGAAGGAAAAGAGACCACTTACATGTAACTCTGAAGCTAGAAACCATTGCTAATAGGTAGAGGTTTAAGGAGAAAAATATGACTTAACAAAAGACCTAATTATCTGAAAATTATAGCTATCAAAACGTATATGTCTGCTATGAAACAAAAGAAATGCCTACCATGCATGAGTACTGGCAGACATAAGATTTAAAAAAAATCACTTGTCAGAAGGTCATTGTAGATATTAGTGATGTAGAGAAGACAAATATCAGAAAAAGACTTTAAATAGCTCATTATAATTATAGTTGGAGTGAGGAATCACTACTACTGTACCACTGCTACTACTACTACTACTGCCACCACCACTCATTATTAAGGGCCTAAAATGTCCAAAACACACTGTTTTATGTTTTATATAAATTACTTATAACTTCATATAACTTTAAAGTATAATTTATTCTTATTTTTTTTCAAAATTAGGAAACTGAGAATTTAGTTACTTATGGAAGGACCACAGCTAAACTCAGGACTATCTATTCCCAGGGCCACCATAACTATGACCTAAGGTCCAGAGACTGAAATGTCCAACACTGGAATTTAGGAAAAACTACTTACCATCTGTTGCTTCTGTCTGCCCAAATTACATTTCTTCAATTTCTCATTATTGCAACCTAAACCTCTCCTTCTAGAAACAAACCCTCTCCCATTGTGTCCATGAAATTTGGGTAATATTGACTTCCCACTCTTGAGATGAGATACATCTGGCTAGATTATTTCATCTTGTTGGTTTATAGATGGTCATGTGACTCCAGCTAAATCAGTGAGACTCAATCCATGACTTCTGTTTCAGCAATTTCAAAAGAAAGAAGCTATTTGCCTTTGTGCCCTGGAATTTTCATGGTCATCATTTTGAAAACACTTGCCTGGGAATAAAGAAAAATACAACCTAGAGTTGGAGAAAGGCTACTTCCTGATCATATTATATGAGCACCTAGATTCAGCTATACTTAAAACTAGAACAATCCCTGGTCATTGTAACTACTGAGATAATACATTCCCTCTTTGTTTAAGCCTGTTTGTGTTTTGTCTATCATTGGCCATTTAAGTGAACCATGCCTAATATATGGTACACCCACTTATGGCCAGGGTAATTACAGGCAAATGGATTCACAGTGAACTTTGAAAAATAAGAAGAATTTGCAGGAAAGTGAGAAATGAGAGGAAGAAAGGTCTTTCTCTTTAGCTACACAAAAATTTATTATTAAATGGCAACCCTATACCACCTGCTTGGAAATAGGCATTATAAAACTGATAAGGCACTCTCCTTGCTCTTAAGGTTCTCAGAGTTTGGTGTGTACATTTCATCTATCACAACTGAATAATCTCTAGAACTAAATATATTGCCCATTGAATCTAACTCCAAGGAAAATGCACACATGAAGGCTCTTTGTCAACAATTATGGATTACATTTTAATCTCCTACACATATCACTGAAAGATTCTGATCTATCTATGATCTGCTGCAGCCTGCCTTCTGCAGGCACACCACAATATCTCAGACTGAGCACACAACAGACTAGGCTGGAAGCATGGTGCATCAATTTTAAGTGCATTAGTTTGTGACATGTTTAGTCAGCCATGTAACGCATAAATTTATATATTAACTCAGTGGCTTTATGTCACCCTGAAAAAAGTGATATGCTTTTTCCTCCCATGCAGTCCTATCTTTCTAAGTCTTCTCCTCCATAGCTGGAGAAAATAAATATTCATTGCAGAAACGCATCAGCTCAACACTGGCCATCTACTTCCAGATGCTAGAGAGGTTACTGTGATGAACTGTCTCATACAAGTAATTTTGGACATCATTGAACAGAGTCCATGTGCCCAAGCTTTTCTATATGCTTTGGTTTCCAACAGACAAGGAATGTTTACCAAATGTATTAAGAAGAAAGAATAAATTTTATTTTTGATTCAGCATAAAGATCACATAGTCCCTAAGCAACATTCAAGATGCTAAGTACCTCATTCTGTACTTGTCCTCATGCTGTCTAAAATATCTAAAAGATATTTTTCCTAGGTCTCACTCAGTAGCAGCACAGATTTTGAGAAATGTTCCTCCTACAATTTTCCTGGTGAAATCCATTAGTCCTCTGCCCCTGGTTTTCTTCTGAGTGACAAGCTAATCTGAAAGATTAATTCAAGGTTTGGTGTTTTTACCTCATTACAGAAAAAATAATGTTGCTTTCCCAGATCAATAATCACAGAGGTATCCCATGTGCTTCTCCCTCCCCTGCAAACTGGTAGACAATAATAAAAATTGGACTTAGGCTGATTATGTGACAGATTTGGGGGGAGAGTCATAATAATAATGAGAAACAAAAGCCATGCTTGTGAAATTGCAAATAAATTACTATTTGGTTTGAAAGCTGTTGGACTTGAATTTTTGGATTTGGACTTGAAGAGGAAAAGAGAAAGATTTGAAAAAAGATCTTAAATGTAACAAAAATGTAACAAAAATTTCTATCCCTTGACTATAGACCATTGTTGAAAGCTCCATAGTGAGATGTATAGCATATATAGGCCTGGCTCTGCTCCTCTTCAGCTGTGTGAATTTGGCTGATCATTTAACCTTTTGTCAGTTTCCTTGTCTGTAATATGAATGCCTAATTCAGAGTAGCCATAAAGATTAAACAAAATAACATGTAACAAGCACTTTTTATACTAGTGCCTAATATATAGTAACCACTGGATAAATGGTAGGTAGAGTGATGGGGATTACAAATAGGTAAAGAGAATTTCCTTATGGCTATATTCCTAAATTCCTATGTTCTATTGGTTTTAATATCCAAAATTTGAAAGCAAAGTTTGATTATGCCTGACTCTGTAAAACAATTGACTGGAGTCAGATAATCTAGTAGCAGAGGATAAAAAATCCTTAAGAGCTAGAAAAGTACAGAGTATGCTCACCTTCATTAAAATGCATATGAATATTTTCCATATACCTTCATGCACAAGAATAATTGAGCAGTTTAGAAAAAGGAACAAATTAATCATTGTTCCTCCTTCATGGCTTTTTCTATTGATATAAATAATGCTTCAAGGGTCGAAATGGTTTGTATGAAAAGTGAAAGTGAAAGAGAAAAAACCTGGCTTGGCAAAAATGGTTTGGATTATTATTTTTTAAGTTTTGGTATTTCACTTTTTCTTCTGAGGACTTCAAGACTTTAAGATTCCAATGGTTTAAAGAGATGCTTCAAGCCACATGCTAATGCAGACACAGAGGTTCAGTGTCAGGACAAGATTCCAGGCCCAGGGAACTTTCTCAGCCTCTCTTGAGGAAGAATATACTACTTAGCTCATCCTGGTATTTTTCTTCTTTATCTGGGGCTCATTATCTCACTTTATGCAGTTTTGGTAAGAAATGATTGTATAAATATGGTTTTATGGCTGAAGAGATACTTATGAAACCCTTAGGGTGGGGAAAAAAGTTATTGCCTTTTACTATTTTATGATTATTGGCTTTTGATTACAGAATGTTTTAAGGAAATCTCAGTTGTTAAAATAGCTGATTTTTTCATATTACAGTTTTATTTTTATTATCCCCAAGTGATGAAATTAATTTCTCTTCTAAATTCTAGTCTAATCCATTCAGTACGCAGAGTACCAAAAAAGCTTCTGGCCTAAAGCAAAACATGCTTACCTGTTGCTTTGTTACAAATTTTGTGCAGTATATCTTCAGAAGAAAATATTTACAAAAGATTGATATCATGGCTGTACAGTAAGCAATAGAGATTATTCACAGCTAGGAAAAAGCACTTAGCAAACTCACGCATCAGAAATCTCTTCATGGTTGTGTTGCAAAGGATAATTATGTTTTACATTTTGTAAATGCCTATACTTCGATTATGTGTCAAGATGTTAACATATGATTAGAAAGCAGAAATGCCTTGTAAAGAAATTCAAGGTATACTGAAATTCATGCTGCTCATCACTTGAGGGTTAGAACCATGGACTTTAACGAAACAGCCATCATTCTTCAAATGAACAGATGACTGGTGTTGAAGATAGATGGCTGCTGAGTAAGGTGCAAATAAGCTTCCCAATCTGTGTCTTCCCTGCAGATGATCAGCCTAGTTTTATAGTAAACTATATCTCATATTAATACAGTAGAAGACAAAATTATCCTCAAAATTATGTATAAATATTTTTATAAGCCCATGAAAAAGAGAACATAAATGAGACAGATAGTAATAGGTGGCACTTATAAAGTACATATGTTGGGCCAGCCAATTTCCATAGTTATCTCAGTTAATTAAATAACAATTCTATGAGGTAGGTATTACCACCATCTTACTTTCTCACCTATGAGAAAACCCAAGGAGGGATAGGATAAGTGTATCAAGTTCACACAGATAGTAAATGAGAAAACCTGAACTGAAATCCAGGCAGTTTGACTAGTGAGCTGAAGTTTTCAGCAATACAGCATCTTACTGAAATTGCTGACAGAGACTACACTGAGAAAAATGTATCAGACCATATGATTGAGCAATATTCAAGTTGCCACATAAGTTTATTTTTTCTCCATACCAAGTTAAATAAACTGTACTGAAGGATTTATGTAAACAGGGAGAAGTCTTTTGAAAAGCAGATAATAATAATAATAATAATAATAATAATAATGCTAGCCCAAAATGTTTCACGTTAGGCTTTCTTTTCTTGATGAAAGCTCCTTCTCTTAATGAGGTTGAACTATTTTTATAGACTTACATTCTAAACTCAATCAAATATTTCCCTAAAGCATGCTATGTGTCTCAAATTATGGATTTTGGGGCAGTGGCTAGGAACATATTTTTGTAGGTCAGAAAATCCAATGCGTGTGCTTTAAACATGGAAGGTGATTGCTAGATTTTAGGGGAAAAAAAAATTTCTCTACAAACAAATACTCTCAGTGGTTTTGGGAGGAAGGGGATATGATTATTGAAGCTGAAATGTGTTCACTGTGTACCCACTTCCCTATGCTTACTCTTCTGAGAAGGAATATTTCAATTTCACAAATAAAGTATAGAATCTTCAAAACCAAGGAAAGTGACAGTCGTCCAGAAGTTCACTGTAAAGGTAAACTATGTTTGCCTACAAAATTCTCAACTGGAAGAATCTTTCCATATATTACCAGAGATTATGTCTTACAGCAAATTAAGTAAAATGACATCCTGATTGCATACACATTGCATTCTGTCTATAAAAGAGCAGCTATTTTACTTTTTGGTATATGTTCAGCATCATCAACAGAACTAGGAGTATCAAGAAGCAGTGACATATCAAGTTTTGATGATGTAACAGCATCATGTGAAACAGTAAATAAAGGAAGTGGTGAGTTAGGGAGGGTGACTCCCTATAACCTAGATGCAAAAATAGATTAAACTAAATTTGTGTTCCCAATAGAAAAAGTGTGGTATATTTATGAATTCTATCTGATCACAGGCCCACATTTCAATCTTGCTTGTTAACAACCTATGTCTTCACTACATGACCTCAGAAGACATGAGTCACTCGTATTTTTAGAACTTTAAAAAAGAGAAATTTGATTATTCTTAATATTTTTAAAGATTTTATTTTTGAGAGGGAGCAGAGGGCCAGAGAGACAAGAAGAGAGAGGATCCCAAGCAGGCTCTACACGGGGGCTCCAACTCACTGTCATCATGACCTGAAGCCTAAATCAAAAGTTTGATGCCTAACCAATTGAGCCACACAAGTGCCCCTGATTATTCTTAATTTTAACATCAGGTAGCTAGATTCAACAAATATCTTTCACCATACCTATAATCCAGGCAGAGGGTCTTAATTAATTAATTAAAAGCATTATCCCCAAGGTGATATCATTAGCTGTTATTGTTACCATTTCTCTGTCTTTTCCTCTCTACAGCCAATCATGTTGACCCTACCTAGTAAATATCGCTATAACCTAATCCCTTCTCCTCATTCTAGTCTCTACCCTAAATGTTCATCCACTCCTTGGATTAATGCAAGGAGCTCCTAAAAGATATTCCTGGTACTCATCCAATTTACCTACAATTAATGCATGTTCCATATGGTTATCAGGGTTTATAATTTTTCATTTATTCTTTCTTTTTTTTTATCTTTTTTAGAGATTGTTCATTTCTTTAATTAAAAAGTAACAAATACTTGTAATATATTCAAACGAAATATAAAATGTGAAAAGTAAATAAATGTTTTTTCCTAATCATTTTGCACCCACAACCTAAAGTTTGGTATAGGTCTAATGGGCTCATACTAGTCATATTTATAGCCAACAGGCATTTTCACCTGATGATACATCCCATACATTTTTCAAATAAGTATAAGTAAATCTACTTTATTATTTTTACTTCTACCTAGTGTTTTACAGTATGGGTTTACAAAAATTGATACATTCATTTCCTCATTTATGCACTCATGTTGTTTTCAATGTTTTTTTTCAATTACAAATAATTTTGAAGCAAATATGATTGCAAACATATATTTTGAACCAATGCAAGCATTTTTCAATTATAAATTCTTAAAAGAAAGTTAGCTGCATCCAGTAACATATTTAAAATAAAAGAAAGCTGCTTCAAGCTGCATTTTTTTATTTTGATATTGTCAAATAGTCAGCAACAATGTCTTGAATTATTGAGACTACTGATATTTTAACATCTTTCAAAAACAAGATGGTATCCCTTTCTTATTTTATTATTTCTTCAATTATTACTGAGGCTGAGAAATATTTCACATATTAATCTATGGTTAATGTCTCTTCTCATTTTTCTATATTTCTTATTGATACACGAGATGCTTACATATTATAGATAATAACACTTTGTTTTAAGTGCTTTTCCTTCTCTTGATTCTGAAAAATAGGAAGAAAGAAAACCTATTTTATTGATGCCATGTTTTATCATACAGCCATTAATCATTTTAGGTATTTCACCCTCTCCCCATTGATTTAAAATGTCACCTTTTTACATACTAACTTCCATTGATCTATTTAATCCACAAATTTACCCTTTGAGATGAAGATTCTCCTTCTCTCTTAAAACACTGAGATTTTGATGAAAATTCTATTGCATTTTCAGCTCAATTTCAGAGGACTGTAACACTAATTATGTGTGTTTATAAAATTATTCAAATTCATATTTTTTCTTCCTTAATGGTCAGATTTACTGGAATATTGTGCATTTTCAAATCTGAAATGCCCCTTGGTGTCTTGATTTCTTTTAAAATCCTATTTAAAGAAAAATTCAAATCAGTAAAGAGACACCTCATAGTTATTTATCAAAATGCCTCTTCAAAGACAGAGAGTATATTTCATTAGTCAGCAACTCTATATGTATATGAAGAGTGTAAGCTTAGAAAACTAGTGTATACGAAGTCCTCATCATAGGTTCTAGCTCCCGAACTCCATCATTCCCAGTAGTTTGGCCTCTATATTTTAATTGGCTTACAAACTATACGATGCTTAAATTGTTTGCTGTTATAACTATTGTTGTCTTTTGCATTTAAAGCCAAAAATCATGTTAAGTCACAAATTAATATCCAGCTACTCCTGAAGTTATAATACTCATGTTTTGAATACTTTAAAATTGAATTCACAATGATTACTCTATTTTGTGTGATTAAATATTAGATTGATTAAACACTATTATAAGGAAAATATTCTTAAATAAACCTTTCCTTATATGCTTCTGAGAGTTACCTATTTATTACAAATGATACTCATTTTGTTTGAATCCTACAAGTTTGAAAAGTTATACAGAAAAAATCAATTCTCCTAAACAAAATATTATAGAATAAGGGCAAACTGATTCATATAGAATAATTTAAAGTAAATAGGTGGTTTAATGCTATCAGACTTTTTCCTTTTTTTGTTTCTGTTTCACTCATTTCAAAGATTTTTTTTTTCACAGTTTATTCTCCTGTGGAAAAATTTGAAGGTGGTTCCCCTGAATCACCCTTAATTTCCACTCTATCAAGGTACCCTTGAGAAATTAAATGTCAACATCTCAAAAGAGGGCATTCTATATTCCAGAGGCTGAATGGTATTCAAGGCTCAATGATTAAAATTGTGGCCATAAATGGAAAATCTCTCTGCTATTATTAGCGGGGTCTCAGCCATGCTAGTAACTGAACCAGAAATAAGGTTAGGGACACTGTCCACAGGAAATATGCCATCTAAAACAGAGGACAGACAGAGTGAGACCTCCTCCAGAGCTAGCAGCACACAAGAAATGGATTTCATAGTTCTATCCCCTATGTTTTCTGCAATGAATTGGAAAAATTAAAATAAATTGAAGCATAATACCTTTCAGTTAGAGAAGGATAGATATCATATGTTTTCACTCATATGTGGAATTTGAGAAGCTTAACAGAAGAGCATGGGGGAAGGGAAGGGGAAAAAATAGTTACAAACAGAAAGGGAGGGAGGCAAACCACAAGAGACTCTTAAATACAGAGAACAAACAGAGGGTGGATGGGGGTTGGGGGGAGGGAAAAATGGTGATAGGGATTGAGGAGGGCACTTGTTGGGGTGAGCACTGGGTGTTGTAGGTAAGCCAATTAGACAATAAATTCTATTTATAATAAATAAACAAATAAATAAACATGAAAATTTTTAAAAAAATAATAAATAAGTTGAAGCAGATAAGCTGTGTGTGCCTCCTTTGATCCATCACTGTAAACCTTCATATTAGACTTTCTGGAACCAAGTAGGTCTTCTCACATTTCCATTCCTAACTGAACACCGTAAATGGTGCTACAACTGACACTGGAAAATAGAGGCAATAAGGAGCGCTATTAGCAATGACGCCAAGCACATACCATTCTTCCCTTCCTGAGACTGATAGGCCATTGACAACATGCCATCAAACTGCCTTAGTAAGGCAACGCGGGCACAGCAGAAAGATTCAGAGAATCCCTGATTCTTTTCCTTACTAGCTATGTAATTTGACATTGAACAAGTTATGTAACCTCTGTGGTTCTTTTTTTCCTACCTATAAAATAGTGACTATAATACCTCTGTTAGAGGATTTATGGAAAGATTAAGTAACTTAATCATTCAAAATTCCCAAAGTATAAGTTATATAGTTACTGCTCATTACATAATAATTTTCCAATTTATTTTATATCCAGATAAGATTATTTTCCTCAAAATGGAAAGGGATTTCTTTTCCTTATAAAAATAATCTATAGTAATTGCAGAAAAACCAGAAACACAAAAAGGAATAAAGGAGAAAATAATTGACCATAACCCATCACCTAGAAGGAGCCACTATTAAAAGACTGTCATATAACCTTCCAGAAAACAAATATAAATATAAACACTTATGTGACCATATTATATATGCTATTTTGTCACACACTTTTCAATATATCTCTATGTTAAATATCTTCTACATCATAACCTCAGTGTCTACAGAGGACTCTCCTCAACTTTAACTACCACCAATACTCTCTTACTGGTTAATGTGTGTTTTTTAAATCTGCGCGGCTTTTTTTTCTACTAAAATTGATAAATTTGTAAAGATGTTCTTAAATATTGTATTTTTATACATTTGGCAAAATATTTTCTTAGGGAATAGTTTATACCTATTATTATTATTTGATATAACCATTACATAATAAACGCTATATTCTCCATAAGAGTCACGCCTCCTCAGGTGCCTTGAGGCCCTTTTTCCATTCAAAAGGTAAATAACCCAATAATGTCCAACATTTGAGGGGAGATACCCCCTAATACAGAAGTTGTTAATCTTATATCTGGAATGCTTAGAAACTGAGCTCAAAGTTATTGAGTCTCTCAAGAGGAGTTCTAATTCAGTGAATCTCTGTATTATGCTTTAGATTTAAAAAATTGCTTCGAGTTCAAAAATGATTTTCAATATGATTACTTCTTTAAGAACAGAAGGCAGCAGAGAATCTTAGCAATAATTCACTCAGCATCTTGCAAACCTCTCCCAATCCTTGATCTTCGAGTCTTGCTAGAGGACTAAATCTGAAGGACACAGCTCTAGGTGAGGTGATGGTCATTAGCACTACCCAGATAGAAAGCACCACTGAGTCCTGAGGCATTAAGATTGATGAAGTGTTAGATCTAATAGGCAGAATCTAATCTGAACTCAGCAAGGCATAATTACATGATCCTATAGAACATCAAGTTAAAATGTACTGCCTTCTTTTTTGAACAATAACTAAAATTTCCCAGTGAGCCTGCAAGACTACCAGTCTGTGATGATGAAGAGGACCCATGAATCCTGGTTTATGCAATAGAATAATCAAAGTAGTAATACCAACACAGCATTCTCTTTATAAAATCTCTTTATCCCCTGACAGCTCAATTTCTTCTACCCATCAAATAAACTGACTTTTGTTACTACCTTTCAAGTTACTAGCTAGAGATCACTTATTTTATTCCCTCTACAATGGGTTGCTAGTCTGTCCTCAAAGTGAGCATGGGTCAGGAAACCTCCCAGTGATTCTGCCTCTGTTCTTGGAGTGCAGGTATCCTTTCCCTATATTGCTTTACTTGGGTCTCTTGGTAAAATTCAAGATTATTTAAAGTTTTCCTGACTGCAATATGAGATATTGGAATGTTTACATATGGGATATTTAGAGATGTTTCATAAAGAAACATTTGGAAATAATAATTAACTTTTGGAAATAAAGAGAGTAAACATAGCTTCAACCCTAATTTTCTTTGAAAAGCTACTGCAAAGTGGTGCAGTCATGAAAATACTACTTTATTGCATATGGGGAATGCTAATTTAACTATGAAATTTAGAAGGCTTTGCCTGGATCTTTGAGCATGTTTTCACCGTGAGTCAGACCCAAAGGATACAAATATAGAAAAAGAAGACTGACTGAAATGGATGCCTTAAAATATATCATAATTGATCCCATTAAATATTCACATATCAAAGAGTGTTATTACATAAGTATATTAAGTTAATTCTATTTGGTATCAAGGACTCTCCCTTGGTTCTTCCTTTAATAGATAGGACAGATTAAAATTATTTAGTTTAATATAATTTCTGTTAGCCATACTTAAACAGAACCAATGTCACTGCATTTAAAAAAAATAAATTAAGGGGCGCCTGGGTGGCTCAGTCAGTAGAGTGCTGACTTCAGCTCAGGTCATGATCTCTTAGTCTGTGAGTTCAAGCCCTGCATCGGGCTTTATGCTGACAGCTCAGAGCCTGAAGCCTACTTCAGATTCTGTGTCTCCCTCTCTCTCTGCTCCTCCCCCACTCACACTCTGTCTCTCTCTGTCTCTCAAAAATAAATAAACATTTAGGGGCACCTGGGTGGCTCAGTCGGTTAAGCGTCCGACTTCAGCTCAGGTCATGATCGCGCAGTTTGTGGGTTCGAGCCCCGTGTCGGGCTCTGTGCTGACAGCTCAGAGCCTGGAGCCTGCTCTGAATTCTGTGTATCCCTCTCGCTCTGCTCCTCCCCTGCTCACATTCTGTCTCTCTCTGTCTCAAAATAAATAAACATTTAAAAAATAAATAAATAAATAAATAAATAAACATTTAAAAAGAAAGAAAGAACCAAAAATATCATGTTCCCGTATTTCTATTGGCTCTGATACCCTGGAGTTACAATAGATTTTGGGTGAAAAACCCTTAAATTCTGCTAACCAAATCAAAGACAGTAATTTATTAGTCTTCTTGCAGGCATCCTTTTTTCAAAGTTTATGCATTAACCTTTCTCCCACAATACCTTATCAATCACTATATTTCAAAAATAATTCAAATGTTATTCAAAAACTTCAAGTTATTCAAAAATAATATTTAAGAATAATTTCAAAAATAAGGAAATAAGTATCAGTTCTCTTATTTGAGAGAGAAAGCATGTACTACTTCCTGAGGCCTACACTACCAGCAATAAAAGGTGGCTAAACATGACAACAAAATCTCATATTGAAAACAGGGGAAAAGATTAGTGTTTTTTTTTCTTTCTGAAATTGAATTACGTTAGGAGTCTACAAAGTATGCAGCATTTCTTCAGTTGTAAAATAAGGGAAATAAACTAGACTGCTTAATCTTCTATGGGCCCTTCCAAGCATTGAAACTTCTTGGCCAATATTTAAGAGTTGATTTCAATGGATAGTTGAAATTAGTAAAATACATAGAATTCAACTATCTCTATATAATGGAATTATCAGTCCCCTCTAGACATTGCCAATGCCATGCCTTTTAATGACTATGTTGCATCAATCAACTAGACAAATATTAAAATATAACAAAAATATTTTTTCTACTAATATGAGAACCACCTGAGGAATATTTTCAATCCATTTATCACAATGATCACTGGATAGGTGGGATAAAAAGAAAAGCATGAACAGACCAAGTATTTTGTCTTCCTTCTGGGGTAGAAGAGAGAGAAGGAATACAAACCACAATGAACACGAAAGCTCACCAATTGCTTTAAAATTTTTTAAAATAAAGTACTATATCCTGTAGCTCTTCATACTCCATGATGAAGAAAACTGATTTCATGGTTCAAATCCTAAGCCTACTAGCTAGGACAGCAATGAAAAAAGAAGTCATTCAGAAACAATAAAACAAGGTAAGTGGTGCAAATCCACAGGCGGAAAGATCTGAGAATCTTGTGGATGCAAAACTGCAGATTTATAAAATTTAAATATATAGTTTCTTACAAGGTTCATTTCCTAAGATGGGTTTTATCACTCTAAGGATATAATACTGTTGAGTCTGCTACAGACACAAGCACTAGGGAGATGTGGGACTGATATCCAGGCTACTACTTGCTGTCTATCTTCAATTAAGTAAACTAAGTATCTTTCTGGGACTCAGTTTCTGTTTTCTGTGTGTTTGGTTGTTCTTTCTTGCCATCACCACCCCCCATTTATAAAATAAAGTGGCTAGAATAAATGACCTTGAAGATAATGTGAAGTAATGGAAAGAATGTGGATTTAGGGATCTGGTAAATGGGGCTCCAGTTGTAAAATAAATATACTAGGATTGTTGTATTAACTGGTAAATGTATATAAAGAGACTATTATTTTGGGTAATCCTTAAATGGCAATAGTGAATGGACTTTTTGCTTTCCTTGTTTTTTGTTGCTTTTGTTGTCATCCATGATTTGTTTTCTCCTCCCTACTCTTACTTTATAACCCTTTTTTGAATGATATCAAACTATTAGCATGGATCTCCCTTAAGCCTTCAATAATTACAGACTCATATTGGGAACGTAAAAACCCATTTAATGCAAAGGAAATTACTGATCAGTGATTTCTACTGCAGGCTTTGTGTCATTTGAAAATGTCTCCAACATATCAGGCAAGGTGATACACTTTCTCCAAATCTTGTAATCACAAATTATTACTTTTAATCAAGTTTTTTCTGATATATTTATTTTGAAATAGGTTTGTATCATCCAGTACATGGAATGTTTAAAATAATAAATAAATTTTCAGTGTTTAGTGAAACCCCTTAAAAGTTCTCAAATAGGGCACCTGGATGGCTCAGTCGGTTATGCGGCCAACTCTTGCTTCCAGCTCAGGTCATGTCATGATCTTATATTTTGTTTGAGCCCTGCATTGGGCTCTGCACTGAAAGTGTGGGGCCTGCTTGGGATTCTTTTCCTTCTGCTCTCTCTCTATCCCTCCCCTGCTTGCGCGGTCTCTGTCTCTCTCAAAATAAATAAACTTTAAAAAAATAATAAAAATTGCTTTAATAAAAAAAAAGTTCTTGAATAAGTGGTCCTGTGAAAATATACATTGAAAGCTCATTAACAAACTTATAAAACTATCTTGAAATAAAGAAGAAAACACAAAAAGCTATGCTCATGTACGAGATTTACTTTCCAGAAGAAATCTGTTTCTTTAAAAAAAACTTTTTTGTGCCAAGTATTTATCACTTAAAACAAAAAAAAAGTGCTGAGTGGTATTCAAAGAATGAAAAAATAATGTGCCCTTAGCAAGGTGGAATTAATTACATTTCAACCACAGATCTTTAAACAGACAGTTCCGTTTTTCCATTATCCATTTTAAATCACAGTAGCCTTTTGAGTGCTTTATTTTAGAAAATATTTGACTGTTCCACTTCCCTTTTGACAATTTAAAAGGCAGTGACCTAATTATGCTTTTTTCAATGCTAATGGCTCAGTTTTAGAGAAGTACTGGCTGAAGAGATCTATCTTAAGTTACTGCTATACTTATTCAATATTATGCAGATATCTAGGGTATTCTCCAAGAATAATCTAGTAAAATTTAATTGACATTGATCCTGATTTTCTTGTAGGTGTTCTGTGCATGTATTCAAATCTGGATATTTATCTATTTCTTCTCTACCAACTAAAAAGAAAGCTGGAGTGACAGGTTAAATAAGTGAAATATATAAAATATCTTAATTAACTATTTTGTTACTATTAAACTAATTTTATATATACATAAAATGCATATATATAATGATTATATATAAATAATAATTAAAATTTTATATTTATATATTATTTTATATTATTCTTGTGCATAAATATGCTTCCCTACTCAATATAAAGTATTTTATATTTTAAATAATTTATGAAATTGGTTATATTTCTGCTGTGTTATGAAAACCTAAGGATAACTTCACTGTATTGATGGAGAAAATATGACCTAAATAAGAATATAAAATGGAGAGAAAAAAATAAAGTTGTATTTTGGTACAATAAACTTCACTTCACTACAGAATTAAATATATTTCAGTGCAAATGATTATAAACAGAAGTATATAGATAGCTTAAAATACCAGTATTTTCATTATTTAATAAAGTCACCATGAAAGGGACAAGTTGCTTATTAAAACAGATATGAAATGCATACATGCATGTCCAAATGAACTGAATGATCTACAAATCAAAAGTTATCTTTGATAAGCAACATGAGATTAAAACCTATTTCTAACTTTTGGTTCTGGCTATGAAGACTAATGGACATTAGACTTACATTTCCACATCTCATGTCCCTCCTGTCTTTAGTGCTTATTGTAAGTAAACAAATAGAAAACCAGATAAAATATATAAATCAACCATGTCAGCTGTGTTCAGATACTGACATAATACAGCACAGGGCCGTGATCCTTGGAAAAAAGGAAACACAGGTAGTGAGGTCCTCAAGAACCACAACCTCTTGCCTGGAAGCACTGTTCAAAGCACAGCAGGAGATGTATGTCCTAAATAGGGAGCCTGGTAAGTAGAAGAAATGGATATCAAGATTTGGGGCTGGTGAGGCAGCTGCAATCTGTGGGTCGAGGTACTAATTAAGCAGAATACTGGAGAGGACAGAGTTGCAAGAGAAGAAACTGCAGCAATCCCATAGGAGCTTTCCAGTGAGAGTTGGCCAAATGCTAAGCAGTGCAAGAATAAAGCTAAAATATCTGTAAGGCCTTGAAGAAAATAATTTCTGGGGATCTGTGATTCTGTGAGCTGAATGAGAACTGTATGGGTCACACAGTTATTGCAGACGCTGGACTTTCAACAAGTGAGAGAACGAAGACTTCAGAGAAACACTCTGGTTGTTGTTGAGACTCAAAGAGGCCATTTCTTAGGAGTCAGGCTACTGTAGGAAAGAAAGGAAGGAAGGAAGGAAGGAAGGAAGGAAGGAAGGAAGGAAGGAAGGAAGGAAGGAAGGAAGAAAGAAAAGAAACAAGAAAAAAAAGAAAAGAAAAAAAGCCTAAAAGCAAGTCTTAACAAGATCACACTAACCCACTGGTAAAGTAACAAACTATCAGAACACTCAACAACTTTTAAATGAAAATACCAAACTACTGATAATGTAGTGTAGCTGTAGTGTAGCTTTAAAAAAGTTCAGCATACATTGAAAAATTACTAGACTAAAATAAAGAAAATGTGACCCATAAATAAGAGAAAACTGTCAATAAAAGAAGACCACAGGCTGTTTTCAGTTGTTGTTATTATTGTTGTTGCTGTTGTTGTTGTTTGGTGGGGGTAGTATTTTGGTATTCTTAGATAGGAACATTAATAAAAAGCTTTTATAAACATTTTCATGGATTCAAAGATAAAGCTGTGTACAATAGGAAAACAGGTGGGAAGTCTCAGCAGAGGTATAGAAACTGTTTTTTAAAAATCAAACAAAGATCCCAGAATTTAAAAAGAGAAGAAAAAAATTTAACTAAAAATCTTGAATAAATCCAAAATGTGGCAAGAAAGAATGAAAAATTAACAAAAAAGCAAATGGGACAAATGGAATAGAAATAGCAGTATAGTTTATTTGACCCCTAAAATATTTCAGTAGGTATATTAAATGAAGATATAAATGGAGTAGACTTTTTATAAGACACACTATCAAACTGGATAAGAAAAAAAATCCAATTATATGCTGTCCATGAGAGATACATTTTAAGTATGAAGACCAGAAAGGTACAAAAACATAGAATACATATATATTTTAATGTATGTATTCATATATATAATATAAATATATTCATATATTCATGTATGAATATACAAACATATAATTCTAATACTAATCATTGGAAAACTAGAGTGGAAATCTATACTAATCATTAAAAACTGACAAATAAGACTTCTGGACAAGGATCATGACTAAATATCAAGAGGGAATGTCACAATAAAAGCATCAATTTATCAAAAGACATAACATGAAATGCATATACATCCTATTACAGAGCTTTGAAAACATAAAGCAAAAACTGATGTTCTAAAGGGAGAAACAGACTGAACCTATAACTATGGTTGGAAATTTTAACAACTCTCCTTCACTACTTGATGGATAAAGTAGACCAAAAAAAATATTTATAGAATACACCCATACAGAAGAATATACATAATTTTCTAGTGCATGGGGAATATTCACTAAGATAAACCATATGCCAGGAAATTCAATAGGTCAAAAATTTATAAGGACTGAGGTCATGTATACAATATGTTCTTGGACATACCAGAATCAATACAGATTTCAAGAACAGTGACAACAAAGAACTCACACAATATTTAGAAATTAAACAAAATACTTTTAAGTAACTCATGAATGACATAAACAATCAAAAGGAATATTAAAATATTTTGAATTGAATAACAAAAACATAACATTTCAAAATTTGTGGGATGCTGCATAAGCAGTGTTTATAGAGAAATTGATAGCTTTTTATATGCCTGGATTTAAAAAGAAGAAAACTTAAATTTAGTAATCTAAGCTTTACCATAAGGAATTATAAAAATTAGTACAAATCAAGCACAAAGCAGAAAGAAGTAATTAATAAATATGAGAAAAAGTAATTAGACCAAAAGCAACTCTTGAAAATATCAATTAAATTGATAAACATTTCATCACATTAATGACGGGAGAGAGAGAAAAAAAAGAGAAAGAGAGAATAAAAACCAATATCCAAAATGCAAAAGGTAATATCAGTACAAAGCCTCATGGCTTTAAAAAAATGAAATATGATGAACAACTTTATGTGCACACATTTTCCGAATTAGATTAAGGGGGACAAATTCATTGATAGAGACAACTCACAAAAACGATACAAGAAATAGTAAATATAAATTGCCCAAAAACTGTAATATAAAAACAATTCTTAATGAAAAGATTTGAATCTAAGTAAGCCCTATAACTCCAGATGTCTTCACTAGTGAGTGCTGTCAAATTTAAAGAAGAAATATTACTAGTTTTACATAAACAGGGGTGCCTGGGTGGCTCAGTTGGTTAAGCCTACAAGTTCTACTCAGGTCATGATCTCGTGGTTCATGGGATCAAGCCTAGGGTCAGGCTCTGTGATCACAGTGGGAACCTGCTTAGAATTCTCTCTCTCCCTCTCTCTCCATTCTGAATCCGCTCATGTGCACATGCTCTCTCTCTCTCTCAAAATAAAAAAATAAACATTAAAAAAGCTAATTTTACATAAACATCTTCAAAAAAATGATGAAGAGTCAACATTCCCACATCTTGTCCTGAAGTCAACATAACCTTGAGACCAAAACAAGAAAAGGATATTACAAGAAAATTATATATCTATTTTCCACTCTATATGAACATAGACACCAAAATCCTTAAAACATATTACCATACTAAATAAAATCTAGTAATAAATTAAAAGGATAACACAGCTGATTAAATGGAGTTTATCTTAGGCATGTCAACATGCTTTAATAAATAAATTTATTTATATTTTCAAATAAATCAACATATTTATACTACTCATTAACATGATATAAAAGAAAAATAATATCATATTATTAAGTTCAAAAACATATGTGGCAAAATTTAATACTCATTTGTGATTATTTTTAAATCCACAGCAATTAGAAATAGAAGGGATTATCCTTATTCTAATAAAAACACCTCTGAAGAATTTCCAGATAATATCATACTTAATATTAAGAAACCTGCTTATTTCCTCCTAAGATCAGAATCAAAGCTAGATTCCCTGCTATCATTACTTCTAGTACTATTCAATAATTTGTTGGAAATCAAAACCACTGTAATGAATAAGTAAAGTTAATAAGATCATAAAGATTAGAAAGGAAGACATGAAACTCTTTCCATAGATGAGATAATTATGTACATAGAAAATCCTAAGGAAACTACAAACAAAAGTATTAAGTTACTAAGGAATTTAGGAAGGTCACAGAATATAAGGTTAACAATAATGCAACTGGAAAATAAATTAATTCATATCATTTACAAAAACATCAAAACCACAAAATACTTAGGAAACATTTTAACAAATTGTGTACAATACCTCCACAAAAACATTTATGAGATAAATCAGAGAAGACCTAAATAAAAGGAAAAATGTATCATGCTCATGGATTGGGAGAAGAAATATTGTTAAGGTATTAATTCTCCCCAAATTGATCTATAAATTCAATGCTATCAAAATAAATCTTTTGGCAGGTATTGTTTTCAAAATTAATTGCTTATTTCACAATTTACATAAACCTACAAAAGATGTAGAATAACCACAACAATTAAGGAAAAGAAAAACCAAGTTGGGAGGACTTAACATTACTTGATTTAGTCTTACTCTGAAATTTATATTTACTATTTCTAGTATCATTTTTGTGAGTTGTCTCTGTCAGTGAATTTGTTCCCTTTCATCTAATTTGGAAAATATGTGCACATAAAGTTGTTCATCATTTTTCATAGTCTTACTCAGCAAACCATTGTCCATAGGCTGGCTGCTTGTTCTTATAAATAAAATATTAATGAAACATAGCAACAGCAATTTACTTGCATATTATCTATGCTACAACAGAGCTAAGCAATTTTAAGAGAGATCTGATGCCCTGCAAATATAAGAACAGTGCAAATATAAAATACTGCTTGCCCCTTTAAGGAAAAGTTTATCTACCCCCGATCTAAAGCTAGAGTAATCAAAATGGTGGTATCGACATAAGAAACGAACAGAGTAATGGAACAGACTAGAATCTAGCAACAGACCAATACTTGCATGTTTTTATTTTTGACAATAGCACCAAAGCAATAAAATGAAGAAAAGGTCAATCTTTGAAATAGGCAATGTTGGTAAACTAATTATCCATAAGAAAAGAACTTTGATTTCTCATCTCAATCCATAGAGAAAAACTAACTTAAGTTGGATCATAGACCTAACACAAAAGCAACAACTATAAAGCTTCTAAAAAAAACACAGGAGAATATCATTTTTAATAATTTATTTATTTAAATTCAAGTTAGTTAACATACAGTGTAGTATTGGTTTCAGGAGTAGAACCCAGTGATTTATCACTTACCTATAACAGTGCTCATCCTAATAAGTGCCCTCCTTATTTGGGCTCTTTCCATAATGTGACTATTGTTGACAGCAATGTTATAAACATTGAGGTTCATGTGCCCCTTTAAATTAGCATTTTTATGTCTTTTGGATAACTGCTAGAACAGGTACATGAATTCAGCAAAGTTCCAGGATATAAAATCAACATACAGAAATCAGATGCATTTCTATACACCAATAATGAAGCAGCAGAAAAAGAATCAAGGAATCAATCCTATTTACAATTGTGCCCAAAAATAATAAGATACCTAGGAATAAACCCAACCAAAGAGATAAAAGATATGTAAGCTGAAAACTATAGAAAGCTTATGACCGAAATTGAAGAAGACACAAAGAAATGGAGAAATATTCCAAGCTCATGGATTGGAAGAACAAATATTGTTAAAATGTCTAAACTACATTAAGGCAATCTACATGTTTAATGCAATCTCAATCAAAATAATGCCAGCATTCTTCACAGAGATAAAACAAATCACACAGATCAGTGGAACAGAATAGAAAACCCAGAAATAGTCCCACATATGTATGACCAACTAATCTTCGACAAAGGAGGAAAGAATGTCTAATGGAAAAAAAGTCTCTTCAGCAAATGGTGTTGGGAAAACTGGACAGCAACATGCAGACGAATGAAACTATGTATACCATACACAAAAATAATTCAAAATGAATGTAAGACAGGAAACCATCAAAATCCTAGGGGGAAAATCAGGCAGTAGCGCCTCTGACCTCATCCACAGCAACTTCCTTTATGTCTCCAGAGGCAAAGGAAGCAAAAGCAAAAAATGAACCACTGGGGTCTCATCAAGATAAAAAGATTCTGCACAGCAAAGTAAACAATCAATAAAACTAAAAGGAGCCAACAAAATGGGAGAAGATATTTACAAATGACATATTGGATAAAGGGTCAGTATCCAAAATCAGTATCCAAAATCTATAAAGAACTTATCGAACTCAACAACCAAAAAACAAGTAATCCTGTGAAGAAACGGGCCCAAGACAGGAATAGACACTTTTCCAAAGAAGATATCCAGATGGCTAACAGACACATGAAAAGAGTCTCAATATCACTTATCATCAGATAAATACAAATCAAAACCACAATGAAATACCACCTCATACATGTCAGAAAGGCTAACATGAACAATTCAGGAAACAACAGATGTTGGCAAGGATGCAGAGAAACAGGACCACTTTTGCATTGTTGGTGGGAATGCAAACTGGTGCAGCTAATCTGGAAAACAGTATGGAGGTTCCTCAAAAAATTAAATATAAATCAACCCTACTACCCAGCAGTTGTACTATTAGGTATTTATCCAAAGTATCCAAAAATGCTGATACAACGGAGAATATTTCTTTAACCTCTGGATACTCAGAGATTTTTTTAATAGAACAAAGAAAGCATAAACTAGGTAAGAAAACATTGATACATTGAACTCCATGGAAGATGTTAAAAGTTCTGCTCATTAAAAAACTGTTAAAACCAAACTGAGGCATATTCAAAAAAATAAATGCCTGGACTTAAAAAAAATTAAGTTGTAGAAGATAGGACAAGCCCAAGAAACTGTCACAGATTGGAGAAAAAATGTAAACTAAATGTATATGGTACCCTGGATTGGATAGTGGACTGGAAAAGGGACATGAGTGGAAATACTAGGAAAATCTGAATAGTCTGTAGGTTATTTAATAGTATTATACCAATTTTAATTTCATAGTTTTGATAAATGTTATATAAGATGTTAACAATAGAGAAAGCTAGGGGGAGGGTATTTGGGAACTCTCTGTACTATCTTTGCAACTCCTCTGTAAATCTAAAATTATTTTGAAATAAAATTACTGAGGGGGAAAAAGTTTGTTATGAAAATTAATAGGCAAACCACAGACCAGGATTAAAAAACCATATATAGAAATAGAGATAACAGAGAGATTGAGAGAGAGAGAGAGAGAAAAAGAGAGAGATAATCTTAGAAGGGACCCAGAATTTGTACATAAGTGCTACAACTCAATAATAAAATGACAAACAACCCAACTAAAAATGAACAAGATTAAAACAGACATTGTACAGAAGAAGATATGCAAACTGGCCAATAAGCATATAAAAAATTGTTCAACAGCATTAGTCATAGAGAAAATGCAAATTAAAACCACAATGAGATACCACTACACCCCCACTAGAATGGCTAAATTTATAAAGAACAACACCAACGATTGGCAAGGATATACAGCAACCCAAATTTTCATACACTGCTGGTGGAAGTGTAAAATGAAGTAACCACTTGGAAAAGAGTTCGGTAGTTTCTTATCAAGTTAAACATCTATCTATATAAGACCCACTAATCCCACTTAGTACTGGGATTTATACAAGAAAAATGAAAACATACACATACAAAAAGATTTTAACAACAATATTCAAATGCTGTTTTAAGATAAACACTCTTTTAGTATTAGCTATTAAATTAGGGGCCCCAGGGTGGCTTAGTCAGTGCAGCTTCCAATTCCCGGTTTTCTGCTCAGGTTATGAACTGGCAGTTTCATGATTTTGAGCCCCACATGGGGCTCTGTGCTGGCAGCGTGGAGCCTGCTTGGGATTTTCTCTCTCTCCCCCTCTCTCTCTGCCTCTCCCCCACTTCTGCTGTCTCTGTCTCAAAATAAATAAATCAACTTAAAAAATACTAGCTATTAAGTTAAAAATTTTATATTACTAAATACCTATTCTGTGAGAGGCACTATGCTAAAAACTTTATAAAGACACAAACTAATGAACCCTCAAAAAACCCTATGTAGCTACATATGTTGTCTATTAATACATATATTCCACAAACATTAAGAACCTATATTTTGCAAAGATGTGCTAGGCACTGAAGATATACAAACTAGATGTCAAGTTCTTAGTTCTCTTACAGCTTGCACTCTACACGGGGAGATAGAGGATAAATAAAAACTATACTAACATGGGTAACAATACTGTCCCCATTTTATACATGAGGCTTCAGAGATGGTGGCTGGGATCAGAATCCATTTTCTCTGATCCTAAATGCAGAATCCCTGACTACTGCAGTATCATGCCAAAAAGCCTACCACACTCCTTATTTCTTCAGACAATACCCCTCCTTTCAAAGTTGTCACTTCGGCAAGTAGAGGGACATTAAAACAAACTATAATAAGTAATTTGTAATTAAATTTATAATAAAGAAAATAAACTGTCCGGTTTCTAAAGAGAAAATAAGACTGAGGCTACGGTTTCAATGAGAAGGAGACAATTATGCAGAAACCTGAAAGATGCACTTAGTATGTAAAAGAATAAATGCACGATATCTTGCCCTGACCTATTCATAACAGTGTAGAACAAATTATTCTCTTATTCTTAATTGGCTTCACACTTCGTATTGATGATCATCTTTGTACATGACCACAGAATCACCAAGTTTTATGCTAATATCATAAAAATAAGGCATGGAAATCTGTAAACCGCCATTGTACAAGTAAGGTAGAATTAATTTGCCAGAACAACCTAATATCTTCTAAGCTATTCTCTTTGGAGAGGCTTTGTGGCTCCTTTCTAAACTAGCAATACTTAACTCCATTACAGTTAGCTATATAAAGAAATGAGGCAACACTACATAAATGGAGTTCTAGATCTCTCTTATTTCATTCACTCTGCATTAGTCTCAATACAAGAGAAGTAAAACAAAGCTTGTACAATTCACTCTTTGATTAAAGGGCCTCAACAACCAATGCAATATTAAAAGAGATTCGCAGAGTGAACTTCAATGATTTCCATCCAATTTAATGTTCTGACGGGTAAAATAGCTTTCCAGTAATATTTCTACCATGCTTTCTCATTTTGCACACTACCATCTAGCAATATCAATCAATGTATATGTCCCTGAATATCACACTCAGTTTTATTACTTTGCAAATTTGGCACAGGCTGTTTCTTTTGCCTGAAAAGCCTTTGTCCCATTTTTTTCAGGAAAATCAGCTCAGGCATCACATTCTCTAAAGTCTTCTCTGACAGGGTTCCTGGGTGGCTCAGTGGGTTAAAGGTCTAACTCCTGATTTCAGCTCAGGTCATGATCTCACGGTTAGTGGGACTGAACCCTGTGTTGCGCTCCACCCTGACAGCATGGGAGCGTGCTGGGGATTCTCTCTCTGCCCCTCTCGCTCCTCTCTCACCCTCCTCTGCTCATGCTTTCTCTCTCTAATAAACAAACATTAAAAACAAAGTCTTCTCTGACATACTTAGAGAGTGAATCACTCTCTCAGAATCAGCTCTATCTTAAACATCGATTACTGCTTTCATAGCACTAGAGTGCATCCTGTTTACGTACCTATGCTTTTGACTCTGTCTCCTATTTCTCAATCTTCACTTCCTATTACCTCCTTCCATGCCTCACAGTCAAGATATCACACCCAGTACAGTATGCAAACAAAGCAATCAGGACAAACACTGACATTATGCAACCAGATCAGCTCTAATGGATGAGTATAAAGCCCTCCTCTATATCCCTCTGCCACTGTCCTTAGGAAGACTGCCATCACCTTTGCTTAGCATTTTGCATTACTTCCTAAAGGCCTTCCAGCCTCTGGTTTCATTGTCTTTAATCCTGTCTTCACATTGTGACCAGCATGATCTTTCTTTTAAAGCTATTTTATTATTACTCTTTAAGATCTGGCTTGACTTTCACCTTCTCAGAAAATTCTTTTTTAACAAAAACTAAAGGATAAAATTTTCCTACTAACCTCTTTAAAAGCTTTTATTTTATTATATAGTATTTGTGAGTTTTCATAATTTAAGTCTGGATTTCTATTCTAGCCTAGAGGATAATGTGGAGGTTTTTTTTTTTTTTTTGTCTTGCATATCTATCAGTATATCCAAATAATCCAGTGATATGTCTATCACTTAGACTTCATTTTTAAAAAAGCATTGTGGAAAGAAGGCAAGGAGAAAGAAAAATTCATTTTTATGATAATTTGAATATCCAGAAGTTTTACTTTTCATCTTCCATTATACTTCTTTGGTCCTTAAGGGCATATTCATAATTGTTAGAGGCTCACAACCATATTCTTTCCATACCACAGTAGTCAGGATAATAATAATCAGGTTATGGTAACAGTCATGATGCTATCAGTAATTTGACTGTGTGTAATCATACAGAGCGTTTACCATACCATAGTTAGCTTCATAGTAAAACAAAACAGCTCGTCCACAATGATTGAGAAAGTAGCAACCTCACATTCATATAAAATACATGATTATAGGCCTATTTCTCCAGAATAGATTTGGTCTAATGCCAGAGGTTCCTGTACTATTCTACATCAAAAAGGAAGGTAGAGGGAACTTAAAGACACAGATCAATATGTTTGGAAAATCTTGGTCTTTTCTTATATAAAAAGAATTATATATTGTATGAAACAATTTTATTTTACATACCAAAGTATATCCTTTTCAGACTATAGAATACAGTCTTTGGAAAAGCTTTAAAAACATGAAGAAGTACGGGGTGCCTGGGTGGCTCAGTCATTTGAGCATCTGACTTTGGCTCAGGTCACGATTTCACAGTTAGTGGGTTTGAGCCCCGCATCGGACTCTGTGCTGACAGCTCAGAACCTGGAGCCTGCTTCAGATTCTGTGTCTCCCTCTCTCTCTGCCCTTCCCCTGCCCCTCCCCTGCTCACACTCTGTCTCTGTTTTTCTCAAAAATAAATAAACATTAAAAAAAATTTTTTTAAAAATATGAAGAAGTATACAAAATTGAAACACTCATACTCCCAACCATCCACTTATGTATTATACAAGCTATTCTTACTAAGCTACCAATTAAAATAAAACTAACAAACTAGCTATTACCTCAGTTAAAAAGAAAAGTAATAGATTCAAACAAAGTCACAAATGCAAAATAATATTTTAGCATAAGAAATATACCCAAACACTATTTTTAGTACACATTTTTTACATATTTATTTTGAAAAATTGAAGATTAACATCACCAAACCAAACAAATTAAATTTCAAACAGGATTTTATAGTAACATACTGGGGTTTAGATAAATCTCTACTAGTCTCATCTGTAGCATGTATCCACAGATCCCAACTAAAACTGACTATCAATGGAAAGAAATTGCAACAACAACAACAACAACAAACACAGTGGAAATGCAAAGTACAGTGAAGCTGGACATGACCTATACATTACCAAAATTTGGTTTCTTCATCATTTGATTGGTTTTTCAAACACAAATTCATCTTAAAGTCACACAATTTTGGCTCCGTTTCATCTGGAGCAAGAAAGCAAATATTTTTCATATAGTTATACTCTTCCCATGCCAAAAATATTAGCCAAGAGTGATTTCATAGTGATTTCATTCCAGAACTTTATAATCACAGTTCCCCACAGCACAGTGATGTGTTCATCACCTAACACTTTTGCTTAAACAGCTGCAAATGTGTTTGCTGATTATCTAACCAGTGTTTTGGATACTCTTCCCTCAACTCTTCCCAAAGGTGGCTTCCTTCACCACAAGCTTATATGCAACTTCTTTAAAAGTCCAACCCATTTTTTTAAACTGTCCCTCCATCACTACAGTATTCTCCAATCAAACCTATCATGTCCATATTCTGTTTATTTCATCCAAAGAATGTGTAATATTCTTTTTTTAATATTTTTGAGAGAAAGAGAGAGACAAAGTACAAGCAAGGGAGGGGCAGAGAGAGAGGGGGAGACACAGAATCTGAAGCAGGCTCCAGGCTGTGAGGTGTCAGCACAGAGCCCGACGCAGAGCTTGAACCCATGAATCATGAGATCATGACCCAAGCCAAAGTCAGACACCCAACAAACTGAGCCACCCAGGCGCCCTGAGAATGTGTAATATTCTTATTTGTATGTTCACTTGATTACTGTTTATCCCTATAGAATAAGCACATGAGATGAAAGATCTGGTCTGTTTCATTCATCTTTTTGTCTTCTTAATATGAAATACTTATAGAAAAGAGTATCTGTCCTAGAGTGAATGCTTAATGAGTATATAAATAAATAAATGAAAATAAGAAAGAGAAAGTAAATTCTCTTGCCTTCTCTTTATCATTAAAGTATATACATTTTTAATGGAGTCATTCTTATAAGCTATACTGCCCCAGGATAGTCCTCAGTGGGCATGAGAAATGATGTACACTGATTATTAACTTTATTCATAGTGGATCCAGTCACAGTAGAATAATGGTCCTTGGACAATTCTGCAGTGCTGAGGTCTCTCAGACACCCCAGCCAAGACTGATGTCCCCACACACCACTCTGAGTGCCAGTCATCTCATAGCTTAGCTTGAATTTTGAGCCAAACTGGTCTTCATTTATAAGATGTGTGAGTTTAGAACATTGCTTACTTTTTCCAATCTCTAGCTTCTTCATGTTAAATACACCTTAGTCTTATTATTGTTAATTTCTTTTAATTAAGAAAATGTATATTAACTTAAAGCCTTACCAAAGCAAATGTTCATTAAGGAGTAGCTCTAATAACTGTATTAGTCAGGATCAAGTTGACACAGAAAATTAACTATCACAATACTGTTGATCCACATTTGTCAATGCTACTGTATGTAATAATATTCTATTCCTTTAGATCAGTTCATTTCAACTGTTCCTGAGTTCACTTGAAATATGATTTACCTAAGGAAAAGGACCATATTAGGCAAAATAAACTCAGTCTATAAAGTCAACTTCTTCTTTGAGTGTCATCACTTTTTCATTAAAAAGATCTCTATAAACAGTTCTACATGAAAATCTTCAACAGATTTCTCTTAAACTGTGTTTAACTTTTTGACTAAATGTGCATGGAAAGGAAATTAAAATGCAAAAAAGTCAAAAGTAAAAGAAAATTTTGTCTTCAGCAATATGAGTCTATTATTGGAAAATATGTACCACTCTACCCAGGAGACAATTTGCAAAATATATCTTTTTAATTTGGAAAATGAATGAATTGCATACAAGTATAGCTGTGAGAAACTCAATTTTACTAGAGATTTTCCTGTTTTTATTTTTTCTAAGCAGCTTAATAACCTAAACAAAATATTTAAGTTCTGGTATGCTTCACATATCCCATTAATTCCACACTAGGTTTAAGTTCCTTTAAACGTCACTGATTTTTAATTACCATGCAAATGCATTAACTAAGCTTCTTAGAGTTAAAGGTTAGAAGCACATGCTAGAGAGCTGATAAAGGAATATCCCGCTTTCCTGTTAATAACAACAACAACAAAATTATGAGTTCCTACTCTGTAGCTGTAATTCTTTAAGATTATTTCCAAAATACTAGAAATGTAATTCTCATTTAACTTCAAAAAACCCCGTCAGCATATTGTTTTATAGGTAACAAAACACGATTAGACTCAGTTTATGGACTCATCAACAAGTACCAAAAACCGCCATTATAATTCAGGTAGAACAAAAGAATGAACAACATGCACACTAGAAAGGTATATGAGGAAGTCTGTATAGACTAACCTGGCATTTGCCCTATTCCATGGTAGCTTTTCTGCCTGCTACTTCATGAGGTTTGTCAAGAGGCAGCTGCTATAGAAAACAAGCATAGACTTTGGATTATCGTTTGCAAGACTTTGAGTCTTGACCCTAGCATTTGCTAGTTGAATGATCAAGTGTATTATATTTATCTCTCATTATTACTTTCCTCATCTGCAAAAAAAAATTCATTAGCATAACATGCATATAATAAGACTTAAATAAGTTAAAGATCTTTCACTGTTGTTGACCAATCTTAACCCCTTTTGCCATTTATATTGTTTAACACTTTCACTAATATTTATTGAGTGTTTAGTATATGCCAGAAACTGTACTAAGGGCTTTATCAAAGTCTTTTATTTAATCCTCACAACTGTGTGAAGTAAATATTATTATCCCTGCTTTGCATGACTTCCAAAGTCCTCGTCTTAACCACTATGGATACCATGGTTTCCACAAAAGACATGATTTCATCACAGCAAACAGAGGTAATCATTTCTGTGTCTAAATTATGGAGGAGGAAAAGTGAAGATACCATGAAGCCTCCTCACACATACATTTAATTAATAAGAGCCAACTAAACTTGAACTCAGCTATTTTATTTATATTTAAGAGCAATGCTATTTCTGATATGCCACACACTTCTTTTATATGTGCTTCAGGGTGGGGGCACCTGGGTGGCTCAGTTGGCTAAGCGACTGACTCCAGCTCAGGTCATGATCTCCGGTTAGTGGGTTCAAGCCCCAAGTCAGGCTCTGTGCTGACAGCTCAGAGGCTGGAACCTGCTTCAGATTCTGTGTCTCTTTCTTTCTCTGCCTCTCCCCCACTCATGCTCTCTCAAAAATAAGTAAACATTAAAAATATTATATGTTCTACAGAGTATGCAAAGTAAGAGAAGACCTGATTTTTGTCTTTGAGGAAAATTTAAATATAATGGGCTTTTTGTAATGTCCAGCACATTTCAGGGAATGTTCTTACTAAGAAATTACAAATTTCCATATTTTCTTTTTGCTCAATCCATGTTCAGATCATCAAAACAAAAGGTAAAATGGACTGTTACCAATAGGCTAGGCAACAAAGATAAAAATGTAGCTCTGGCCCAGGGAACTGAAAAATATTACCTTCAGCTCTATTATTTCCCAGTCTTTGACATGTCTCTACTTTTGTTTCTAACAATAATGTACACTTGACATAAGGGAACATGTCACCTCATCTCACTTCAGCTTTTGTCTCACATTTTTTGGTGTATAAAACAGCACCATTTTTTTTTTCAGATATTTTTCTAGGCTCTTCTCTGTGACTGAGTATGGCAGGTCCAGCGATTCCTGATATGAATATATAAATTAACAGGACAGAAAATGGCATGCTGGGAGATATTATGTGAAATATTATTAGATGTTTGTTCCAAATTTTCATGAATACAGCTGTGATGGAGGCAGAATTGGGACAAGATAAATAATATCATGTATATGCAGTTATCATTATGGTGTCCTTGAGAGGAATAAAAGCTTCCTTCTTCCATCTCTCCTAGAGTTAGATTATTGATCGTGATGAAAGATCTCACATCATTCTGGGAGAAGTAATATGGTCATGCCTGACAAAGGCAACACAAAAGACCTCAATCTGATATATAATACTGGACCATCATGGTTGGGATTAACTCAGATTTGAGTTTCTGAGAATAAATTTGTGCAGCAAAGGGTGAGGTCATTAAATAAAGAATGTGAGTTAGATTTGAAAGGGTTAACTTCCATCTTGACTTGTAAGTATGGTGGATAACCACTGTTTTTCCCAGCGACTTGGAGCAATATATGGTTGCCCCATATGCATTTGTATGCTGCTCATACTCATCCTCATTGTGGCCTGGAAGAAAACTTAGAAGGCAAACTAACGTAAGCTGCCTCTCCAGGTATTTGGTGTAATTTGGCTGGACATTAGAACAGTTGCAATGACCCACTATCTGGTGTACTCTCTATACTCAGGCTGCACAAACTGGGTCATAGTAAGTCATAGAATGGTGCCTTAGTGCCACAAAAACTATTTAAATGGCTGAATCTAATGAACACACCCTACCTAAATATTGGTGAGAAGGAGGGAAGTGTAACTGAAATAACTCATAGATGACAAAATAAAACTGAAAGTTTCTGATTTGTTCATGAGAGAACACTGAGGTACATGTGAAGTAAAGAGCTTAGCCAATCCTTCCTTCCACATCACATGGGAAAAGCTTATTATTTTCTAATTATTCCCTACAAAATAAAAAGTATGAACAGAAAGAATTTTTTTGAAAAAAGAAGTTTCTGATCTAGAAAAATTTCAATGATGTAAACAATGAATTAAAAGGAAAATGAAGACAAAGCTTTAATCCATTCTAGAAAAGGCTGCATACAGACATCTGTAATAGTAGAAATTACCATACCGTTGCCAAAACTTAGCTGAAAAACAGACAGCTGGGATAGACTTCACATTCTTTAATGGTCCATTAAAGTCTTATGGGTCTCCCTAACTTTTGCAATAGTTTATAGAAAAAAGTACATTTGATTTTAAAATGTGAAATTAGGGGCGACTTGGTGGCTCAGTCGGTTAAGCGTCCGACTTTGGCTCAGGTCATGATCTCACAGTCCGTGGGTTCGAGCCCCGCGTTGGGTTCTGTGCTGACAGCTCAGAGCCTGGAGCCTGCTTCAGATTCTGTGTCTCCCTCTCTCTCTTCCCCTCCCCTGCTCACTCTCTGTCTCTCTCTCAAAATAAAGACATTAAAACATGTTTTAAAAAATAAAAATAAATTAAAACTGAAATTATATTTATTACTGTGTATGATCCTGCCATAAAAGTCCTTTATAGGTGATGCTACTTGACTATAAAAATCTTCTTGATTATTGAAGAGCACAATATTCATAAACCCTACATCCCATAGAAGCCAAAGATTTCTAACACTTGCTTGAAATAAACCCACATAACAGAGAGATGCTCTGATTCATATAGGGTAATAATAAAAAAGACACTGATAAAGTCACTGGGTATTTTGAGAAGACATCTTAAAGCATACACATTATTTTCACATCTAAAAAAAAAGATATATTGCAATCACCATTTACAAACGAAATCAGAATTATTTGTGCCATACCTATAACACAAGCTATATGACCTAAATTCCTCTATCAAATTTTAGTTTGTAGAGAAATTAACTGTGGGAATTACTGTGGAAAGCAGTAGTGGCGGTTTCTTAGGCATCCACCGAAAAACAACTACCTTTGAATTTTATAAGGTTAATAAAGAACAGTATGTAGCTTCAGGGCAGAATTTATGAAGTGGTAATGAACATTTCAGATGGCCATTCAGAGACTGTAAAAAAAGGTTAAGTTTGGATGTTAAGTTATTTTGAAAACCACTATGCCCTTTAACACATACCAGAAAAGAGATGAATAGGCAGGTCAGAGGTTCCCTTCTGGAGACCATTAGCCATAGCAGAACTGATAACACTGTAAAAAGAGACTAGAAATTGATCCATGCTCACATATAGATTCAGAGAGTGTTCATGCCACATATAGATTGAGACATATGTTCATGTCAATTACCTTGCAATCCAAACTACCTTTCTTCAAATACAGTGATAATATATGGCCTACACTAAGGCATCACCCTTTGTTTGAACAGGAATAGTTTTTCCAGAAACACACACATTAATTTATATGGGAAGCTTATAGAGCTCTCCTTTATGTACCTACCCTTCTGATATTCATTCTACCACTAAAGGTAGGTGGCCACTCAGTCTCTACTGATGAAGGAAAAAAATCAATGAAGCCTCACAACGAAACCTTTAAGATTCAACAAAGTAGTTACAATAAAAAGTTTTCATATTAGAGAAATTGACTATATTTAAAGGTTCATCTATACAATGGAATACTACATGGCAATGAGAAAGAATGAAATCTGGCCATTTGTAGCAAAGTGGATGGACCTTGAGGGTGTCATGCTCAGCGAAATAAGTCAGGCGGAGAAGGACAGATACCATATGTTCGCACTCATAGGTCTAACAGGAGAAACCCAATAGAGGACAATGGGGAGGGGAAGGAGGAAAAAGATTTAGGGAGAGGGAGGGAGAAAAAAAACACGAGAGACTCTTGATTCCTGAAAACAAACTGAGGGGGGAAGGGGAAGGGGAAAAGGTAAAGCGGGGTGATGGTCTTGGTGGAGGTCACTTGTGGGGAAGAGCACTGGGTGTTATATGGAAACCAACCTGACAATAAACTATAAAGTTTAATAAAAAAATAAATAAATAAATAAAGAATCTTGTTATATGTAAGTCTCATCAAAGATGGACGCATTAATGAAATAAAGAAAAAGACTATCACTAGATGGTTTGAAATTATAAAGGAAATGTGGAAAGAAACTAAAATACAATAATATCTCAATTTAATGAGACAGAATATAATTTCAAGTGAACAAAGGTGAGTATAGATGAAATTTTATAAGTCATTCTGCAGGTTTTGTTTTTAATCTATAAATCTTATGATTTAAAATTTAATTCTAAGAAATCTCTCCAATAAGCAAAGCGAGGTCAAGTATAATAGAAAATACATTTGATTATTTAAATGGCATCTAACACCATGATCATATTTTCTTTTATAGCTCTCTTTTCCAGTGTTGTTTTCCCCTCTTTAGTCAGTGTTGATATTAGATTTTGCATTAAAATGGAGCATAAAATGAACCATAGCTACTTGCTTTTAGGATCATTTACCACCAAGTGAATTATAAAAGCATTAAAGGTAAGAGAAGTTCTTAGAAACTTTAAAAAAAAATAACCATACCTTCTAGCTGCCCATGAGGTTATGTGACTGGTATAAAAAGGAAATATTGCTCTGGCTGCCTCTAGTATGTAGGGAGGAGTGGCATATAAAGGACTCTAGATGTCAGAGTCCTTGTCTTATGTCATCTATAACCTGAATATTTACCTGATACTCAGCTCTTTCATCATAAAATAGAGATTTGAGTTTGATGAATTGCAAGATGCCTTTTTGTTTTGCTCATTTTTATTTTTATGATTGAATTTTTCAAAGAACAAATCTTTATGCAACTATGTTTTACGAAATGAAAAATTCTTTTACTTATGTTAACCTATTCAAGTTCTTCATATTCAGTTCCCGGCTGCCCATTATTTCATCTCTTTTACATAATTTCTTTGGAGATAGTCCCTTTTGACATAATGTGATAGCCAGCATTCATATGTATCAAAGCCAGTTTTTAATGAATGCCTTCTTTTCACAGGAAGTATCCTAAAAACATTAAAGTATTATATTTCATCTTTAATAAACTCTACGAGGAGATTTACTTCATTGTACAAATGAAGAAATTGAGGCTTAGAAATTAAGCAACATGCCTGAATTTGCACGTGTTTGATATGTTAATGCAGTTTGTCTGTTTCCAGACCATGTACCATGAAACCAGTTTACAAGAATGCATATAACCTATGACTGTTGTTACCCTGGCTATCCCAGAGCAGAAGCTCTGTTGTTTTGGTATGGGCCCTAGAACCATGGAAAAGCATATCTGCCTTTTTCAAATGAGCAAACAAGGAGCATGACTAAACTTCTCATCACAGCTTGCCACATTAGATCTCAATGATCAGTAAAGCTTTCCAAACAATCAATTGCTGCTATAATACACTGCCTCAGAAAACAGGTATAGCAAATCATATTTACTGATTTTGGGGGGGTTGTCTGCAGGAGGTTTACTTTGTTGGCTGTTAACTTGGAACATCCATAATTCATGATGCTTGATTAAGTGCGCCAATCTTTCAAATGTAGACAAATCTCATGGGGACAGACAAGCTGAAGGAACATTGGTTTTAGTGGTTTCCTGAGATTTCCCAAGGCATTAAAATGAAATGATGCTTAGCAAACCCAAGCTGCTCCTTTTGGATTGACTATTAGGTTTATTGGCTCTTTAAAGGAATGTATTTGGTGCTTGTTCCAAGTACTTTATCCATAGTCACCAAAACCTCTATCACTCTTTCTTAAGATTAAAAAAAAAAAAATCTTTCCTTCAATCACATTTCCATTAACTTGCTTCCTGAATTAGTAAACAGAATATTGGATTTGAGTTTATAAAATCAAGATTCTAGTTCAAATTCTATCATTTAGTTAATCATATGACTAAGTATTAATAAGTTGCTTACTGTTTCTGGAGTTTATTTTTGAAAAAAACAAAGAGAGGGAGGCAGAAGAGAGGAAGACAAGAAGGGAGGAAGAAAGGCAGAAAAGGAGAAAAAATATATAAACAACTTCTTATTTTTATCTCCCAGGAATGGTAGTAGGATCAAATGAAATAGATCATACTAAAGTACTTTTAAAATACTCAAATGTGAAAAAAATGTTAGTATTAGTAATATCATTGTTGGAAGTATTTACCTTCAACTAGGAAATAGCCTTGGTAGCACATAATTAAAAAAAAAAAAAAACTAATGGGCCATGATTCATGTTGAAAGACCATCTCTAAACCAAACTATGGTGGTTGAGATCTGAGCAACCCTGTGATGATAAATTAGCTTTATGTCTCGGCAAAGCAGTAAATCAAACTTTGAAGGTAGGAAGGGACATGTATTCTGAACATTTGTATTTCATTTTAATAGTTTTCATGATCTGAAAATGATGTTAGCAATGACTTCCAAGTGAATCAGAGAAGACAGAGTTATCCTTCTAGTCTCACTAAACTGTACAATCAGTTCGTTTACTTTCTTCCATCACAGAAAGCAAATAGTAGCTATAAAACTATGTTGTAGGGCATCTGCACTTCCCAAGATGAAATCTCATGCTATTTCCAATAAGAAAGGTGTCATTTTACATATATGAACCTTGGATCTTTATCTATTGAACATAAAGCTCTGGGTAGTTTCATATATTTAATAGCCCCCCTAGGTATTATCACACATTTAATATGAGACAATTTGATTCAGAAAGAAAACTACCTTCAGAAAGAGAGTAGAGTTGTATCTTACTTGCATTTTAACTTCTCAATAAGATTCTTTTCACAAGTATGAACAGATATTAGCATCTAGAAGTATTAGCATCTAACAATTTCATAGCAGACTCCTGCAGACAGAACACCTTGAGAGGATTATACCCCTAAAGCTCTACAAAATTAGCAAAGTGCTTATTCTGCAAAACTGCAAAATATTCCATTGGAAAGAAGCACTTTCTGATAAACAACACAACTACTGTTTTTCAGCTTTTTTTCTGGCCTAATAAGCAAAGCTGTCTTTTTTTTCTTTTCATAGTTCTTTCCAACTTTGGTTGCAAATTTAACAATTTATAAATTTTAAAAAATCTGCTTTTTTGACTCAAAGATTTTCAGTATTTCAGAACTGGAAGGTTATATCAATCTAGTCATTTTTTTCATTATCTTCATCCCTACCCCTGTCCCTGCACCACACACATAAATGTAACTATGGTCCAGAGAGGGAAAAAAATGTTATACTTGAGATGACACACTAGTATGTAGGTGAACCAGAGTGAGAATTTAGGTCTCCTGAATACTAGCCTAATGTCCTAGGATTCCTTTCTAGCACATAGCTTCTTTGACCATCAAATGATCATGTGCTCTTCAAGATACCATTACCCTTGATATGGTGTCCATTCTGTATAAACTGAAATCATGAATGTGTCAGAGAGCTTGTGACATCAACCAAAATTAAATTTGTATGTGTGTAATGTTATAAATAGATATAATTTATTGAAATTTATTATGTGCAATGAACTTTACTAGGTATTATGTATATATTAAATCATTTAAGTTTTGGAATACTCTTCTGAGGCTGATACGATTATTATTCCTATTCTGTAGATGAGAAAAGTGACAATTTAAGGAATTAGGTTATTTGGACCATATTACACAGCTAAGAAGAAGAGCCAAGATTCCACGGCCCAGATCTTCAACTGCTATGAAATGCTACCAATGTTTATAAAACTGTCAAAGAAAAAACATACACCCTTAGAAATTTTCATAAGCAAACTTGCCTTTATCAGTTTTAAGAAAACATCTTCTTATAGTTGGAGACATAACTACCAAATGTATTTAAAAAACAGATTTTCTCATTCTGTTCTTTAAATACATTTCAACCAATTTCACAGACATTCAACATATAAAGACTTTTAAGGATTGAGGTTAAAACTTTATTTATCTGGTAGGCTAACTTAGTTCATTGTTGACTTCCCTACTTCTCTTATATCTGAAATATTTTGGCATATTGATTAGCTGTTAAGTCACAACAATTATACCTCATTTTATGTATAATCTGATACTCCTGCTTAGCTCTGCTCTTAGGTTTAGTTTTTTAATCCTAGCCATTATGCTAGCGTGAAAATTTCAGAAAGGAATAGGGACTGTCGAAAGATGTCAAGTTGAGAACGATTCCTTAAATTCTGTGTACTCTATTGTCACCAGCATTGATATGTAGACCCGTACATAACTGTAGGACCACTGTGAGAGCTTTGTACAATGACTTCCAGAACTCTGAAAATCAACCAAAACATCCTTGAATAAAAATTGCAGATTAAAGGTAAGTAATGATAAAAACTTCTGAACCAAAATGGTTTGGTTGTGCTATAACTGCTTAAGAGAAAGAACCACTAATAAAAGGGATTTTATGTTATTCTACCACTAGCTTAACTCATTTCTTACATAATTTCCATGAGTCAGAACTTTTTTGAACTAGATCTGGCAGTAGTTATAATAGTCAAAAAAAAAAAAAAAAAGACACGATCCTGACCTCATGAAGCACAGTCTAATGGGTAATGGGATTATTTCTCAGTAGAGAGAAATTGTTAAGGACTATGAGTAGAAAAGATTTTCTTGATTGTAATTCTTATATTAATCAATGTATTCATCTTCTGAAGCATCCATACATTTTTAGACCATACAAATTCACAATTTACTACAAAGCAAACCTAAATGTAAGTTACTATCACTCTTTTATAAATGATGATATTAAAGAGCAAATCTGAGAATAATTAATTGATATGAGAAAAAGAGCTTCACACTATTTTCTATAATTCTCCCAATTTTAATACAAAAGATGTTTTCCTTCTTTTAAAAAAATGTTTATTTATTTTGGGGATCCTGGGTGGCTCAGTCAGTTAAGCATCCGACTCTTGATTTCAGTTCAGGTCATGATCTCCCAGTTTGTAAGTTCGAGCCCTGCACCGGGCTTTGCACGATCAGTGCAGTGTTTTGGATTCTCTCTCTCTCCCTTTTTCTCTACCCCTCCCCAGTTCTCGCTCTCTCACTCTCTTGCTCTCACAAAAATAAATTATAAATTATTTTTGAGAGAGCAAGTGAGCGCACACACAGGGGCTGGGTGGCGGGGGGCAGTGGAACAGAGGATCTCACAGCAGACATCCAGATGTGGGGCTCAAACTCACAAACCATCAGATCATGACCTAATCATGACCTGAGCAGAAGTCTTTTGCTTATTCTGACTGAGCCACTCAGGAGCCTCAAGATGTTTTCCTTTTTATGATTTCCATAATCTTAATTACAAAAATGTACTTCTTCATGAAATCACATTTTTAATACATTCTTATTTAACTTGAATGATCTCTCATTCAAGTTGAAACATATACAAGCAAAAATAATGATACGCAATTTCATATGCTCCATCTTCTATTCGTTTATATCCAAAGTACATATATTCATACATACTTATTGTTCTAAAACAGGAGTCAGAAAATTTTTTCTGTAATGAGCAAAGAGTAAATATTTTGGACTTTGTAGGCCATATGGTCTCTGTGTAAGTACTCAACTCTGCATTTAAAATGCAAAAGGAGGGGCACTTGGGTGGCTCAGCTGGTTGAGCATTCAGGCCATGATCTCACTGTCATGGGATCAAGCCCTGCATCAGGCTCCATGCTCAGTATGGAGCCTGCTTGGGATTCTCTCTCTCTCTCTCTCTCTCTCTCTCTCCCTCTCAAAATAAATAAACATTAAAAACAAATAAAGTGCAAAAGCAGATATGGATATAATATCTAACCAAATGGGCATGGGTGCATTCCAATAAAAGTTTATTTATAAAAATAGGCAATTAGAGGCCCTTTCTCTAAAATATCAATCATCTTTTGGCCAAAACTAGCTGAATAAAGATGAGCATGATTACCAAACATATCTCACCAAAGTCCAGTTTAAAAAATAAAATATTCTACAATATATCTTTGAAGATAAATTTTATAATTATCTTTTAGAATGGACAATAAATCTACAGACAATTAAGAATCAAATTTCCTTTCAATTTTGTTAGTAAGTTTTCTATTTATATTAGTACTGTACCAAAAATACAGTTGTCAAAAGATCAAGCCTTCCTTGATACATCAGTCAGAAGTCTAAATTCATTGATGTGTAGCACATCAATACTTTAATATTAAAAATATTCATCTAATATATTTTGCAAGTAAAAAATATATATGTATTTAAATCCATGCAAAATAGCATGGAATTCTACCCTCATTTTAGTTTGCCAATATTTAATTACAAGAAACACATTTTCCTGTCCAAGGATGTACAGTCTTTTCAAACTGATGCAGGTGGCATTGCTATTTCATATTATATCCCCATGTACTAATGCAGCTAACTTAAATTTACCAGTATTAAGCAATTCAACATGAAGGTTATAAGTGCTTATTTAAACAGAAAAAAAAATTATACTCAATTTTATATATGTGTGTGTGTATCTATGTATGTGACAGCCAATTACTGTACGCTATTGACAATGCTGGACTAGTTTGTAGAAAGTCTTTTCTCCTCCATCTGTGCTTTTGCTTTTTCTTAAAGGCACTTCTGACTTAACCAATACAAAAGTTACAACTCAACTAAGGAGACACTAAAATCCCCTAAAATGTATATGGTATTCTATCTAAACCTTAACACATATTGGGATATTTTCTAGAAATCTCAAACTTCATGCACAACTAAACCATTCTTAGCTGAAAGATTCAACATGAAAACTAAAGCTGTTCAGTAAAGCCAATTGATAGGTCAATGTATTTAAGATGGTCAAATCACTTATGCATTTAGACTACCATAATGGGAGAGCCTAGCCTTTACTGTTTTCAATATTTGGTGATCAAGAATGAATAAAGGTCATAATTAGGTTTCGTATTAAATCCAAACAAGTCTTCACTCTGAAAAACGTATTTGCAGCTATATTCGCACTCTGTGTCAGTTATATTGTTCTATTCTAGTTGTAACCTTCCTCAACATAAAACATACCCTCTTCAACGGACTGTAACTAAATTATCTATACAAATATCAAGTAATGGATACCAGAGTTTAAATGTAGCATGTGATGATGATTTGGCTTACATCAAAAAAAGCTTTCTTATTTTCAAAAGGTTTATAATGTGCAACATAAAAATTGGATATATTAAAAAGAGACTTTAGCTTTAAATCTAAATTTTACAAACCTTATTGGGTTAAAAGAATGGAAGGAGTCTTTAAGACTATGCCTTCAGTGGTAATCCATGTTGGTTTTATGGGGCCAAGTAAGTCAATCCTATGTTGGAGATTGAAATGGAAATAAAACAATTACTTTAAATGTTTAAGTTGGTTTGGATAATAAACTGTGAAAAAGTACACAATTATCTATATCTATCTATCTATCCATCTGTTCAAACAGGTTACTGACACCTAAGGCTTTTCATGCATAAATTGAAATGGAAATGGTACTCGGAGTTGTAAAGATAAAAAACACCCATCTCAGATGGTTACATGGCATTTTTTCTTTTGGCCTAGAATCAAAACTGATCATTGGATATAAAAATCCTATTCGCCATAACCATAAAAACTGTAAAGTATTGAAGAATTAATTTAACAAGAATTATATAAAGCCTATGGGAATAAATTTAATAAGAAATGTGCAAGAGTTCCACATAGAAAACTATAATTTTACTGAAGGACATAACAGAATATGTATAAATGGTGAGAAATAGTATGTTCTTCAATAGAAAGAGCCAATACTGTTGAGAAGTATATTTTTTTCCAAATTTCAAAGTAATTATATCCAAAATGCTGGCAGCATAGTTTTTAACTTGCCGAAGTATAAAGATTGTATGAAAGTGTAACTATCTCATAATGGTTAAGTATAAATAAATAGAAACATAATGAGGGGAGATTTGTCTTGATATTTAAGGTTAGAATTAAAACCATATGATGCTGACACTATATATATACGTATATATATATATATATATACGTATATATACATATATAGGAAATATACATATATAAATAAATATAGGAAATTTCATCTGCCCTTTCGGTCTATGTTTTTACTCTACCATTTGTCTTGTTAATATAGATATGTATATATAACATACAGTAAAAATATAGACCTAAGGACAGATGAAATTTTCTATATGATAAAGATTTCAAATTATAGGGAAACAACAGATTATTTCATTAAATTTTACTGCAACAACTATCTACCATTTATCTACCTATCTGTCAAATATGACAACACATGACTGTTTTATATAGTTTCATTCATGATACTAAAAATCCCCCAAATAATAAAAATGTCTATCAAAACAGGATTGATTTAATAAAATCGATGAAATTCTATGCAACCCTTGTTTAGTATGTTGTAGAAAAATTTTAGATGTCATCAAAAGATGTTCACAAAATATTAAGATCAAAAATCACAAAATATGATGTCTGATACTATCTGATAATATTTCATGTACGTCCCAAGAAGTCTAGAGGGTTAGTGATCATTTTGCTAACAATATTTATATGAGGGTGATGATATTAATAGGCATCTTCACTTTTAATTATAGTTTACACTATTACTGATTTTTATATAACAGACAGAAATAAGTAATGAAAACAATTCAAGATAAAAACAGAAGATATTTTTTAAATGGAAGAATATTAAGAAAATTACATAACAATAAATTTACCCATTTTACAAAACAAATATAACAAAAAGCTAGAAGTTACCTTATATCTTTCATTTAATTTCCTTAATTTCCAAATATAGAAACTCTGAACAAGAATTCTGTACAAGGTTTTATCATCAGTGACAAATTCAGGACAAATCCAGAACATCCCAGTCCCTGCTTTTGATATGAATACTGACTTTTTCACAGTAACTATAGAAATAATCTCTAAAAAAATGCAATAGTATACTTTTAGCCCAAGGACTGCTTGCTTTCAAAAGAAATACAGAACTTAATAATTATATGTGTGTGCATATATATTATTAGATATATAAAATATACATACCCTAATTTTATTCTCAATTTTAATCAACCCAATTGTATATTTGATAAAGTAGAAAAAATAAATTAGAAACATTTTGCTTAAGCAACATATTTTTCTCAATCTTGAAGAACACAACTGTATTCAAACTGAAGTCTTTTAGATTGACCTTGAAATACATCACAATTATTATTTCACACAAATGCTAATCATAATTGTACTGAATATTTTGAGATGCTCTGATACTAAGATAGGTACCACCTCATTAAAATAACAAGTAAGATATCAAGGGGTGATATTTTCTTGGTTCTGAAAGTCATAAAACTTAATCAAGATCTGATTTTGTTCTTAATTCTCAAAATTACCATATCCTTTTTGCAGAGCAGATTTTTGTTTGAAGCAAGAATTGAATTCATTCCCCAGTGATGAAAGAGGATTTACAATAGCCAAGAAAAAAGTAAATCATAATCTTCAATTTATCCATAAACTCTAATAATGCTGACATAGTGATAGTTACTAATTTAACTGATCTCTCAATGAATTAGACTGCCTACTTCCTTATGTTCTATTTATCTTAGTTTTGTAGGT
The DNA here is from genome assembly GCA_028646485.1 of Cryptoprocta ferox. Classification (NCBI taxonomy): domain Eukaryota; kingdom Metazoa; phylum Chordata; class Mammalia; order Carnivora; family Eupleridae; genus Cryptoprocta; species Cryptoprocta ferox. The sequence goes on along the minus strand of CM053572.1, from coordinate 94,840,789 downwards.
TTCCCAAAAGTCATCTGAGAATCTGGAATGTGGGCTGTTAACAATCATCCTGGGAGATTATGATAGAGGCAGATCCATTCAATTTTTTTCAACTTCCTTTTTCTTTGCTTCAGGAAAAAACACGTAATAAATAGAATAGGGGACAAATCAGGCTCAAATTCCAGTTCCAGCACTTTCTAGCTATAATATCAGAAGGGTTGTATTATCTTGGTTCTAATAGGTCCTAACTCACAAAAATATAACCCACAGTTTATCCATCTGTAAAATATGGTAATACTTATTTCATACAGTTTTTGAGAATTAAAGTTGAAAACATTTAAAAATTAAGGTTCCTCAAAAAATGGTGGTAACTTTTAGCAGTGCCATTAATCAAAATAAAATCTATCCCAGTTGTATGTCAAAGGCATACAGCAATTTTTCAAATCCTGTTTTCATTTGACCTTTTTTAATTAAAATATTTATTAACTATCCAATGCTTAAAAGTACAGAAAGAATTCACATGCACTTTGATATTGTTGATTCCATATCATGTAACTCAAAAAGACAGTCCCTGATTATATATACATCTTGCATGGTAAATCTTTGTTGCATACTTTACATATTAAATATTCATTTATTCTAAACAGGAGCCAACAACTATGTAAGAAAGGCTTTCTGCTATTTCTCAACTATTGAAAACACATTACACACTCTTCAAGAACAGGAATACATATGTCTATCCCTTTTTGCCTCTCTCACTCTGGGTCTTTCTATCTTTGTCCCTCTCTCTCTTTAAAACTCAAAGACATAGCAACATTTCATTTAATCAGGTTTTGGCCTGCCATGATTGCCCTAGGTACTAAAACAACAATAAAATGGGAACCCAGAGCTCCAGGATTGTGGTTATTTTTTTTAATGAGAACATAAACAATTTAAGAGGTATTTTGTCCAAATCTGGGAATTTTTAAATCAGGATACATCTATAGCACTGCCACTTTGACTAAAGTATCCTAAGTAAAGAAAGTTCCATTAAATAACAAATTTCCACCTAAGTGGTAGGGATGGTGATCAGAGTCAGTTTGGTAAATTAATAAAATAAAGACATTTTAAAATGTGGCTCTCAAAACTGGTTCATTAAACAGGTAGGAAGAGTTTTCTGGTCTGTTAGAAATGCATAATTAAGATACGAACAAGAGAGTTGATCTTTCTGAATAACCAGAGAATGATATATATATTTGTCAGAAAATATTACTCTGTAGTGTTAAAAAGCAATTGGCAAAATGATTTTACTCAGATTTCTTATAGAACAGAACATAGCCTCCAACAAGCAGTCTAAAATAAAGCATCCAAAAAAATCTGAAGGAAATGAAGAAACTATGTTTTTCATATGCTCTGTAATTTTACAATCTTTCAAGTACTTAAAATATTATGACTTTCAGAATAACAAAGGTATCATTCTCTAATGAATTCAGTTAGAAAAATGGTTTATCACACCGACATGCTAATGTGATTCAAGTAAACACTTAAAAGTATTCTTCCAACACATAAGCCAGATGCAAATTCACGCAGCCTAGCAGATCAGTCCCACCAGTGTCAAAAGAAAGTGTTGGCTTAACAGTGCTTGAAAGAGGAAAGGTTTACACAACTGATTGATGGGAGAATGCTTGAAGTGATTTTCAGTCTATTAACTCAAACACTCATTTGGAAAAAGAAATAGAAATATGTATTTACAAAATAAGTCTTAAAGTTACTTTGTAGGTCAAAGATAGCAAACAGAAAGAGTACTTAAATTTCATTTTTTAGAGCACATTATCTGCAACAATGTTAAGTACACAGAATGGTGATTAGATTTTACAACCTAATAATGGGCACCTACTCACTTATATTTAAAGCTGTTGACAACTCTGCTTATTTTATGATATTCCTTAAAATGGCCTATAAATCATTCTTTAGAGAGTAATGTTAAAAATATTTCTTGACGACACAGCCCCAAAGGCAAGGGAATCGAGAACCAAAGTAAACTATTGGGACCTCATCAAGATAAAAAGCTTCTGCATTGCAAAGGAAACAATCGAAAAAACTAATAGGCAACAGAGTGGGAAAAGATAGTTGCAAATGACATATCGGATAAAGGGCTAGTATCCAAAATCTACAAAG
>CM053572.1:94757701-94838153 GCA_028646485.1 Cryptoprocta ferox | reverse complement strand
GGGGGGAAGGGGAAGGGGGAAAGGTAATGGGGGATGATGGTCTTGGTGGAGGTCACTTGTGGTGAAGAGCACTGGGTGTTATATGGAAACCAACCTGACAATAAACTATAAAGTTAAAAAAAAAAAGGAAAAAAATATTTCTTGAGACATCTACAGTTGATGAAATGTCAACACCCTCACAAAACAGGACAACTTTTAAAGATGATCTTTGCATGATTGTTCAAGAGCTACCTGTCTGATTATACAGTCCCTTGTAAAATCCATTTAAATGGTAGTCCTAAGAAGCAGGAAGATTCAATAATTACTTTAAAACAAATGTTCCCTCTTGGAAGAGAGGAACAGCAAGCACATTCTCTAAAATACTACTTGCTCTATGTTGATGCTTTAGAAATTGGAAGGTAGGAATAAATGGGACTGTTTCTACAGGGAAAAAAATCACCTTTAAATTATCTATATTACAAGCCATACTATCTGATATTTCCCCTTAACAGAAAAATGAAAAATAAAACAGCCTTTAATTTCCATTATTATTCACCATATCCCTATTTTCATACAAAATGCAAAACCCTAAACCAGTGTCAAGATGAGCTTGAGATGAAAATATAAGTTTATATATATTTTATAAAATCCTCTTTTTTTAAGTTTATTTATTTATTTTGAAAGACAGAGAGAGAGAGAGAGAGAGAGAGGGAGAGAGTCCCAAGCAGGCTCCATGTTGTCATCATAGAGCCCAATGTGAGGCTTGACCCCACAACCGTGAGATCATGATCTGAGCCCAAATCAACACTTGGATGCTCAACCAACTGAGTCACCCAGGCACCCCTCAAATCAAATCCTCTTTAAATTTCTACTTTGAGTATGTTTGATAGTGAACATTATATATTAGTATATAGCTAAATAAATACATATTTATTAAATTCTCATGATGCAACAATCATTTCTATCTAAAATAAAAAACAAACATTTGAGTGAAAAGCAGCTTTTAAAAATTACCTATTTTATATAATAAACTGTATGTAAAAGTCTGTAGATAAACATTTTATAAAAATGTTTTTGATGCAATGGTCTTGCACCAATTAGACACTGAATTATTGATCTTTTGAGGAGCAATCTCAAGATGTTTAATCATTGAGGCCTAAAGTTTAAGCATATACTTCAAGAATTGTAATTAGACAGCCATAAATAATTAATAAGAAGCTATTCAGTGCCATTGTCCCTACATGTAAATGTGTAATGCTACTATTAGTAACCACCAATTACATAGCTACCTTTCTAAACAAGGATAGCCAAATCATATGACTCTGAAATGTACATTAAAATATTAGTATTTCTGATATTTTTCAGATATCTTAAAACTAAATAATCCCTGCAGCTCCTATTAATTTTTTCATAGTATCAAACACTGTGCTAGGTGCTCATCTCTCCCCATTTCACAAGAATTGTTCAACCTTTGCTCTTTTTAAATATAGAATTGTGATCATTTTCATCATGTGTGTCAATAAAATTAGTGTGGAAGTTCCAAAGGGCATTTTATAAAAAATAGAAATCAGACCTGGAAAATGTTTTTCAATGTTCTCATACTTCCTTTAGTAAGTGTTCCCTGCCTTTAATTTTGTTTTTTGTGAAGATGCTTAAGTCTCTTATCTTGTCAGAGCATCCACACAAGAAATCCCAAGGTCTCTTCTGCATAGCTATCAAGATCCTATGCAATTAAGCTTCACTCTATCTATTCATACTCTGCATAGGTACCCTACCATTCTGATCCACTTACATTAGCTGTGAAATCTAGGAAATTATATAATCTATCCAGTTCTTAGGTTTCTGCTTTCTAAAAGAAGATGATAATACTATTATCTAGTTCACTGGATTTTTGTGAACATTAAGTAAGATAGTCATACACACCGTAAATTTATATTTTTGCAATATTACTATTGCTAATATGCAATATCTTTCTTCATGCTGTCTATACCTTACTGCCCTTTCCTAAAGGACTGTTCTTATTTTCCATCTATTCAAACTGCACTGATTCTATTTATTCACTTTAACTCTCTTTGCCATGAAGTCTCCTTCTGCAAATCCCACTCACTCTGACCACGTAGATCTTTATTGTTGTAAAAACCCATACTATAATTAGAGGCCGGTCAGTTGTTGTCAAATCCCTTTATTAGTAATTATATTAGCTTCCAACTTCACTATAAAATTCATGTTCCTCAAACAGTGCCTTTCAGATTATACCCATGTCAGTCACGTAGAAAATTTTTACACATGAAGACCCCTGAACGCCATCGTAGACTGAAGAGTCAGACTCTGAATACAGGCCTTAAAAATATGAATATTCACACTGGACTCAGAGATTCTACTGCACAGAAAAATCTGACAATCACTGTCGAACTTGATTCCCATTTTTTTATTTTGATTCTTCTACCTGAGAGACATACCACTCTCCTCTCCCACCATCTGAAACACTCTTTTCTCCATCAACCCTCACCTCCCTCTTCAGGCAATAATATTAATCTTTCTTGACTCTTGAAAGTAACTTAGCCCCATTTCACATCCTTCCACAATCCAGCTTAACTGGTAGAGTGCTGCTTAAGTTAGCACTTGATAAGCATTTCCTGGTACCTTAATGTACTGCAGTCCTTCAACTACCCCTTCAACAAATACTCCCAATCCATGTTTGTTGAGCAGCTACTAATTGTCAGGCATCGTGCTGGGTACTGTCCACGCATTTGTACACCTCAAAATCTCTGATCTTCCTCTATGACTAACTTTTGTCATCACTTTTCTAAGATACATGTAGATTCACCTTTAAAACTTCATTAATTGTTGCTATTATCTTAGGAGAAAAGTTATTTTAGCTTCAATTGCCAAACAATTACTTCTAAGTTAAGACCTCTTGGCAGGTAAGTGGGCAGTAGGTGCCAAATTATAGTGCAAGGAAAATAAGACTTGGCAATAAAAATGCCAATAGAATGTTAACAAAATGAGCACCAGTGAGAGCCAATGGGCTAAAGACATTCCTAAATTTTTCCATATAAATGGGGACAGGATAATATAAAGCTACATCTCTTGTATATATATATATATATACATATGGCAAATGAAATGCATATATTTTGTGTTTTAAAACTCATAATCATCCTGCTTCTTATTCCTCTTTTAACTGTTTCTAAGTATTTTTGTTATCTGAAAAATGTAAATTGATTTTGGAAAAACTGAGTACTATCAGAATAGAAACAGAGTAAAGAGTGGCTGTGTAACTATGAGTCAGCTTGATATATCATTTTATAAAATTTTCATTTATATGCTATTGAAATCCAGTTCTCCATTTTGTATAAGATTTATATATTATTGTTAATGTTGTATAAATAAAAGTAAACATGGGGGCACCTGGATGGCTCAGTCAATTAAGCATCCAACTTTAGCTCAGGTCATGGTTCATGGGTTTGAGCCCCACCTCAGGCTCTGTGCTCACAGCTTAGAGCCTGGAACCTGCTTCAGATTCTGTGTCTCCCTTGTCTCCCTCTCTCTCTGCCTCTCCCCTGCTTGTGCTCTCTCTCAAGAATAAATAAACGTTAAAAGAAAAAAATTAAAAAATAAAGTAAATATGTTTATTTTCAAATAATTGGTAGTTATAATTATGACTCACAACCTATAATATGTATTTTAAAATTTTTTTTTGAAAAATATGGGATGAATAAAAAATAAAATGTCAATATATTCATTGTATATTTGCAAGATCGAGGAAAAATATACACTAGTTTACATTGGTGGTAGAAGAGATGTGTATTTTTTATAAAGAAAGCATAAATCTGTAAAAATATGCATGGTGTATTAAGTGAAAATACAGACTATAAAATTATGTCTACAAAATAAATGCAACTTGCAAAATATGAATAAACAAATAGATGAGAACTAGGAGGTAATACAGACCAATTAAAAATAGTTTTAATGAAATAATAGGGATATGGGTAATTTTTTTGCTTTTAATGTTTGTTGGTCTTTTCAAATTGGTTTTGTCACAATATACCACCAAACATAAATAAAAATGGTGATCAAACACAAAATCAATGAGAAAATCTCAGTGACAAATCTCCTTTCTTTAGTTGGTTAGAAACAAAACGACAACACCATTCTTTACACCAGTGGCTCTCAACTGGGGACAATTCCCTCACCCCACATGGCACACTTAGCAATTTCTGGAGACACTTTTGGTTTTCACAACACCAGGAGTACTTCTGGCAGCTAGTGGCGCAGAGGCAATGAATGCCATCAAATCTCTTACAATGCACATGACCTCCCCCTCACAACAAAAATATATCTTGTCCAAAGTGACAACAATGCTGAAAGTAAGAAATCTTGTTATAGAATGATCTTAAGACAAATCAGTGCCCTTCCCCAAAGTAAACATATATACACACCCCTCTCGCATCGTTAGGAAAACCATTTTGATTTACATTCTTTAAAAATTCCCACAACCATTTAATTACTTGGAGGAGCACACTGAAGCACACATGATGCACTAAAATATGAAACTTGAAATACTTTCTTAGCCTGCTTTCTCTTGCAGAGGAAGCCCATAATCACATCTGTAAGTCATGCCATAGTTAAGCAAGAGCATTGTTCAGGGTACCCACAAGGTACCAGCAAAAAATTTGCCCTAAGTGTTAACAAAGAAAAAATAGACTTATAAACTGTCAATATCAGGTGCCATAGATGTTTTAAAATAGGAAAGTCTTCTAGAGATGTAATCTTTATAATGAGTCGCATTTATACTATGTGGGATGGAAGAAGGAAAGATCTGGGGAAAAAAAGAAAAAAAATTCAACCACCTTGAGGAGAATTATCTGCAGGAGCAATTAATCAGAAGTCAGAAAATGTGTTATCAATGGAAAAAAAGTTCAATTGAAAAATGAGATCTTTATAATAAAAAAGGGGGGGAAGCATGTGGTGTTTTCACATAGTGTTCACTCACAGCCCATAACCACTGACTTTATGATTCATAAACATGTAGCACTCAGTATTTCCTGGCAATTATTGGTCTTAATGATTATCTGACAGATTCTTCTGGAGGAAGAGAAAATTATTAGACAAGTTAACAAACAGCACCCATTCATAATGAAAGAAATTACAACACATGAATATCTTGGATCCTATGTAAATCTTCTTTATTACATGGTTTAAATTATGCTCAATAGATGTAATTTGAAGTATAAGTTTCTCAAGGATGGGTACCATTTCTTATATTTAATATACACTGAATAAACTACCTACTTGGAATCACTTTAATAAAATTAAGATTTTTTTAAGGTGGATAGAGTGAGGAGTATCATCTTATGATTAGGTTCTCTTATCTATCCACTCTTTCAAAAAAAAACATTCAACAAAGGAATGAAAATTATTTTTTTTTAATGAGGTCTTGCTACAACTTAAAACTGCAGCATGGTTAAGATTAGGGGATGTGAAGTCAGTCATTAGCTAGCTGTGTGACCTTGAACAAGTCACTTAACCTCTCTTGGCCTCAGGCTCCTCTTTTGTAAGTAGGTTGATGTAGCCATCTCACTATTTTTATAGGAGGATTGGATGAGATAATGCAAATCAACAGGATACTTACATGAGTTAAGAACTCAATAAGCACTAGCTATACTTATTTTATTCTATTTGTATTATGGTGGACAGTGGAAAATGTTGGGTAAGTACGAGGCGGGGGTACAAGGGTGTAAAGGATGAGAAGAAAAAGGCGAGAACATAATAGCTTGCTAAAAGTTGGGTAGGAGAGCTTCTAAGCATAATTTACTTAGGCTTAAGCCTGCCTGTGGTCGGAGAATGTTCGTATATACTTCACCATGCTTCATGCTTGGCTATTCTTCTGTGTGTTACAGGTAACCTCACTTACTTATCCTTTCCCCACAGGGGCCAAATTTAACCTCCTCTATTCTCAACAGAAAATGTCTCCCATGTCAGACAGAATATAGAGGACTTCAATCAAGTAAGCCTTTAGCTTCTTGTCTTGCCACCCCACCCATCTCCTCCATTCTATCTGCAGCCTGCTCCCTTCTAAAGGAAACTTCTCCAAATTACATTCACTCCTTTTAGCAATTTCTCTCTCCCCATTTCACTTCAGATCCAAACTTTTCAGAAGTATAGTTTCCAACTACTAAAGCTCCTCTATATTTACCAGTGAGCTCTTATTACTACTATACTTGGTAGATAAATCTCACAACTTATTTCAATTGATCATTGTGGCATGTGACACAACTGATCATTTCCTTCTCTTTTAAACTCTCTTGTACCTCCACTTCCAAAACACTGTTATCTGCAGGTTCTCTTCCTAACTTTTTGACTGTTGCTTAGCTACTTGTTAATCTTTGTGGACTCCTTTTCAGGGTTCCTCCACTTGTTGTGCTCAACAGCTCTCCATTTGTAGCTGTCTTTTCACTTTTCCTTTTTAATTTTATCCATTCATACTGTTATAAGTACTACTTATAGGCTGACAATGTCCAAATTCATTTCTCTAGTCATGAACTCTTATGTAGCTCTAGATCTGTATTCCCCAATCCCCATTCGGAAATCATGTGTGTAGAAAAGTCAACATATCCCAAACTGAGCTCACCATATGCCCGTATACCTAATCCTTCACTCCACCTCCAACTTATATGCCCCTTTTGTGTTCTCCATATTAATAAATACTACCATCAGATATTTGGGATTCATCAGGTCCTTTTGCTTCTACCTTGTAAATGAGCCGGTTTTATATCTTCTATTTTACATCCCTGCATCAATTCATCAGTTTTCATCTTATCTCCCAACTTAAGTTTTGCTTAACTCTTCATATTTCAGAAGCATCTTCTGAAATGTGAATCTGTTCATGCAATTCTCCTATTCACATCCTTTCATGGATCCTCCAGCCTTTGGAAGAAAATTTAACTCTTTCAGCTGCAGAAATGGTCTCTATAATGTGATCACCACCAGTTCTTATCACCCCCTACTCCCACTCCCAATTCCATCCATTTAAAGTTCCTTGCAAATTCTTAACCCCATTTATCTGTGTCTTCTTCTTCTATGTGCCACTGTTCTACTTGGAACATCTATCCACAGCCCACTAATTTCTAGTAATTTCTTCACCTAGTAATTTCTATGTAATATCTCAGCATTCTGTATTCCCAATATGCCCTTTGTATTTCCTCTTTCAAGCACTTATAATCCTGTATTGTGATTTTTTATATGTTAATCAATGAATGCTCTTGAAATTGAAGACTATGATTCTATACTCTGTTCCTCCACATATATCGTACAGTATCTAGTGAATAATAACAAATTTCTGCTATGAAAACAAATAGTTCACCCAATATTTGTGGCATTCACCCAGAGTATAAGATCCAACCAATCACTGTGTATAGAGCAAAACCACATGGAGAGATCTAACTCTGACTACATGTAGTTTATAAACATGATTAGGAACACAGAATGAATATGTAACATACACAGCATTTTAAATGGCAAATAACAAATGAATAGTGAAACCAACAAGTGACAAAGGAACTCATGGGAGGTACGGACCACTGGGTACTCAGTTGACTGCTCATAAAAAAGCTTTAGAGAAAAGATAAGGCTTATGCTAAGCGTAAGTAGAGTAAGAGTCTACTAAAGAATTAAGAATAGTGAACACCTATATATTAAGTCTCATAAGGTCAGGAGACAAATCAATCTTGTTCAATGCTCTGTCTCTGAGGCGTAACAACATGGCTGGATCATAGTAGCTGCTAAATAAGCATTTGTGTTGAATTGAATTTTAAACTGTGCATCTGGTGATGCAAGAAAACATCTGTTTTTTAAAAAAGGCAGCACTTTTCTTCATTCGCCTTTCCATAAAAAGGTAATTTGTGTGTGTGTTTACTAGAACTCTTTCCTCAAAAGTGAAATATTGCTTCACTCTTTGGTTGGCAAATGTGTTGTTTCAAGATGGAGAAGAAACTACTTTAAATGGAGAGAAAGCTATTTCAGTCCATAATTCTCAGAGCCAATTTTGGATCTTAAAATGCACTTTTCATCAAAGAACCTTAACAAAAAGATTCCTGCCAATGTAACCAAGACATCTAAAAATATTTCATTCTAGAGCCAAGCTTTCCGCTCAGGAGCATTCTAATTGAAATCACATTCTTCCAAAGATCTAGCATTGGGCCAACAGTCACCTGAGTAAACTACCGTCCTCACCTTCCAGAGTAAGAACTCACAACTGCATGACATTTAGGAATTCTGCATTTTCCTTACATTTATGCTAGATTTCCAAGTTTTTCTGGAACTTCTTTGTACTCAACAGAACTATTAAATAAATGAAACCAGAAACACATATAACTTTGAGTTGGAAGTCAAATTAATATGTCCCCTCTCAATTCAAACATAAAAAAATAAAAAAAAAAAAACTGAGACCTGGTATAGCACCTTTAGGGCAGCAGCTGGAGTAGACAAGGATTCTCTTGAATGATAGCCTGTTATTCAGTCTTCTACATAAGCTATGTTCATGTAACATCAATACTTTCACATAAATAGTTTTATTAATTCTGGTAATCACCTGAGATAGGTATAATGGGACTATTCTTCCACTTTAACAGGTGAGGAAATTGAGGCCCAACTATCTGTGAATTCCCTCAGGATGACCACACAACAGAAGCAGAACTAGTATTCAAGATTCCTGGTTTGGTTCAGATTTTTTTTATCATTGTCATTTACCAGGAGCATCACACTGATATGGGTCTTTTCCTTCAGTACAAATGAGTCAGTGACAGTCTAAATGGTCTGGTGCCTACCATCCTTCAAAGGAAGATTTGCCGTGTAAAAGAAAGTTACAATTACCAGAGATTGCAGGTAACAAAAGATAATGAGGCAAAAACATGTATGTTAATCAATTTTGAGGTTTCATTTAAATAATCAACCATTTTTTCAGAACTAAAAATAATCAAGAGATACTAACACTTTTAGACCTATATACAAGAGATAATATTCCACAAACATTTTCTTACTTTATTTACACACCAGTGATGAAATGTCCCATCTGTTGCTTCAAATCAAATAAGCATACTTAAAAATAACATACATCACAAAATTTTTCTTTGAAGGATTAATTTAAAGTCAGTATGATTGTTAGCTGAAATAAGTGTTAATTTTTCAACAAGTAAAAATGTGTCTGGACAAGTCCACATGTGGTAGCAGTAGGCTAAGAAAGGAATCTGGCATGGAATTTTTAACACTTCGTTCTAATCATTAATGCTGCAGTACTGGCCTATTTACAACTTGACATTTGTTTTTGCACTTTCAACATCCCATGATTTTTCCGCAACAGTAAATAGCTTTAAGAGATGTCACCCCACCTTAGCTGGGTCTATATTTTGACTAGCAGGTCTTGGCATTGTGTCCAGCTCAGATACCTCTCCAAAATACTACATACAAATAAAAGGTGAACAAACTTTAAGGCACACACACACACACACATACGCCACTACTCTAAACAATTGGGGGATATATCTAAGTTCTTAGCTGACCTATCACAGCAATTTATAATATCATCTCATTGTTTAGAATCTATTTCCTAATTTTCCATAGAATAGCATTTTTGGAATGTTCCAAAGAGGAGGTTGTAAAAATAAAATAACATAAATAAATCAAAAGGCAAAAGAAAGTAGTCTAATTTAACCACATGCAGGACGCACAGAACCACACCTGATTTCTATATCACTTTGTTTCTAGAAACACAATTTAGTTTCAAGTCTTTGGGACGTAGGAAGTACCTGCATTAGAAATATTTTTAAAGTTTTATGGTAAAATTCAAAATTTAAACCAATGAAAAATCTCCATAACCCCACAAAAGTGAATATCTGTGTATCTGAGAAATTAGTTTCCCAAGTAAGATATATTCTCTAGACACACAGGGGATTTTCATAGTATATGGGAAATCTGTCGTTCCAAATTACCCAATATTATCTCAGTCTGTATTTTTATCCTATATGAAAAAAAAAAAAACTTCCCATGAATTAGAATATAAGAAGATACATGGCACTAACACTTTGTGGAGACCTTATGGTAACAGCTGAATATTCCCTAGTAGTTGTGTTTATAATGTCATAATACCTCATGACTATCACCTATCTTTGGACAGTGTATAGTATAGGGATAAGGTTAGTTATTTGAGTTTGCTCTCTATATAAATTCTGGGAATATGAAAATTTGCATAATGTTAAGAGCATATCAACTACTGTTGCTCTCTTGAGTTAATTAATAAATGTTCTAACCTTCAAGTCCCGATGACTGGCTGAGAAGTCTTCTACATAAAACTTTACATGCTACACCCTTTTCTTTATTAGTGCATTTCATTTCTAGGAAGAACCATGCCACAATACACTCTTCTGAAATGTGTGGTGTGTTTTCAAGATTGAAAGTAACACTTCCATCTTACATTCAAATGTGTCCTTTATAGAGAGACTTTTCCAAATCAGAAAACTTTAACAACACAAAGTAGAAAAGTCATGGGAGAAAGAAGCAGCCCAACTAATCAGGGGTATCTAGGACACCTGTCATCGTTTTGTCTGTCTGCAGTGCCCCCACATGGGCAGCAGGGGGCGCTCCTGCATGAAACAAACCCCCCCACAAGTGTCCCTGGTTGGGAACACAGAGTCTTTTTCTCTTAGCATCTGCCCCAACTCCAAGGAGGTAGCCACTGTCCATAAGGAGTGCTGCTGTCCATAAACTGTACAAGCTTAGGACATGCAGTGAATAACATTGCAGAAGTGACTGGATAGGGCACATGGGTCTGAGACTGTCTTTAGAGAACAGGGTGGCCAATTCTTGTTATTTATTTTGTGGGGAGGAGACATTTTTAAAAGAGCAGGTGAACAACTGTAGGAGCAGGGTACTGCCATCAGCTTGTAAAGAGGCCATCTCTAAAAGCAACAAGTGGACATCTGTATCCCAGGGTCATTTATTCAGCCTCTTTGCGACAGTTTAGTTTGTAAGGTTATATTCCTTGTGAAATATCATCAAAACCCTTCTCTCTTTTCCTGACCCCACTCCAAACTCCAAAAATCACTTGATGAACCTGGTTTCCCATTAAACCTTAGGAAATGTGGCTTCTGCAAGGGATCTTGTGCATGTGGTTTGTTTTGCACGTGAATTATGATTCATTTTACTTGCTCTGTACCAATTCTAAAGTATCTGAACCAGGCTGGAAAAATCGTTAAGGACTAAAAAGCAAGGGCTCTGAAACCTCAAACACAGTGGGTTCCAAAGCAAAATTCCTAGCCCTCACCCCCATTTCATATGCTTACTCATGCATATGCCACCCCTACTTCCTGTCCCCAAATGAAGGTCTGCAGAGGCAGAACTATAAACCTTAGTACTCACCATATTGACTTCAGAAACCATATCGATGCTAGCAATGTCAATGTTCATTCCCACAGCCACGGGGGGACCTGCAAACCAAGATGGCCAGCCACATGATTTCTCAGAACTTCATTCATTTCCAGCAAGAGTTGTCCCTGGGCATGGGGTATTCTGCCCCAGATCCCTCCCCCGCTTCTCACCCTCATATTTTTTCACTTCTGTGCTCCTTTTTAAAAAGAGGGCCAGGCATTCCTCTAGGAAGCGCTCTATGGAACATGCACACACGTGCCTTTGTGGAAGAGATTCCAATTCTGTCTACATATGTAGATGTCTCAGTATGAGAATACACAACTCACAGAAGCACAGGGATCAGTCTAGCCTGAAGGAATTTTATATATTGCACTAAAACCCCCTCCTCCTCATTCTTTCCCACCTCCTTTCAGTGAGCAGGTTTAACTCTTTGAGCTTCGTAAGAGTCTAAAGCAAAATTAAATGAGCATAACAGTGTATCTAAGGCTACAACAAGACGTTTTTCGCCCTTCTCCCACCTACCTCCCCACCTACCTTCTAGGGCTCCTGAAGCCCCCTCCTTCCCACCGCCCCAAGCAGTGGGGCTTCCAGGACTGAATAATACCCAGTCACCAGCCACTTTAAACCATGCCAGAACTCTCCCAAAGTAGGCGGGCACAGGGGATTAATGCCACTTTTCAACCAATTGCCCGCACATTTTGTTCTCAAAAATGTTCACGATGGCCTCCAGTAAGCCAGGGTCTCTGGGCACACAATTAACTAAACTTAAGAGGCTTGTATCTCAATGAAACAAAGACGGTGAAGCAAAGGATTTCAGCAGCGAAGCAAAAGAACAGCAGTCACCTATACACTCTAAGAGGGTGAGACCCGAAAGACCATCTAAGTGCTGGATACTAACAAATAGGCTTAAGTTTGGGTCACTTTCTCAATATGACAACACAGAAACACATCCGATATACCATATGCAGCCAACAATGAGGGAGAGGGAAGGCACAGCGCACACAAAGCTCAAAAGACAGCTTAGGGTATAGCTAGGCTGCTTCTTATTTCCAAGGCAACCCCATTACCTCCAAAATCTGGTCTCAGACGAATGTCATAGCCTTTCAGGAGTCTATCCACTGTCTCTTTAACCAGCGACATATTACTAGGGTCATTGACACTAAAAAAAAGAAAAGACAAGAAACGGGCATCAATAAGGCAGCAGGCACAGCGTCTTCAGCATCTATCTGATCCTCACTACAGATTCCTGCTCGCAGAGGTATGCAGACAGAGCCCTTCAAAGTGAAATGAAAAAGAGAAATGCTGGCCACACTTACCTCTGCGCACAGACAGCGGCGATTATTAAGGGGAATGACCAAATTCCAAAGTAGCCCTTTTTCCGGACTCTCCACATCCCTTTAGTTTTTGATGGGATTGAGGGTTTCACTGAAGAGAGGAGATCCAACTTAGTCTGCCCAGTGCAGTAATTCTAATGTGAGGCGCATGCGCACGGTGTACCAAAACATCAAAGGGGCAGCGGCGGCTGCCTGGGACCGAGCAGATTTTCTTGCTAAGAAAAAAAAAAAAAAAAAAAAAAAAAAAAAAAAAAAAAATTAAAGGGGAAAAAGGAAAAACATATATGTATACAACATATACATATTTGAATATCACCCCACGGAGGGCCCAGAGTAAAATCTTTGTTTTTCCTTCCGTGAAGACAAAAACATCTAGAGCGTCTGGTAAGTTTTGGTAGTTGCGGGAGGCAGTTTTGCACCTTACGGGTTGTGGGTTTTTGGGGCGTGTATGTATGTTTCCTCTTAAATATGCAAAACCAGATTAGGAATTTAATAGATAGCAGGTGTGGAGTGCTAGTGGAAGATGGGTGCCTGGGAGCCCACTTCTGGTCTCAGCAAGCCTATGAGGAGAGGAGTTTGAACTTTATTTCCTGGAGAATAGCATCCCCTGCGTGGGGCGAGATGGGTGCCGGAGGTGGGGGTTGTGCGGGGGGGTGGGGGGTGGGGGGAGGGACGGTGGGTGCTGTAGTCGAAGGAGGAGGGAGGAAAGAAACCAATGGGAGAAGTGCTGAGCAATCCATTGGATTTGGGGCGGGGGGGTGGTGGTGGTAGGGAATAAGAAATGGAAAAAATTAAAGAAAGAAAAAGGAAAGAAGAATAAAATGATGCCTGGTCTCTTCTAGGAGTCAAGGAGCAAGCTTTTCTTCACTACTCACGAGCGGTTTCTTTCGCCTCCTCCTCACCCTTTGCCCCCTATTCCCAGAGAAGAAAACCTCGGGGTCCCGGTTTCTTGCCGTGTGACGTGCCTGACCCGCTAGTCCGGATTATTTATAGAAGGAGCGGGGGTGGGGGGGCGAGAGGGGAGCAGAAAGGCAACGCTGTCTCTTCAGGTTTCGGTCTGATTCTGCATTGGGAAATTATTAGTGGGGAGGGTGGGGTTTGGATGAGGGGGTGATGGGACACTGGGGCGTGGGGAACGCGCGTCGCTAGCGCCGGAGCCTAGGTGCCGGGGACGAGGGGGCTGGGGCGGGGACACGGTGCAGGAAGGGCAGGTGGCCCCGGGGCGGGACCCCCACCCGACGCCCCCTCGGAGCACGCGCACAGGCGCGCGCAAGTGCAGGCACTCTCCCCACCCGCCGCACGCCCCTCCTTACCTTGCCGGCCTGAGCTCGCCGCCCACTCCCGCCGAGAGCGGAGCTGGAGCCCCCGGCCTCTCTGTCCCAGGCGGAGAGGGCGCGTGGCAGCCAGGGACACCTGGCTATTCCGGAAATGTGTGTGCCTCGGGACTCGAAAAGCCAGATCACTCCCTAGAAGGTAGCAAAATGAGGAAGGGGCTCAGGAGCGCCAGGGAGCCAGGCGTTCTCCCACTGTCTCCGCACCACCTTGTCCTCGCTTCCCTTCCCAGGGCGGAGGGAGACTCTCACACCCCGAAGCTGCCTCTTTCCTCCCGCCCGAGGCTTTGCCGAACTCCCCGCGACCGCCGGGACCCGGAGGGGGCAGCGAGCGAGCTCAGCGGTCGGAGACGGAGGGAGATACTCAATTCAGGGCAGAAATGTTTCCTCAGCTAGAGGGAGAGAGATGTGCCGCAGGCGCGGGGAGCTGCCACTAGGCTGGGGGGTCTGGGCCGCGTTAAGGAGCCCGAACCCGAGTCTGGGACGAATGCCTCCCCGCTACTCCCCGAGTTATCTTGGAACGGGGGAGGCGGGGGACGGAAGGCAGGGCAGGTGCTCTGGCTGCCCCTCCCCCCCACTCCTCGGTGAAAAACTGGAACAGCCAGAGCCAAACCTACATTCTTGGACCCAGAGCAGTTTTCACTTCTCACCCTTGCTACTGACCATTGCAACCTATTAACTGAGAGCCTACTACTTGCCAGGAGTGCTTTGTTAATGCTTACAATTCTAGGATTTAGCCATCACCTCAGTTTCCCCATACCGACTGCGAAACTGACACACTGAAGCGAAGCCACTTGCCCAAGGTCACCTAGGAGGCTAGAGGTGGAACCAGCATTGGACTCCAAAGCCAGCGTCCCTAACCAGTGTCTTAGACAGCCTTGGTTCCCACGTCCGCGACCTTGCCGGCTGCCGGCTCTCGGTGCGGCGCAGCACCCCCGGCCCGCGGAGCCCTCGGCGGCTGCGGGAGTAGCCGGCGCGCGTTAGCCGGGCGGAGTCGGAGCAGAGGAGGGGCGCCCGCCGTCCTCAGCCGAGGCAGTGGGCTGGCGGCGCTCTGCCGACTCCCGGTCTCCGCGGCACCCGGGCCTCCTCGCGGTCCAGCTCCGAGCCGAGCTCCTGACCCATTTACCTCTTGACAACCTCCCTCCTCCCCCGCCTAGGTCAGAGGGTCATCCTGGGGCTGCTTGGGGGAAAGACTCCGAGGGTAGGGTGGAGGCGGGAGGGCTTCTTGGCGGGAATCCGAAAGCTCCCCCGCGAGCGGGAAGAGCTAAGTGCCTTCCAGGGAGTAAGGGGGTTTCTGAATTAGGGACAGGTGAAAACCAGCGCCATAAACGAGAGAGAGAGGTGAAATCTGTAATTCTTCCATCTGTAATTACTCAGGTTGAGAATTACAAGAACCAAAATATAGACCCATGATAGAGCAAAATTGTCAATATTCCTCTATTTCTTTTTACACTTATATACAATGGGAATCTTTTACACAACGGAACGTCCTGAAAGAAAAACAAACTTTAGATTACTAGCATTACGTCCAGCGGATTCCTAAAGCAGTTTGAACCCCCAAGTAACTAACTGGTGAAACCCTAGCAATCTTGTCTTTTTCTTGAAAACCCCCCAAGACCAGGTTTTCCTTCCGACTTTTAGTTATCCATGTTGCACTTTCTGCACTGCCAGCCTCTCCTGCTTAGACTCCCTTCAGTTTGGGTTGAGGGAAAAAAAAATCAATGAAAAGAACAGCACAACAAATACTGTTATCCAGCAGTAATAAAAACAGCTTAGTGAACAATTAAAGGAGTACTTATTGAAGGCTCACCTTATACAGAAAATTAAGGGAGAGGAGGGCAAAGTGTTAAAAGCAACTTTTATCTCAGCAAGTGAAACAATAGCACAATGCAAACAGAGTTTCAAAGGAACTGGAGGCAGAACTGTGGGTTTAAATCCCAGTTTGAATACTTAGTATCTTTGTGACTTGGACGGGTCAATTAGCCCTCTAAGCCATGGTTTACTCTTGTAAAACTGAGAATGGTTAAGTGCACCTTCTCCATTTGATTTTAGAATGACATAAATATATGTGGAGCATTTGGCATGAAATTAACAAAGATGAACAATTTTTAATGAATAAAGCATAATGAGTGGATAGGAAAACAAGTTTTAATAGCATTAATCTATAAAGTCTAAGTGGACATAGATTTAATGCAATTATCATAGACTGGCTTGAGAAAAGAGGAACAAACATTTCAAGGGAATTAAGATTAAGAATGCAATGTATAGAAAGCAATCAAAAGGAGAAAAAGCATATTTTCTCTATGTGGTAACATCTCAAGGATATCTCTTACCAATAGATGTTACTAACATAATGAAAGAGTTATTCCTACCAGCTATAAAACCTGAGATCAACTTATACCTGAAATGGGTCTTTATTGTACAGCAGAACCAACGCTAGGACTTCTCTCTGGAAGACTGATGACACTGCCTAAGAATATGAAAATTGGAACAATAATGTGCTGGAATCTAGAGATGTATCAGTTGCTGGACAGCATCCTCTGTGATCCCAGATGCACAATGAGAAGGCAAAAATGTAAGTACTATTAAGAGATCATGATTTAAAATCATCTCTGGGTATGAAGCATATAAATGCCAGAGAAAAGCAGTCATCAATCATCTGCCCTTAATCTTTACTATAATTGTCATTCATTTATTCAGTAAATATGTACTGGGAACCTACTCTATGTGAAACATTATTTGACGAGCCCTGGGAATGACATGTGGAAAGGCAGAAATTGGTTCTTATCCTCCTGGAGTTTGCACTCCCATGTGGGTATAGCCTTTATAGAATAGCTGGTGTAGCAAGAAGTGTAAAGTAGGAAAGATTGGATATTATGGAATCCATAATTGCTGCAAATAAATCAGTTTGAGGATTTGGATAAAACTTGCTAGATAAATTAAGGCTTCATTTGAGATTTGAAAGATGGGTTAGCCTGATGAAGAGTTGGGGGAAGAATATTCTAGGAAGAAGACATAGTATGTGCAAATATCCTGGACCAAGAGAGGATAGCATAGATGAAGAATGAAGGAAGGACCCTAAGACTAGAGGAAAAGGGTAAGAGTGGCCCCAAGAGTGATGCAGTTGGAAAGTTGGGCAGTAGCAATTTGGGACCATTGATCTGTTGAGGTAAAGGAATGACAAGATGAGTTTTAGTGACTTTGGAGGAAGATGGTAGTAGCTATAGTGAGATCTGTTTTCTCAGGAATCCAGGGGAGAATTGATGTTCACCTGAATTAGGTTGGTGACAGTAAAGATGTAGAGAAGTGGCCTGAGTTATGTGATAGAACTGATGGCACTTTGTGACAGATGGAAATGGGGAATGAGAGAGAGGTATCCAAAGATGAGTCACGCATTTCTGGTTTGAGCAGCTCAATAGTGGTGGTAGAAGAAAGTTGCTGGAGGTAATACACTTAGTTTGGGTCATGATAAGTTTAAGGTACCTGCTAGCCGTCCACACTGGGTATTTTGATATATGCACCTGAAGCTCAGAAGTAAGGGATGAGGTGGGACCAATACAGAATGTCCATGTTTTATCCCAACACTTTTATTGCCCTTTTATGCTTTGTATTGTCTATTTAAAACATATTACTATAGTATTATATTTTCTACATTTTATTTTCATCTTACTGCAGGAAATAAAAGTTCACACACACACACACACAAACAGATTTTTATCTGATTTACTCACTGCTATATTCCAGTACCTAGTGCCCATAGTAGACACTTAATACATATGTTTTAATGAATGGGAAATATTTGAAGATGCTGAGGGTGTAAATAACTTAAATTATAGAAGCATATAAGGCTTTTCTTAGGAGGATCTAGAAGAGAATCTTCTGGTAAAGGACAGTTATAGCCAACAGAAGAATCAAATTAGGACTGGCCCAAAAGGTAAGAGGAAGATACTGTGGTGATAAAAGTCAAAGAAAGAGAATATTCTGATAAAGAAGGACTGCTTAGCTATATTAAATTCTTAAAATGTATATTAATTTTGGAATAGACATTATGTGCTTATGGTATAAAATACAAAAGGCAATTGACTCTGTCCCTCTGCCGCCCTGATTCCCTCCCTAGAAACTAACACAACTCCACTGGGAGGGGCTAATGTGGAGATCTACACAATAGCCTTCTATCTGATGAAGAACAAGTATGGAATATGCCCACAGATGCCAAGTCAGTTTCACTGACCTGCTGCTGGTGGTGAAGCATCAGCAAGGATTATTTGGGGGAAGGTTTCATGGAACGTGGGGTACCTATTTTGCCAAATCATTTAAATACTTTTTAAATGATTAATTTTCATAAATGTATTTAAAAAATACTATTACTTTTTTAAATGAATGATGGATCTTTTAGCTTTAAATATTGATTGGGGTCTTATAAGATAATATTTAGAAATTTTAGTAATACTGAAGAATAGGGAGAAAGAAACACTATGTAGGAAGAAAACATACATTTATTACTTTCAGTACATACAATAGTACAAACTTACCAATTACTAATAAAGTGTTGTCAAGTATATGTCTTCCTGGAAATACTGTAATATACAAATAAAAACAATTTTTAAGTAACCTCTCCATATATCTTATACAACAATGCAGCTTTATTTATTTGTATATGCTAAAGGATCCTAGAGTAATTTAAATACTCTTATCTCTTAAATACTCTTATCAAATATTCTTTTCTCTTATGCTAGTCAAAAATACCCTTTATTTATTTGTCTGGAAAACCTTGCTTTCACAGACACTGGAAAATAAAAATTTCCTCTAAATTACTATAAATTGCAAATTATGGGCTTATGTCTTAATGATGTTTTATCGCAGAGAATTAGAAATGTGAATTCTATGCTCACTGAGTCCTGGCTGTTTGTCCTTCAGCAGTTTAAGACTAACATTAAGCTTGAGTTTCTGTAAAATTCTTGGCCATAGTAAGCCTGATGACATAAAAACCAATTTAAACTCCTTAGCTGAAAATTAACATGTAATAATAATAATATAATAATAATATTAATGTGTCACATACTGTTTCAAATTTTCTGCACATAATAGTACTTAATCCTTATAATATGCCTATGAAAGGTTATTATTATAATCTTTTCATATATGAGGAAAATAAGCAGAAATTAAGTGACTCTAAGATTATACCATTTATAAGAAAATACTGCAGAACTCAGTCCCTTCCTGATAACTGTTGACTTTATAAATATAACTTCAGTAAATTTTTCTACTTTACAGTCAGTTCTCAGCTTGTCTCATCTAATGAGATAATATAACAGAAATAAAATCTTAACCCAAAGGTTCTCTGCATCTAACAGAGATTTGGTAACAATCAAATGACCAACAGGAAATTTTGAGGGCTTTGAGTTACTAAATTCTTTTTGAAGGTGCTTTTACCTTTCAGCAGCACCTCAAATTAATCGATCTTCAAGAGCACAGAAAAAGTGTGCCTTAAAGTACAAAATGAAATTACTGATGCTCCAAATGGAGGTAAAATTGTTAGATGAGGAAATTGCCTAAGCTCTGACACCACCGGGATACTAATTATATTCACAGTCTCAGCAGTAACAAAACACCACATCCCTTATCTTTCTTCCAACCACTTCTACAAACCTGAAGGAGGAGGAGAGGTGTGCTTCATCAATACAAGTGAAGGAGCAAAACTGATGTGTGAGCAGTAACATTGCAGATCCTAAGGAGTAACTTTTCAAAATTTCTCTCAGGTTGTTTGGTTACTTAGGGATGACTTTTCAGGGATGGCCAACGATAGGTAATCCACTATGAAAAATGGCGTTTTCCAGGATGTGTGTCAGATCATCCTGAGGCCTTTCTTGATGCTCCTCTACCAGGACTATTTATCCACTAGATGCCTGAATATTAGAGAACCTAGGGTTTACAAGCCTTTAGAGGGCCTATAAAAAATGCTGGAATCTTGAAAAAAAATGTACATATTAGCCCCAAATTAGAAAAGCAAACTAAATGCTGAAATTAATGTTTAATTAAATGTCTATAAAACATAATATTTTGTCTATAATTATCAAACTTAAATTTCATATGGGAAATGTACATTTTAATATGCTGCCTTTTATATGTCATAGGGCCTCTAAAAGTTAAAGGACTTGGACACATGAAGGTTGTGAAAAGCTTCAACCATTGCCAGCTTCAAGGAAAATTAATCTTCTCCCTACTTCAATCTAAACCAATAGTAGAGTCCTGCCCTTTTTTTTTCTTTAAATTCTCTTCAGAAACATCTCCATTTGCTCATTCTACAAGGGACTTGTATTCTTATTTTATTATTCTCCATGCTCAACATATTCACCTAACTTATATGAGACACTAATTGATAAATTATAATTCCAATTATTATTCATGGGTAATACTTATTGAGTGCTTGATTACTAGCTTGCTTATTCTGTGATGAACATCAACAATTACTCATTTAACCCTGTGAAGTGTATTATTCAGTGCTCTTGGGGTTGAAAGGGACAGAAACCAAATTCAAACTAGCTACAGTAAATGAATATTAGGTCATGTCAAGGGTGTTCAACTCTGAGTGCAGGTAAATTGAGAAGGCTTAAAGTTCTGTTTTATGAAAATTGGCTTCCAACAATAATCATTGACTGCCTTAGTTTAGCAACACTGAGAAGATTAGCAATTTAGTAACACCACCCAAACTATATGATAGGACATTCTGTGGGGGCTTGGATCGCAGTCTATCATCAACCAGTCATTTGCTCTGATTGGTGGGTCTGCACTCACTCTAGATCCTGAAGCTGGGATAAACCATATCCAAACCATGTGGACTGTGAATGGTTGAGGAATAATGACCCAAAGTAAGATTATTAGTGTTCTGTTACCAGAAAGAGGGGGGATGGAGGCTGAATGGATAAAGTCACAGATGTCTACTAGAGGTGGAATAGGTATTACCAGTAACCATATGCTTTAGATACAGAAATTATGACATGGGGACTTGAATATGGCTAGAAAAAGAATCCAGATTCACCATATCTGTCTTCCATGAATGTCCCTGCAATTGGCCAATAAAGATGAATGAATGAATACATGAGTCTAGGACATTTGGTCTCTCAAATTCATGTCAAGAGTGGATGATTGCTACATTACATTTTAGCAGCTCACATAGTCATATGTGAAACAATCACCCTGAAAACTGTTTAAAAATTGTCATGATATAACTGAATAAACATAAGGAAATACATGTAGGAACTGATATAAAAACTTAACACAATTATGAATGAGAACGACTAGAGATAAAAGATCCTAAGTCAATAAATATTTGAGTAACTACGACCTATTAATAAAAATATTATAATATTAATGTCAAATAATTGTATTAGCTCTACTTACACACATAGTAAAACCTTATCAATATATGTTGAATGAATGAATTCCACAGCAGCATTTTTCTATCTCAGCATTTAAATAGAATAGTCCCATATTAACAATCATAGAACAGCTTCTTAATTAGTGTCAATATGTGATCTTTCTTAATAATAAAAATATGCCTTTGTTTGACATTTAACCATGACACATAAGTCATTGTTGATACCAAATGACCTTTCCCGATACTTGTGTTCTCACCTCTCTACACCTCATTAATTTTCACAAAATACTACGTGGTAAGTTCTAATATTATCTCTCTTTCACAATATTATGAAAGTGTCAAAGGTTTTGTGATTGAGAAAGCTCCTCTGCAGAAAAGGAGGAGTGGAGAACTAGTCAAAGTCTGTCAGAGGGAAGATTTTCTTTAATTGGAAACTTTAAGAGTAGGTGATAACAAATGTTGTTTCCTTCCATGTTCGAACATAATTCCCCCATATTAGAAACTTAATGAAGACACATTTTGTTCCTAACTCCTGACAAAATGAATTTGCTTTTAGGTTCAAATAAATTAGCAGCCATAAAAGAAGTGTTCCTATGAAGGGATGTGGTATGTGGTAGCGTAGAGCACAGCCATTGCTCTATAAAATAAAGACAATGCCCTTCAGGCTAGAAAGCCCAACAGCAAATATCTATCTGTGTTATTGTTTTGAGTGTAATTTGTCTTTTTAAAAAAATTAACAGTTTTATTGAGATGTAATTGACATATAGGACTATATAGATTTGATGTGTATAGCTTAATGATTTGACTTACATATATTATGAAATGATTACCACAATAAGTTTAGTGACATCTGTTATCTCATATAAATACAAAAAAAGGAAAAAAGTTTGTTCTTGAGATGATAACTCTTAGCATTTAGTTTCTTAACAACTCTCAAATATGCCATACAGCTGTGTTAACTATAGTCATCATGTCGTATATTACATCTCTAGTACTTCTTATCTTACAACTAGATGTTTGTACCTTTTGACCACCTTCCTCAAATTCTCCCTCCCCTCCCTTTCACCTCTGGTAACAACAACTCTTACCTCTTTTTTCTATGAGTCTGTTTATTTATTTATTTTTTAGATTTCACAATTAAGTGAGATCTTTCAGTATTTGTCTTTGTCTGACTTATTTCCCTTAGCATTGAAGTCCCTCAATTTCCATCATGTTGTCACAAAAGGCAGCAATTCTTTGGTTTTTATTCCATCCGTGTATATGTTCTTTATTAATTCATCCATCAGTGGACACTTAGGTTGTTTCCATGTCTTGGCTCTGGTAAATAATGCTACTGTGAATGAATATAGGGGTGTAGATATCTCCTCAATATAGTGATTTTATTTGCTTTGAATATATTCCCAGAAGTAGCATTGTTGGATGATATGATAGTTCTATTTTTTAATTTTTTGACGAACCTCCATACTGTTTTAGAAAGTGTTTGTACCAGCTTACAATTCCATCAACTGTAGACAAGGATTCTTTTATCCACATCCTTACCAGCATTTGTTGTCTTTTGTATTTTTGATGCTAGCCATTCTAACAGGTGTGAGTTGATGTCTCACTGTGGTTTTCATTTGCATTTCCCTAATGATTACTGATGTGGAGCACTTTTTCATGTACCTGTAGGCCATTCATATGTCTTCTTTTGAAAAATGTCTATTCAGGCAAGTCCTTTGTCCATTTTTTAAAATGTCTATTTATTTATTTTGAGAGAGAGAATGCACACACAGGGATGGGCAGAAAGAGAGGAGAGGGGGTATCCCAAGCAGGCTCTATGCTGTGGGGCTCAGTCCCCAAAACTGTGAGATCCTGACCTGAGCTGAAATCAAGAGTCCTATGCTTAACAGACTAAGCCACACAGGCACCCCTCTTTGTCCATTTTTAAATTGGGATTATTTCATTTTATTTTTTGTTAAACATACTTTATCTTAATGAGAGGTTAGAATTAAGTGACTTAGCTGTTGGAGCCAATGATGATTCAACGAGAAGCAGTGAGTACTTTGGGAATTGGTATGCTTCAAAAATGCACTTTATTGAGAAGTTTGCATGTAAACCCTTGGTGGTTCAGAAGATGATTCTAGATATTATATGGACAGAGACTTAAATAGGATAGTATCACAACGCATATCAGCTGTCTTTCCATCGTGATTAAACTGCCAAGGAAGTCTCAGTTTGATGCCAGCATGTCATCAACATTCCCCTATCATTTGTTCCTTCTCCATTTTAACTGAGAGATATAAATCTTCAGATCCAAATTATTGATCTTTCTTATTATGGTAATATTCCATTTATGGTCAGTAATATTACATTTCCACAAAATGTAGTGATATTGCCTTTCTTAAAATACATTTATGTAAGTTAAAGGTGAGTAAATTCAAGGAAATACTGATAAAAACAGCAGAGCAGGTGGCACATGCATTTGACAAAAATAACATAGGTGGTATATAAAGATTCTGGTATAAAAACATTTGAGAAACTGACTAAATAATTTGGGCAGGAAAAATCTGTGAAAGTTATAAAAGAGAAATTCTCATAGTTTAGGCTACAGTGAGGGCCTTCTAACTCTTAAGAATCTATAATTATCAGAAGTTACTAGTGTGAGTGACCAGCACCCAGGAGATGTGAGATGAAACTGAACATCATCAAACAACAAAGTCATCTCTATACATAGGGTGTCAAAAGTCTAATTCAGCAATCCAATGAATATCCTGAGCATCTATGCATGTGGAAATGTTGGTTCTTGGTTCTGGGGTAAACAAAAAGATGAATTAGACAGGTTCTTCCTTTCAAGGAGTTAAGTTTTAGCAAAGTGAGGAGGCTAGCAAAAATGATTAAGCAGTAGAATATTAATGTCACAAGAAAGGCATAGACAAAGAAGAATCTAATCCAAGGAAGATTGAAGGAAAAAGAGATCACAACTGGTTAGAATTAAATGGGAAAGTGTTTACCATAGAGATGCTATCTGGGGGCGCCTGGGCTCAGTCAGTTAAGCATCTGACTTTGGCTCAGATCATAATCTCACCATTTGTGGGTTCAAGCCTTATGTTGGGCTCCATACTGACAGCTCAAAGCCTGGAGCCTGATTCAGATTCTCTCTTCCTTTCCCTCTTTCCCTCTCCCTCTCCCACTCCCTCTCTTCCCTTCCCCAACTTGTGCTTTCTCTCTCTCTCAAAAATAAATAAATGAACATTAAAAAAAAAGATGTTATTTGAAATGGACCTAGTAGGATGGGTAATGGAAAGGTTTGAGGTAAGTTTCTTTATTAGCAAACCAGTGTCTGCCTAGAGAAATAAATGGCTGGCAAAGTCAGCCATGATGTGGAAAGCATTGATAACAGGATGAGGATTTCAAATTATGTAAATAGATGTAGATCTGGAATCCAGTCATCCTTTGATCTTTTATTAGCTGTGTTATAGTTGCCACATCATTTTAATCAGCAAACGTTTTCTAATAGTAAATATTTTAGGTTTTGAGGCTACTTAACTATGCAGTAGTAGCATAAAAGCAGTCATAGATAAACCTCTACAATACAATAAAGAAGGAAAAAAACAAAAAACAAAACACTACTGGAAAAATATGGTAAGTTCTTTACCAGGAAACAAAGTAAACAAACAAATCATTTCTCATGTTATATAAATGGCACTAGTAATTTGAGAGGATCTTTTATGTCACCTCCATGTACAAAGGTGTGTGAGGTATCTGAAAGGAGTGGCATGGCATCATAGATCATTTTAATCTTAGTGTAAAGTTGAACTGACATGGTAAAGAAACATTATATCTTAGATTCTTTTAAAATAAGACGGAAAAAGCACTGAAGAATTTACTACAAGAAGCTTCAATAGTGAAATGAATGCTTACTCTTTTTATTTTTTCCTTTTGGGAGTGGGGTTATGTGGTATACAAAGAATTGGTTGTCCCCTTCCCTCCATCTATACAGAGAGGGAAGTATAAATGGATATGAGAAGAGAAAAACATTAAGATGTTATTTGGATAAAAACTGACGTTCCACCAGGAAACAAAGTAGAGGAGGAGAGTGAGTGATGGTGAAAACACACAGACACACACACACACACTAAAATTTAAAGTTAAAAAAGTTAAAACACCTTTTGAGGCTTGCAAAGCAAACTCCTAGTTTTGGAAAGACCCTCAAGTAATCATTGAGATGTGAAAGTAAAATACAAAATTCATATGAATTTTTATAGAATAAACAAAAAACTTCAAATAGATAACTAGCTTGCAGCAGAAATCTCTGGTCTATACCTTCAAACAGTCTTATTTATTTATTTCCCTCTGTTACTAAAATTATACAGAACACTAAACTAGTTTTCTACCTAAATTCCCTCAGATAATTTTTTATCCCCCCAGCCCCACACCCACCACCCACCCCACACACACATGCACGCTATTTTGGAGTGAATTCTATGGCCAGTACCTGCATTCATCCTCTTCAGCATACCACCCCTTGGGCTACTGGGGCAGCTTTGGACCACTGGGAAATATTGGAGAATTTGCAGCCTCCTCAGTGCCCATCAACCAGTGATTATGTGGTGGGCAGTAGAGCAATCCTTAAGCAACTTACACTCCAGAGTTTCCTCATAGAGTCAGGCTCAAACTTATCTGCCAAATGGCTTTTGCTTGAAATTTCACCCTTGTTTGGTTTGCCCCTGCTTTCCTGTCTTATTCACCCTTATTCACCTTTTCTTTCTTGGTCTGCTTCTGGAAATTGAACCTAAAAGCACTGGAAAGTAGGAGATCCAATCCAGGGAAAACCTTCGTTTCTGGAAAATAAGATCTAATTATTAGAACTCTGCAGATAAGAATGATATCATAAGTTATGTAAGAAAAACAACTAGTTTGTTATTTTCACACTAGCTATGTGATGTGTTTTTTTGGGGAGTGGGGGGAGTGAGGAGGAGGTGGACAAGGTACAGCTTCTTCCTGTCTCTCAGTTGTCTCATATGTAATATAAGGCTGTCAAATTAAGTGATCTCTAAAGTTCCTTCTATATCTAAAATTCTGTGACCTAAATCAGGCAGTTGACAAACTATGGATCACTAACCAAATATATCTTGTCCCCTGTTTTATAGGAACATGGCTGAGCTCGTTATTTCAGATACGATTAATGCTTGCTATTATACCACAACTACAGAATTGAATAGCATAGGTCCTAGGTCTATTATCATCTTCAACACTTAATTTTAAGTCAGATGAGGAAATTAAGACAACATAAGGTTAAATGACTTGCCCAAGTCCACAAGGCAAGTAATGGCAGAGCTGAGATTCACATTCAACCAATCTGCCTCCAGAGTTGGTGGTTTTAACCACAGTGCTGAACTTCCCTCGTTTGGGAAGGTCATAATGAAAATGAATGTTAAGTTCTTCTGACTCATAGTAACGACATTGTGTTTATTTTGGTTTTGGTAGCAGGGTTAACACTAACAGGAACACATGTGGAAGCATGAATGAAAGAGAGGGAGGGGGTACGTCTGCAGGTTTCACAAAGTTGTTAGGAAATAACAAGAATAAAATATAGCCTACTTATTTTTTTCACTATCACATGCAGTTCTAAAATGTGGCTTCATGTTCTCTTCATTTTCCCTCATGGTGCAAATCACAGACACATTCACAAACAAATTCACAACTAAGATGCTTGACTTGGTCCTTAGCACTCCAGCTCCTGCGTCTGTGGAGCGGAACTAATTTGAAGCCACTTCTCACTTCTCATACTTCCCGCTTCCTCTGAGATTGCAGTTTTGCTTAGGCAACATGATGAATGACAATGCCAAGATTAGACAAGTTTACTTCTGACAATCCACAGTGTTATACTGCAACAGCACAGCCTGTTTTATATTTTTTCCTTGTTCGTTTTAGAGCCCATTGACATAATTCCCTCAACACATATTTGTGTATCCTTTTCCACTGAGTTAAAGACTCATTTGGATGGATCAAGTTCATATACCGATATAAGTGGAGGAAGAAGGAAATATCCCATAGAAGGATGGGATCCATCCCACAGAGGATGGAGAGGCATTTTTCAATATATTTTCCTTAAATGAATGATAGGTAGGATTTAAATCATGGAGGAGTAGGAGTAACTAATATGAACTTCTATTTTGTTTTTTAAGAAAATGTGTTCTTTTCTGGTAAATGTTTCGTCACTCACAATTTGATGATTGCATTATGTGAACTTGGCTAAAATAACATGATTTGGGGCAGTATAGCTGTAATTTAATGCCTTTCCTCATGTAGGAAAAGTGGGTGATACATTCCTTACTTCGCCTAGGTCAGAGTTTCCTTGCATGACCATTTTTAACAGTGTCTGCATCTGCAATAAGATTAAATCACTGTCCCTCTCTCTCTGTCTCTGTCTCTGTCTCTGTCTCTCTCTCTGTGTGTGTGTGTATGCATGCTTGTTTGTGAGTGTGTGTGTTTAACTTTGCCATAATTAAATAATTGCCTGAGTATATAATTGTGCTAGCCACTGTGCTAAGTGCTTAATATGCTTTACTTCACTTAATATTCACATTAATCCTGAGGTCAGGTTTGCTATCTATAATTTTGAGATGAAGAAATAAAGATTGTTAACAGTTAAGAGACTGGCCTAAAGTCACAAAACTGGTAAATAATACACTCTAGAACCCAATTCAGGTCATCTGCCTATAAGTCATTACCTTAAATGCTGTACAAGAACCCAAACAGGTGAAGTATAGAAATTCTCAAATAGTAATGTGAATCAAGAGAGATACAGCTTGCCAAGTAGGGATCAGATAGTAGTGATGAATCTAGATCAACAGGGAGAAGGTTAAGAAGTTGTATTACCAAGGTCAGATTGGTGATATCATTCATTAAGGTAATTAAAGAAACATCCTGGCCAGAAACTTGTTAGAGATTAGAGTTTGGGGGACAGGTAGGTGGCTGAGGTCCAGAACAGCACAAGGACTCAGAACCAGCATAGAAAGACCTACTAACTACAACATCTTTCATTAACATAAAAGATGTAAAGAGACCTGATTTTGAAGAAGAAATTTTCTGAACTAAGGAAACAAGTCAGCATTTGTGGAGCACCTACTTTGTGTTGAATATTGTACACAGACTATATACGTTAGCTTATTTACTCTTCCCTGAAATACAGGAGAGATTAGAGAGGTTAATTACCTTTTCTACAAGTACACAGGAAGCAAGGCTGAATATGGATGTGGGGCAGCCTTGGGAAGTATGTTGGCATTTCACTGTAAGCTAAAAAACATTTTTCATTATAACGTGGTACTAATATAAGCTTATAGAGGAAAAAATCCTGATTATTTAGGGGATTTCCAGTTTTTTTTCTTTCTTTCAATAAATTTAAGTTTATTTTTTAAAGTTTATTCAAATTCCAGTTAGTTAACACACAGTGTAATATTAGTTTCAGGTGTACAATATAGTGATTCAACACTTCTACACTCTTGACTACAACCCCTGTACTTACCACAACAAGTGCACTCTTTCATCTCCATTACTAATTTAACCCAGCTCCCCACCCTCTTTCCCTCTGATTAACCATCTGTTTCTTTGCTATAGTTAAGTCCTTTTCTTGGTTTGCCTTTCCCTCTCTTTTTTACTCCTTGGCTCATTTGTTATGTTAAATTCCACATACAAGTGAAATCATATGGTACTTGTCTTTCTCTGACTTATTTTGCTTCGCATAATACTCTCTAACTCCATCCATATTGTTGCAAGTGGCAAGATTTCATTCTTTTTTATGACTGAGTAACATTGGGAAACAAAAGCAAAAATAAACTGTTGGAATTACATCAAAATGAAAAGCTTCTGCACAGTGAAGGAAATAATCAACAAAACTAAAAGGCAACTGATGGGATGGGAGAGATATTTGCAAATGACATATCTGATAAAGGGTTAGTATCCAAAATATATAAAGAACTTATAAAACTCAGCACCAAAAAATGAATAATCCAATTAAAAAAATGGATAGAAGACATGAACAGACATTTCTCCAAACATCCAGATGGCCAACAAACACATGAAAAGATGATCAACATTGCTAATCATCAGGGAAATACAAATCAAAACCACAATGAGATACAACCTCACACCTGTCAGAATGGCTAATAACAACACAAGAAACAATAGGATGTGGACAAAGGAGAATGCTCTTGCACTGTTGGTGGGATTGCAAAGTTTTGTTTTTTTCTTGAAAATTGATTTAAAGAAAGAAAAGGGACAGAGTATCATTGTTTTTAAAATATCCATTATTTTAAAAAATACCTACTTTGAAAGAAATATACATCATTCTTCACCCATATTTTAATGCCATGTATGTGGAATTCAAATATGTAAATCACTGAATCTGCTCCCAAGACTGGAAAAGTGTAGGGAAAATAGGAGAAAAAGCTATAGGGTCTCTTGGTGAGTAATATGAAAAGTTCAAAGCAGACAGGCTATTTACAAATATAAATTGTTCCTTCCTATTACTTTTAATTTTTAGGAGGGTTTTGTATGAAAAATATAAGGTACTTAGCATTTAACAACTTGGTTTGTCAAAAGTTTCTAAGATTTGACCCATAAGGAAATGGAATCCAAAGTGAAGAGACAAGTCCTATAAGGCGTTAGAATGCATGATGAATTTCTGTTGGCCATCCGTACATACCTTTTAAGAAAAAGTAACTATAAAGAACACACTGAGGGCTGATGGAGGGAGGTGGTCAGGGGATGGGTTAAATGGGCGATGGTTATTAAGGAGGACACTTGCGATGAGCACTGGGTGTTATGCATAAGTGATAAATCACTAAATTCTACACCTGAAACCAATTTTACCATATATGTTAACTATAATTTAAATAAAAACTTGAAATCAAAAAAGAAAAGAAAAAGTAGTAACTATGGCATCAAATTTTCTTTGCTTAAATCTAAAGTACTCTTCTAAAAACTTAACACAAACCATGACTTTATATTCCAGCCAAGCTCCTTTTCCCTGGTCTCATTCCTTAGGGTGCAGTTTCTTTCAAAAGTGGTTTACTTGCTCTGTTTCCTTCACAACTTTAAGGGGTGCAGCAGGTCCATCTAAAGAGATCCTTTTGCTCTATGGCCTTCCAGGCATTATTTCTTCAGCCCAGAATTATTTCTGGACCTTCATCTCGTTCACTCCCTCCTTCACTATACTTCATTTACTCTGGCCACCCATAACAAGCAGACTCTTGCCTCTGAGCTTTTACCCTGTGGTCCTCTGCCTGGAATATTCTTCCCCCTTTTACATGGCTAACTGCACATCCAGGTCTCATCATCTCACATGTAACCTGCTCAGAGTGGCCATTCCTATGCTTCTCCAACTCCAGTCAAGTCTTTCTCTATCATACTACCACCTTTCACTGTCTTCTCTTCTGAGATTTTTTTTTCTTTAACTTGTTCATTGTTTGCCTTCCTCCATTAAAATGTAGAATTCAAGAAATAATGTCTATCTTCTTCAACATAGTATCCAAAAGATCTGACACAAAATAGGTCTAAAATAAAATTTTCATCGAATGAATGACTAAATTTTAAATCTTTTCTTCCCCATGAATCATTCCTCTTTGACATAATATTGCTGTTTTCTTCCTTTGATCAACTATAAGATTTGAATATTTTTGAGAATATTTTGTGAGACAATTTGCATATTTCAATCCTTGTAACAACTCTGTGAGGTAACCAGTAATACACTCATAAAAAGCTAATTAATATCAGAACCAGAATTCAAACAAAGATCAGATGATTTTAGATCAATAGTCTTGTTATTAAGCTATGTAACTATTTGCTATATAATGTGGATGCCTTTTTCTTTTCTTTCTTTTTCTTTTTTTTTGCCTAATTTCTCTGATTAGGACTTCCAGTACTGGGTTGTACAGGAGTGGTAAGAGTGGGGACCCTTACTTTATTTCTGATCTTAGGGGAAAGGTTTCAACCATTCACCACTGAATGTGATATGGGCTTCTCATATATGGCAATATTAAAGTGAGATCCTTGGTGGTGCTCAGTATCTTATTTTAGTAATTGCTGTCTCATATGCTTTTCTACCCCAACCTTCCCCTCCATCTCAAGTCATGGGTTTTATCTTGTAAACTTGATTAGGTTAATAGTTCTTTGAACCTTATTATAGATTCCATTTGCATTCCTACAGCAAGGAGCATGGGGTAAGGCACATTGTGGACATATTATCAATACTTGTTGAATTGAATTTACTAAATGGATGGACATGATAAAAATAAGGAAAATCTCGTAGAAAGTTTTTGAGAGTAACACTCATTCTGCATTGAATTAAATTGACTGTCCGAACAAATATGGAAGCAAAGTCATCACTGTATATCCTTTAAGGCGAATTAGTGTAAGAGAATGGTGTAGTTATATGTGAAAATTAACCAATCCTTTCAAAACTTATTGAGAAATTCCAAGATATTGGTTTAAGGTAAAATATTTTCTCCCTAGATTAAAACTCCATATCACAAAACTCCTATTTCAAAATGGACTCACTTTCTGGTTACTTTCTGCCTCAGGGAAATTTTCTTGAATTTACATTGATTCTCTGACTTCCTACAGATAAACAGCTTTTTTAAAAAAAGTACGTTACTAAATGAAAACACTACATATTGTGTTGGTTATTTATTTTTAAGCATCAGTTGAAAACACTAAAGTGAGGAAAAACAACTATATTTAATTTAGATCACCTAGTTAGACTTGGGAATTAAGAGAAACCAATGTTATTTCTAGGAGTTAACCCAGCTAATACTTAGAAACACTGAACATTCAATGCTTTCACTGAGCATCTACAGCATGCTGGGTTCTTTCTAGGCACTAGAGACACAGTGGTAAACAAGACAGTATTCCTTTGCTCCAGGAAGGCACATTTGAATAGGGAATAGGTTATTGAATAAAGTAAATAGATACATAGTAACAAATTGTTATAAAGTCATTTTAAGAAAAGTATGAGGAAATAGGGAAAATTATCAGAGGAGGAGGTATTGAGAAGTCACTATATATGCTATGTGACAAAATTAGTTTTAAATTGGAATCTGAAGGTATTATCCAGGCATAGACTAGTAGTGATGGTGTCGAGATGGAAAGAGAAGAGGGCAGTAGAAGGGGATGAATTTTGTGGAGATAACAGCAAGCACGAAGTTCTCCCCATTCTGAGATAGGAAAGACTGACTGGATTGAGAAACTCCAATGTGACTAGAATAAAGTGAGCAAGGAAGACCCTAAATACAGAGAATAGACCATATTTGGTAGGTAAACCAAATAAGATGGAACTGCTGACAATGGCTGCTAAAAACATATTGCCATGTGTATTTTTGTATGGTGTGATTGACTCAATCAGATATTTTTGTCTTCTTTTACAAGAAGAAAATGAATTAATGAATTTATAAATGAGTAAATTCACTCATTTCATCATATAAAAAGCAGTTATTGAATGCCTGCAATTTACAAGGCACCACCCTATGCAGTGGTGGCATTTAGAAATGAGCCATCATGCGAAAACAAATTTGAGTATTTACAAACTGAATCACAGAATACATTAGTTTCATAATATTAAAAAATATTTTGTATTCAGTAGGCTTGGGTTAGGATAGAAGCAATGAATGAATTCACAAATAGTCCTCAGAATTTGTGATTTGGACCAAGGATAAGGCTCTAAATCTGACTCCTTTAGGTTGAATTCTGGCTTGACCACTTCCTGAAAGAAGGCAAGTACATTCTTTGTTTTGAGCTTCAGTGTACTATTCTGTAAACTGGAGATTATGGTAAAAAATCTTACTTGACACACAAGTTATCTAGGGGGAGGCTAAACAGATAATGTATGTGAAACACATATCAGTGTTTGTCACCTATTATGGACTTAATAAATGGTAACCATTATATTTTACTCCATTCACTGAACTAAAAGGATATTTTCTTTTTTATTGTAATTTTCAGTTTGAGGGCATTTATTTGACTCTAGCCATACCTGGCTGATTGTTAGAACTACCAGAAATAATCATTTGATTGGTCTGGGGACATGGCTGGGCAGCTGCAGTGTTTAAAACTCCCCAGGTGATTTTAATGTGCAGTGATGGTTGCAAACCACTGACCTTAAGGCTGTTTCAGTAGAATGACAACAGCTAGCTCCACTCTGCACTGTGACCTCCCTCATGTAAGAATTCAAATAAGCAGTGAAATTGTCAAGGGCAGATGAAAAAAGATACAGACTGCAACATTAAGGAACCTGAAAGATCCATATACTGTTTTCCCAGGGCCCTCTTTGCCCTACATTTTCTCTTTGGTATTAGTTTCTAACAGGCTGTGAATATTCAGTATCTCATCCCTGGGACCCTAGTTCCCATTGCTTTTTTGCAGAACCCAGTGACACTAAGAGCTAAAATTACTCTTTCAAGTCATTGGTTGGAACATCTTTGCATCATGTTAGTATATTTAATAATCTCCCAGCAGCCTGAAAGAGCCTATGTATTTGTGAAAGTGTCTAATGGATTTGAAAGAGTATCTTACAGAAAATATTTGAGACTACAGATCATCATGTTCTTTCACAAATGGTCTCCTTCTTCCAGTCCTCCTAACCCATCTCTGATCATGTCATTCCTCAGTGCAAAAACTTCCAATGGCTTCCCATGACTGGAGCAAAACTTTTAATTCCTGGAGCATGGCTTTCAAGTCTCTTGGCTATCAGGACCAACCATCTTTTCTAGAAATGTCAAACTTTTTCTTTTGCAGAAACCCTCTGTTTTAGTCAAATGATCTATTTATTGTACCCTGAATGTACTTTGTGCCTTTTCCCCTCTATAGCACTGGTTTTCAAACCTTAATATTCATATGAATCACCTGGGAATTTTGTTAAAGTATATGTTTACTAGTATTTATTACTGAATATGTTTATTAGTGTTCACTAGCTGTGCGTGGGAGCACAATGAGGTTCTCCATTTCTAATAAACTCCATGTTATACAATTGCTGTTGGTGCTAGAACCATACTTGGGTAGCAAGCATTTACACATGGGCTAATAAAATCTCAGGTGAACCAAAATGCCCTATCTTGTCCTCTTTACCTATCTCATTTCTACATGTCTTCAATGTTTATGTGACAGGGTGATTAACAAAGATATTAATTTCCTTTCTTCTCCTCATGGTCCTTTCTCATTCTTCATCCATTCCACAGAAATACCATGACCTTATGTGCCTCCTTGTCCCACTAGAGATTTCTGTTTCTGGGCCAAAAAAAAAAGTGATTTACAAGGCACATCATAGTCTGGTTTTTGTTTTCCTGAAGCCTAAGTGATTGAGAAGAATTGTGTTGGCTTTCTTTGGGAGGAGGAGAGAGTCTGGCTCTTTGAGAAGGGGTAGCAGTGAGGAGAATCTTATGCCTGGGAAGGGACTGGAGCTCTGAGGAGGCCAAAATGCTTAAGGAGATGGCTGCATTCTGTATCTAGGGTGCAGGAACCTAGAGACTGAGCTTCCAACCTTGCCAGAGATGCAAGCACGCCAAGTCTTACACATAAAGTAGAGAATCTTGGTCACTGATGGAAGGAAGCTTATTCCTCCCCATATTTAAACAAACTCAGAACCTCGGTACACATGGTTGGAGGTTGAATGAAAAACTGATGTGATGTTCCACATGCTAAGGGACAGAGAAAAGTTTTAGGTTGATTTATGGAAAATAAATGGATACTTGCTTTAGGGCTGAATGTTTGAAACAAGTTTCCTATGTAAACTTATATCTGATTCAGTCTTCTCCTTGAAGCCTGATTTGATGTGTTTAAGGGAATCATGGCTGAGGCAAGAAGTCCTGACTTTGGATTTCTGATTGAATTCCTAATTCGGGTGTATGTGAGCCGGAGTTTTTGTTTGTAACAATGTGGTGCATAGCACTTACTTCATAGAATTGTTGAGAGGTCTAGAAATAACAAATGCAAAGCATGTAGCATGCAGCGTCTGATTAGTGAATGTTTGCTACTCTTATACCTACTAACTTTACCACTACTATTAATGACTGCCATAAACACTTTTGCTATAATCAAAGTAGCATTTTATTCTCACAGTTTGACATCCTCAAAATTCCTAGAGCAATGTTGTGCACATAATTTATATGAGTATTACTTAGGATCCTCCTGCATAGCAACCAGGCACTAAATAATAAACTTTTGATCATGATGATGCCTGTGAATTTATTACGTACTCTAGATAGTTATTTTTCCATATATCTCAGTGCTATACCTGTAGCATAAACTCTGAAGACAGAAATTATACTTTAGACTTCTTTGTAATCCGTAAGTGATTTTATAAATAGTAGACACTTAGCAAATACATGGCAACTGGTTGTTACAAAACAATGACTTTTGGTAATTTAGGAAAAGAGTAGGAGACATAAATTTAGATATAATTTGACAATCTGGGATTAGACAAAGTATTGCATTTTACTCTATATTAACTCCATATTGCTTCAAGCTTAATTATATCCAAAACCAGCCTATGTTTCATTGCTTGCCAAGTAGGCTGAATGTTAGGGTACATGCAACTATGGAAACAACAGCAGCGACAAGCTGACCAGTAAGGAGAATCTCCTTTTCTTCATCTGTTTTATAAATATTTTTGCTAAGCTTTTGAACCTTGGGTATTAAGGAAGAAATCATTGCTGTTAATCCAATTAAATAGCTCTTATTTTTTAAAAGTAAAATCCTGACGTGTATGTAAGCAAACTCTAACAATAAATTCTTTAGAATTCAGTTAGTTGGGGGTTAAATTCTACCCTAGCAACTGAAACTTTACAGCTGCTATCAGAAAAACAGTAATTACTTTGGTCAACATTTTCTAAGTAACTCCAGCTGTCTTCTTAAGCTTGCTTTGTCAGAAAGACTCCCTTCCTATTAGGGGGCATGAGCTGTAGAAGAGCCACCATGGTGCCAGGGAAAGGGTTGGAAAAAAAGTATTTCAGAAGCCATATTGTAGGTTTTGCTTTTGTTTTTTATTTTGTTTGTTCTGCTAGAATTTGGGATATTAATAATATCTACTGTAAGAATGGTTCATTTTATCAGTGCAAGTATTCAGGGAAATTCATCATTCATGGAATTAGGGCCATTCATAAATGACTTTTAATTCATACAATTATGCATCATATTTTTTTCCTTTTTTCTCCAGTGAGGAAAGATTTAGTGAGAAGAAGCTTATAGTTAGGTGATAAGGAAGGGATAGGTGAGGAAAGAAGAGTGAAGGGTTGGTGTCAATGAAACTGATCAAAGTGGAATTAGAGTCCAAACCCTATATTATTAGCACTAGCAGTGGAATGTTCCAGTAGAAGGCTGGCACTGATTATCCTTATCCCCATTTTACCTAGAATAAAATTCAAACTCCTTACTCTGACTTACCCTCCATCATAAATGCCTGACAACTCTTTCAACTTTATCTCATACCATTCTCTACTTTGCATACCATGCTTGAGTCACTCATTTTTGATTCTCAGACTTATCAGTCTCATTCCTAATTAGAAATTTTGCACTGGCTGTTCCTTCTGCTTGTTTTGCCACCCCTTGATCTTTGTATGGCTGGCTTCTGCTTGTCATTATAATTTCAGCTTAAATGCCTCATCCTCCCATAGGTCTCCTTTGATCATCATGCATAAGGTAGTCACTAGTTTTCTAATTTAATTATCTGTGTGACACTTAACATTACCTTATCTTTTTCTTAAGCATTTTATTATCATTTTCCTCCACTTGAAGATGAACTCCGCAGAAACAAGGTTCTGATTGGTTTTGTTCACTCCCAGTATCCATAGGAATTACAATAATACAAGTATAAGTAAATAGTAAATAAACATTGTTGAAGGCGTGAATGAATTTGAGAAGACATTACCTTAGAGATTTTTCATCAAGTGATTCTTAAATTGAAATCCATAGATTATATAAGTGTCTTTTCATGAAGTGTGTGTGTGTGTGTGTGTATGTGTGTGTGTGTTCCTGAAGATAAGCCATGGTTTTCAGCACACTCTCAAAGGGGTCTCTTAACCATTATCTCACATCTCAAGTTGGGTTCCCCACAAGCACCTCTAAGATGAGGATGCAAGTAAAAGTTATGTATTAGGAAGTATTTCCATGAGAAATAGGTGGCCAAGTGAGGAAGTGAGACTAGGAATGGAAGCAAGACAGCAAGGGTGAGATATCAAACTGAATTTCTGTTTTGCAGGAGGAGCTCTAGAGACTACTCAGAATGGTGGATATCAGGGGCCTAAGAAGCTGGGACATTCATAACCTACATCTTTAGTCACTGGATCATGGTTTCCCAGTGGTGGGGATAGGGATGGGGGTTGTAATTCTGACTCTCTCAGTTTTTAGAGAAAGCTTTCTCGGTAATCCTGAGGTCAATCTTCCAATGAATGGGAGGCAGGTTCTATCTCTTGAAAATAAAAGCCACTGAGATCTGATGTTCATAAAAGTGGTAAAGGGATCCCAGGGGATATGGGTGGAGCACTGACAGTGTCTGCTCTACCTTGATCAAAAGAAACAGAAAGTTTAAGAATTACCAATCTAGTCTAATTTCCTTATTTTAAAATAAGACCTACTAAGGTGAGGTGGTTCTCAAATAGTTACACAATTAATTGGTGAAATGTGTTTGGATCAGATCTAAGGTATTCTAATAACTAACCCATTTACTATCTATTCATTTTTAAAAATTCAAATGTAAGATACTCTCTTTGAAATTATGGAGAATACAAAAATGAATAAATTATTTCCCCTGTTCATAGTGATTCTAGGAGACAAAGTTGCACATAAACAAGTAGTATAAATATTACATATAAAGGATAGAATTTAAGGGAGAATAAGAGCAGAGAATAATCATTTCCAGTTTAGGGACTGAAGGAAAATTTTGCTGAAATTGAGATATTTGACCTTGATGTGTCTTTCTTATTAGAAAATATGTATTAATTCATTCAAAGATATTTACATGAGTGTCTATTATATTTTAGACATGGTAATATGCACTACTACTATTTAATTTATATTCTATTTGGGTAAAGACTAATACTAACTAGGAAAAATAACAAAAAATAATGCCAAATGTTGATAAATACTATAAAAGCTATAAAGGATAAATGAAGAGAAGCGAAGAAAGAAAAGTTGGCTATTTTAGATGTAGTGATTAGGGAAGGCCACTTGACATTTGAAATGAGATATGAAGGATGAAAAGTGACAGGAACAAAGAGGAAAACACCTAGATGAAGACAAATCCAAGCAAAATGAAAGGCAAGTGCAAAAGTCCTGGGATATGAAAAAGCTTGGAATAAGTCAAGAAATTAAAAAAAAAACAAACAAACAGGGAGTTTGAGAGGTGCCTGGTGGCTCAGTCAGTTAAGCATCCAACTTCGGCTCAGGTCATGATCTCACAATTTATGAGTTTAAGCTCCACATCGGGCTCTGTGCTGACAACTCAGAGACTGGAACCTACTTCAGATTCTGTGTCTCCCTTTCTCTACACCCCTCCCCCACTCATACTCTGTCTGTCTCTCTCTCTCAAAAATAAATAAACATTAAAAGAAACAGTGAGTTTGAAACTTTAGTACTTAAAAGTTAACCTAATTTAGAAAGATTGGCAGGGTCTTATAGGCCAGAGTTAAGGAATTTGCATTTTAAGTGTAATGATTAAACATGATTTGCTTATGTTTCAAAATTTACTATGAGTA
Source organism: Cryptoprocta ferox (assembly GCA_028646485.1). NCBI lineage: Eukaryota > Metazoa > Chordata > Mammalia > Carnivora > Eupleridae > Cryptoprocta > Cryptoprocta ferox. The sequence goes on along the minus strand of CM053572.1, from coordinate 94,798,984 downwards.
CCAGCTATTATAAATTGGAATTTGAAATTTAAAAAAGTACTATTTGTATATTAGCACCTGCCTCCAAAAAAAATAAGTACTTAGGTATAAACGTAAGACAATATGCACAAGATCTATACGAGAAAAACTAAAAGAACACTGTTGAAAGAAGACCTAAATAAATGGAAAAGTATTGTGTGTTTATAGAATAGAAGATTCAATGTTATTAGGATGTCAGTTCTTTCCAACTTGATCTATAGATTCAACCCTATCCCAATCAAAATTCTAGCAAGCTATTTTATAGATATCCACACAATGATTTTAAAAGTTATATGCAAATGTGAAGGACATAAAATAGCCAACATAATCCTAAGAAGCAAAATAAAATTTATTGACTTAACTACCTTACTTGAAAACTTACTATAAAGTTACATTAATCATAACACCTTTCTTTTGGTAAAAGAATAGGCACATAGATCAATATAATAATATAGGGAACTCAGATATAGACCCACATAAATTTAGTTAACTTATTTTTTTCTTTTATAGTTTATTGTCAAGTTGGTTTCCATATAACACCCAGTGTTCATCCCCACAAGTGCCCTCCTCCATGTCCATCACCCCCCTTCTCCTTTCCCCCTCCCCCATCAGCCCTCAGTTTGTTCTCAGTATTCAGGAGTCTCTCATGGTTTGCCTCCCTCCCTCTCCCTAACTATTTTCCCTCCTTCCCCTCCCCGCTGGTCCTCTGTTAAGTTTCTCGGTTATACTTAGGAGTGAAAACATATGGTATCTGCCCTTCTCTGCCTAACATATTTCACTTAGCATGACACCCTTGAGTTCCATCCATGTTGCTACAAATGGTCAGATTTCATTCTTTCTCATTGCCATGTAGTATTCCATTGTATATAGACCACATCTTCTTGATCCATTCATCAGTTGATGGACATTTAGGCTCTTTCCATTATTTGGCTATTGTTGAAAGTGCTGCTATGAACATTGGGGTAGATGTGCCCCTATGCATCAGCACTCCTGTATACTTTGGGTAAATCACTAGCAGTGCTATTTCTGGGTCATAGGGGAGTATGCCAAAAGGCACAGATACCAACTGCAAGAGCTCCCAATGTCCAAAGCTGGAATGACTTGAGAGTCAAAATTAATAACATAGCATTGGATTATAGCTTAAAGTATAAAATAAATATCCATGACCTCATAGTTACATAAGTAAGTAATTTAGTAAATTAATAAATGAAGAATAAACAAGTTCCCTCTGCAGAAGAATTTTGAATAATTTATATAGATATTCCTCCATCAAGATGTAGGGAGTGGGCATAACTCCTTAAGTGTGAGTTTTGCACAATAACTTCCATCTAAAAAGTACATTATGGAAAGGAGAAAAGAGAGTATGCTTACAGTAGAGAAACCTAATACTACCTCAGCCAGGTGATCATGGTTTAAACCACAGCAATGTCATGTTGATAACATGATTTCTTGCTATAATAATGATGAGAATGGCAATTTACCCATGTGGCCTTTTTCCTCCAAACTTATAACTCCAGTTTAATCATAAGAAAAAAGAAACCCCAATTCAGAGATATTCTACAAAATGCCTCTTCAGTGCTCCTCAAAACTTTCAAACTCATCACAAACAGGAAAATTTTAAAGCACTGTCACAGTCTGGAAAAGCTTAAGGAAACATGCCAACTGAAGGTAATGTGGTATCGTGGATGTAATTCTGGAGCAGAGAAATAACACTACATAAAATCTAAGGAAATCTGGGTGAGTAATGTCACCAAGATGGTGATTTTAATCCTCCTCACAAAAACAACTAACAACTATTCAAGAACAGGACACCACTGAGAAAATACTAAAACATGACAGTGAGGATGAAGCACCTCCCTATACTACAGACACTGAGACAGACTGTATTCTAAGGGTAAGTGAAGTGGCTACATGTTGACTGCATTGCCTCTCTTCCAGGCCAGCACAGCACCATGCAGAGAGGTCTCCCCTGAACCCCTGATTCCTCCAGTGGTGAAAGAGAACCTGGGGGTACAACCAGTCTCTCACTTCCAGCATTGTGATTTACTTTGTGGGAGCCCTTACTCTGATCTCGAAACCATGGGGATTGCAGGGGTTGCTGATGGCCCAGCCACTGGGAATCTGACTATGACAGAGAAGGGAAGAGGGGTTTCCAACAACCAGCACACATAACTTGAAAGACTGAGTTCATAACTGTAGTGCCTAAGTAGTAATCTCAACCAGCAGTTTTGCTCATCAGCAGAATCATGTTTGGGGCACACTCTGACCAGGGAACTTGGTGGAGTGCATATCTGCCTGATTTGCATCTTCAAATGAGGAGTTTGGAGCCATAGAGCCTAGTTTGCCCACGCTGAGGCAAGTAGCTGAAGTGCAGATCCACCCACTGTGGAGAGTGTCTTCCAGCACCATCTGACCAAAAAGGCTGGTGAAAACTCCTAGAAGTTGCATGGCCTATGGGTGCCTGAGCTGAGAGGTGGGCAGGCAGAGCTGATCACCCCCAGATCAAAGCCAGTACCAGGCATTGAGTGTTCCAGTGCTATGAACAGGCAGGGTTATAAATTAATAGCTAAGGCTGTGGGTAATCCCTGGCCCCACACAACTGGAGATACTGACTAGAAATTGAGAGAAGCTTGGACAGGCCCCTCGTCCTCCTGCCCAGGGAAGGAAACTGAGACATAGCCCCATAAACTGTGGAGACTGGTTTTCAGCCCCATCTGAACAGAAGGGTTGGCAAAACTCCTGGAAGCAGTGTGGCCTAGTGGCCCTCAAGCTGAGAAGAGAGCACCCAGAACTAACAGTTTGCACAGCAAAGCCAGGGGCCCTGTTTGATTAGGGAACTAGGGGTGTGAGTCATCTTGAATTAAGACAACAAACAAACAACATTACCAGCCTTAAGGCTGCTTCTCCCACTGTAACCAAGTAGGGAATCTAATTCAGAGCTCTGCTCATTGCTGAATAAAACCCATCCAACCATGGAACACAGGAGGCTGCATGTCCCACTCAATAGACCTATGTACAGTGGCACCTATGTACAGTGGCACTATATACAATAGCCCTATGTACAGTGGTACAGAGAGCACAACCCATGGCTTCTCCCATCTGCAGAGCATAAGGTGGCCCCTCCTGATGAGGGAGCTCAGTGCACACTCTGTCCTGATTTGGGTCCCCAAACAATGAACTGTATTGGCCCTGGATCCCATCCTGTTGCTCTGTCAGAGAAAGGAAGCTAATTCATCTCCCAATCTACTATACAATAGAGTACCTAGTCCTGGCCATTTAGTAAGCCTGACCAGAGAATCCAGGCAAGTGCAGAGCCTATCCTACAGCCTCATTTGGGTAGGAAACCATGCCAACAGTCTTATCCAGCTATTCTCAGCCAGGGTCACACTCCCTATCCTTGTCTTCAGAGTTCGAACGGTTGCCACACCCAAAAATAGACATTAATAGCAGGCTCCACCTGGCTCAGAACATTACCATCAGAAGCAACCAGAAATCTAAACTAAGCTAACTGATGAGGAACTGTTTCTGCCAAAGCAAATGTGTTAAGTCTGGATGAGAAGCTCAATTACTCAAATGTGCAGATATCTATTAAGCAGTCAAGAATCACCAAAAATTCAAGTAAATATGACAGCACCAGAAGAAACTAATAAATCTCCAATAAACAGGCCCCAAAGAAATGTACATCTATGAATTTTCAGTAAAGAATTCAGAATAATCTTAACAAACTATAATGAACTATAAGAAAACAAACAAAATTAGGAAACTAAACAGACAACTAAACAAAATTAGGAAAATAATGCATGAACCAAACAAGAAGTTTGACAGAGAAATAGCAACCATCAAAACACATACAGACACAGAGAGAAATCCTAGAGTTGAAAAATGCAATAACTAAATTGAAGAATTCAATAGAAAATTTCAAAAATAGACTCAACCACACAGAAGAAAGACTCAATCATCTGGAGGATAGTATATTGGATACTACCTTGACAGAATAGCAAAAAGGAAAAGAATGAAAAAGAGTGAAGCAAACCTATGGGAATTATAAGGCACATAGAAAAGAAACAATATCTGCACTATGGAATTCCAGAAAAAAAGAGAAAAGGACAGAAAGTACACTTAAAGCAATAATGGCTGAAAAATTCCCAAACCTGAGGACAGACATGGACATCCAGATCCATGAATCCCAAAGGAACCAAATACTTGAATCCAATTACAACTATACTAAAACACATTATAAATAAATTTTCAAAAGTCAAAGATAAAGAATTTTGAGTGACAATAGAAAAGAGAGAAGTTATGTAGAAGGAAACAACCCCCCATAAGATTATTGGCAGATTTCTCAACAGTAATTTTAATGAAAGAATGAGAATCTATATTCAAAATATGGAAGAAAATAACGGTCAGTCAAGAATTCTTTTTTTTAATGTTAATTTATTTTTGAAAGAGAGAAAGAATGTGAGCAGGGGAGGGGCAGAGAGAGATGGAGACACAGAATCCAAAGCAGGCTCCAGGTTCTGAGCTGTCAGCACAGAGCATAATGCAGGGCTCAAACTCATGAACCACGAGGTCATGACTTGAGCTGAAGTCGACACTTAACAGACTGAGCCACCAGGCACCCCTCTCCGTCAAGAATTTTATACCTGGAAAACCTGTACTTCAGAAACAAATGAGGAATAAATATTTTTCTGAACAGACAAAAAAATGAGGGACTCTTTTACCATCATACTTCCTCTATAAGAAAGACTGAAGGGAGTTTTTCAGTGGAACTAAAAGAATTCCAATTAACTCCACAAAAACATAAGATAGTGTAAATCTCACTGGTATATTTGGTAATTTTAAATACATAGTCAAAGTTAGATTTTGCAATATGGTTATGGTGATGTATATTTCACTTAAATACTCTGGTTTAAAGAATAAATGTAGTGGGGCACCTGGGTGACTCAGTCAGTTAAGCTCCAGACTTCAGCTCACATCATGATCTCACGGTTCATGAGTTCAAGCCCAGTGTCAGACTCTGTGCTGAAAGCTGGGAGCCTGGAGCCTGCTTCAGATTCTGTATCTTCCTCTCTCTCTGCCCTTCCCCCCTCTTAAAAACAAATAAATACTAAAAAAATAAAAGAATAAATGTAGTAACAATAACCTTAACTCTTAACTATAATAATCTGTTATTAGTTAACAATATAAAAAACATATAAATTGTAATTAAGACGACCTAAAATGTGAAGGAAAAGAGAACTAAAGGTGCAAAGTTTACAAATTGTATTGAAGTTAAGTCATTATCAGTTTAAAATAGAGTGTTGTAAAGTTTAAGATATTTTATGTAAGCCTCATGATAACAAGGGAAAATCTTGTAGTCATTACACAAGAGAACATGATAAGAAGTCGAAGCATATGAAAGCAAAATACATCACAACACAGGCAAAAAAGACAGAAAGATGGCTGGCTCAGTCAGTAGAACATGCAACTCTTGATCGTGGGGTCATGAGTTCGAGCCTCATGTTGGAGGTAGCGTTTTCTTAAAAAAAAAAAACATTAAAAAAAGACAGCTAGATAAGAAACAGGTCTACAAAACAGCTATAAAACAACAAAATAGCCATAGTAAGTTTTTACCTATCAATGATTACTTTAAACATAAATGAATTAAATTCTCCAATTAAAGATATAGAATGGCTGAGTGAATTTAAAAAAAAAAGAAAAGAAAAAAAAAAGATCCTGCAGTTTGTTGCCTACAAGAGATACACTTTAGCCTTAAAAACATACATAGACTGAAAATGAAGGGACAGAAATAATATTTCAAGCAAATGGTTAAAACAACAATAAAAGCAGAGATAGCTATACATATATCAGAAATAAACTTTAGAAATAGTAAAAACAGATAAAGAAGGACATTATATAATGATAAATGGGTCAATACATGAAGGAGATATGACAATTGTAAATATTTATGCACCCAACATTGGAGCACTTAAATATATAAAGCAAAATCTAAGAGTGAAAAGGAGAAATAAACAGTAATACACTAATAATTGGGGACTGTAATTGTCCACTCTCAACAATGGAAAGGTCATCCAGATTGAGACTCAATAATGAAACAGTGGATTTGAACAACACTGTAGACCAGTTGGACCTAACAGACATACATAGAACATTCTATTGAATAGCAGAATGTACATTCTTCTCAAGTATACACAGAACATACTTTTTAGGATATACCACATATAGGCCACAGAACAAATCATACATAGCAAATTCATTGAAATTATACCAAGTATCTCCTCTGACCACAATGGCATGAAACTAGAAATCAATAACAACAGGAAAACTGGAGAATTCATGAACACATGGAAATTAAACAACATTCTTTTGAACAACCATTAGGACCAAAGAATAAAGGAGAAGTAAAAAAGTTTCTTGGGACAAATTAAAATGGAAATACAATATATCAGAAAATATGAGATTTCACAAAAGCATTCATAAGGAGAAAGTTCATAAAAATAAACACATTAAGAAAAAAGAAGATCCAAAATAAACAAACTAACTCTACACCTTAAGTAATTAGTAAAACAAAGACAAATTGAGACCAGATTTCACATAAAAAGGAAATAAAAATTAGAGAAGAAATAAATGAAATAAATAATGGAAAGACAATAAAAATATTAAACTAAGTTACTTCTTTGGAAAGATACAAGTGACAGACCCTTATAGAGACTAACCAAAGAAAAAAAGAGAAAGGACCCAAATCAAAATTATAAATGAATAAGGAGACACCACAACAGATATCACAGAATTCAAAGGATCATAAGAAGCTAGCATAAAGAACTATATGCCACCAAACTAAACAACCTATGAAATGAAAAAAATTCTTAGAAACATACAACTTACCTGTACTGAATTAGGTTCAAAGGAAGAAAGAAAGAAAGAGAAAAGAAAATCCAAATAAATCAATTATTACTACGGAGATTGAATTAGTAATTAAAATCTCCCTACAAAGAAAAGTAAAGAATCAAATGGCTTCATTGGTGAATTTTACCAAACATTTAAAGAAAAATTAGCAATAATGATTCTCAAACTCTTCCAAAAAAATCAAAGAGGAAAGGAGACTCCCAAACTCATTTTATGAGGCTAGTATTATCCTGATGCCAAAACCCAAAAGGATGCTACTAGAAAAGAAATCTTCATACCAATATCTTTAATGAATATATATGCACAAATTCTCAATAAAGTGTTAGTAAACCAAATTTAGCATACATTAAAAGGATCATTCACCCTATTGGGATTTTATCTGTGGGTTTCAAGGATGATCAGTATATGCAAATCAATGGATAAGTCACATTAATAGAATAAAAGAAAAGAATCACATGTTCATCTCGATGGGTACAGGAAAAGCATCTGAGAAAATTCAACTCTAATCATGATATAAACTTTTAACTAATTAGGCATAAAAGGAACATTTCAACATAATAAAGGCCATATTTGACAAGCACACAGCTAACATCATACTTAATGGTGAAGGATGGAAAGATTTTCCTCTAAGATCGGGAACAAAACAAGGGTGCATACTTTTACCATTGTTATTCAACATAATACTAGAAGTCCTAGCTAGAACAATCAGGCAAGAAAAATATAAATGAAAGTGTTAGAATTGTAAAGGAAGAAGTAAAACTATCTCTATTTGGAAATGACATAATTTTAGGGGTGCCTGGGTGGCTCAGTCAGTTAAGTGTCCAACTTTTAATTTTGGCTCTGGTCATTATCTCACAGTTTGTGGGTTCAAGCCTAGCATCAGGTATGTGCTGATACTGTGGAGCATACTTGGGATTCTCTCTCACTCCCTCTCTCTGCCCCTCCCGTGTTTGCATGACCTCTCTCTCAAAATAAATCAATAAACATTTTAAAAAATGACACAATTTCATATGTAGAAAATCTGAAATAGTCAACTGTTAGATCTAATCAATGAATTCAGTAAAGTTGCAGGATACAAAAATTAACATACAAAAAATCAGTAATGTATCTATGCATGAACTTTTTTTTTGAAAACTAAAGAACTTAATCCCATATACAAAGGCATCAAAAGCAATAAGATATCTAGGAATAAACTTAACTAAGGTGAAAGATCTCTACTCTGGAAACTACAAGGCATTGTTGAAAGAAATTAAAGAAAAACAAATAAATAAATGTACCCTGTGTTCATGGATTAAAAGAATTAATATTGTTAAGATATCAATACCACTGAAATCCATGTTTAGATGCAATATAATCTCTGTCAGGATTCCAATGTCATTCTTCATAGAAGTATAAAAAACACTCAAAATTTATGTAGTGCCAGAAAAGGTTTCAAATAGCCAAAGAAATCCTAAGAAAGAATAAAAAGGCAGGAGATATCATACCTCCTGATTTCAAGATCTACTAGAAAGCTATGATCATCAAAAAAGTATAGTGCTGGCATAAAAACAAAAATATAGACCAATGGAACAGAACTGCAGCCCATAAATAAACCCAAGCATATATGTCAAACTAATATTTGACAAGGGAGCTAAGAATATTTAATGGAGAAAAAAAACCAGACTTTTCAATAAATGGTGATAAAATAACTGGATATTCCCTTGTAAAAGAAAGAAACTGGGCTTACACTACTCACAAAAACCAATTCAAAATGGGTTTAAGACTTAAATGTAAGACCTGAATCATTAAACTCCTAGAAGAAAACATAGAAATAAAGCTTTTTTATATGTGTCTTGTTAATGATATTTTGGATATAACATCTAAAGTACAGGCCACAAAATTTAAAAAAATGAATAAGTGGAACACATCAACCAGAAAGCTTCTGCTCAGCAAAATAAGCCATCAAAAAAGTGAAAAGAAAACCTAAGGAATAGGGAAAAATATTTCCAAGCCATATATCTGGTAACGGGTTAATATCTAAAATATATCCAAAAATATATACAAATATATACAACCATTAGCAACAAAACAGAAAAATAAAAAAAATAATAATAAATGGACAAAGGACCCAAATAGACACTTCTTTAAAGACGATATATGAAAGGCCAACAGGTATATAAAAAGATTGTCATTTAGAAAATACAAATTAAAACTACAGTGTGGTGTCACCTCAAAAATACTAGAATGACTTAATAAAAAGTCAAGAAATGACAAATGTTCTATGGATGTGGAGAAAAGGGAACCCTTGTGCACTGTTAGTGGGATTGTAAGTTGGTACACACACTATAGAAAACAGTGGAAAGAATTATCAAAAAATTAAGAATAGAACTACCATTTGATGCAGGCAATTCCATTTCTGGGAATATATCCGAAGGAAATAAAAACACTAATTCAAAAAAGTTATCAGCATCCCTACATTACAGCTGTAGTATTTACAGTAGCCAAGACATGAAATCAATCTAAATGTCCATCAATGGATGAATAGATAAAGAAGTTGTTTTATATATATAATGAAACATTATTCAGCCATTAAAAAAAATCCTGCCATTTGTGAGAGCATGGATGGACCTTGAAGCCATTATGCTAAGTGAAATAAGTTAGACAGAGAAAGACAAATACTGCATGATCTCATTATATGTGGACTCTAAAAACAAAACAAAATGGAAAACCAAACAAAAAAACTTGAAGAAAAAGAGTTATGGTTACCAGAAGTGAGAGTGGGAGAGGGAAAATTGGAAGAAGGTTGTCAAAAGGTATATATTTCCAGGTACAAGATAAATAAGGACTAGGGATGTAATGTACAACACCATGAGTGTAGCTAACATTGCTTGATATATAGGAAAGTTGTTAAGTGAGTAAATTCTAAGAGTTCTCACCATAGGGATTTTTTTCCTTTTTTCCTGTTTTTCTTTCTTTTTAATTTATTTATATGAGAAGATGGATGTTACCTGAGCCTAGTATGTAATCATTTCACAATATGTATAACTAAAGTCACCATGCTCTCAGCCTTCAACTTATTCAGTGAGGTACATCAATTATTTCTCAGTAAAACTGAAAAATAAAATAAAATAAAATGCCCAAGACTAAACTAAAAATCTAAGGAAATCTGAATCAAGTGTGAACTTTAGGTAATAATCATGTCTCAACATTGGTTTATTAGTTGTAACAAATATACAGCACTAATGTAAGATGATAATAGTAAGGTAAACTAGATGTGAACTCTATGGGAACTAGTTTTACTATCTTACTACTTTTCTGTAAATCTGAAACTATTCTAAAACAAGAATTTTACTTTAAAACTACAGTGAAATAATAATGAAAAATAGGGAATAACTCAAGAGTCCACCTACAGTAAAATAGGTAAACAAATTTAGGTTTATGCTTTTGGTGGAATACTACGCTGTGCTAAAAATAACAAACTTCTCATTCATACAATATGGATGCATTTCCAAAATATTTTGTTGAGGAAAGAAGCCAGAATAAAGCATACATACTGTATGATTTCATCTATATAAGCTTCCATGTGAAAGAAATAAAAATAGTGAATGCCGCTGAAGGATGGGGATTGGAAGAAGGCACGAGAGAAATTTCTGGAGTTTTGGAAATGTTCTATATTTCAATTGTTATATAGTTTCATGAAGTATATATGTATTTAAACTCACTAAATTGTGTGTGTGTGTGTGTGTGTGTTTTACAATGTGTGCCTTTTATAGCATGTAAATTTTACTTCAGAAAACACCCACACTAAAATTTTTAAAGTATTTGGCTACTGTGGCGAGAATGAATTTTAGGAAGATTGGTATCAAGGAGACTATTTAGGAGGTCATTGTTGAACTCTGGAGGAAAAATAAATGATGAGACAGAAAATGAGAGAAATAGATGGGTTGGGGATATATTTTGGAAATGGAGGCAACTAGGACATGCCGTTTTATTAGACGTGGACAACTAGAAATTTTTAGGAAGAGCACTCTGAAGTTTATCAACAAACTCAGATATCAGTCTTAGGTATGCTACTTTTCAGTTGTGTGATCACACATGAATTGCTTTATCTGTTTGAGGCTTCCAATATCTCATCTTTTAAAGTGAGCTAATAAGACTTTTTGCCTACCTAACTCATAGGTTCCAGAAAGAATTGAATGAGATAATATTTATAGAAAGTTCATGAATTATAGTGTATTACAGATATGAAAATAATTATTAAATATATTATGTAAGCAGTGTGATAGCACTGGAAAATATGTCATGGATACTTTAATCATCAACCATGAGCAGGTAAAATATGCTAGGTTGGTAAACAGTTCTATTTTTCTGGAGAGGTATTACAACCGAGAATTTCGAATTTGAATCTTAAATTAAGACTATAGGTAGAAAACAAATTTTAAATACCTGGTAAGAGATCAAGATTGCAGTACTGAGAAATTGTGCTATATCATTTCTATTAGGAGAGTCTTCAAAATTCCATGCACAGATCTTCCTGCAACATGATAACACCTCAAACTCAGTATGGTTTGCATCTGCTTGCAAATATGCACAGAGAGGCATGTTATATCCTTGGAACAACTTATCTGGGGCTATGCCATTCTGAATCTTTGCTCAGAACTCTCATGATAAGTCCAGCATGACAGCCAATCAAACATTACTCCACTAAGGTTTCCTAGGAAACGGACACACAGCTAAAGAAACGAATTGCACACAGTTGAGAAGAAAAATACTGCAGCAATTTCACCTTGCTGGTATTTTTTCTTCCTAAAAAGAATATATGAATCTACATACCAAGGATCAGTTTTAGGAAAACAGGACACTAAAAACGAACATAGCAATGAAACAAAGGACCAGAACACCCTTCTTGTTTGAATCTATGAATACGATTGTCTTCTGAAATTTGGTTGTAGATGATAACACTGAAAATAGTGATGTGATTTGAAAAATGTGTTTAACTTCCTAGAAAAGATTATTTAGAATAGCATTCTTGTTCTATCCTCAGTCTAAACTAAGATTTATTTGTTGGGATTATTTTTTATAAAGATCTGATTGGGTGGATATTGAAAAACATTTATTTGTGTTTTAACTTACAGAATGTCGAACATCCCCAAGACATAGTAGGCTCTCAGCAAAAAATGATTGCATCAATAAGGAACTAGTGCTAGACTTTCTAAATCTATAATGTCCCCGTGCTATTCTCAACACAAGGTGCAAGCATGATTAGTTCAGTGGTTGATGAGCAAACAAATTAAGGTGACAAAAGATCAGTAGTTTTGGGCCATTTTTCCTTTTTAAAATTGGTCTTTGCTTTCTGCTGATCTAGGATGCAATCAGTATGTTGTACCTAAGCCCTAAATGGATGAAATGAATTCCAGACTCTTACTTTTATGTTCCAGTTTGAATTTAGCACTTTGAGAAGAGATGAACCTGAGTAATTAATTTAACAAACATGTATTAAGTCTCACAATGTGTCAGGTGCTGGGAATGCTGACTGTATCATAACTGATTTTGAACAAATATTTAACATTCAAAAATTAATGATTTTTTGTATACTATGCCTAGCCAAATATTACAGACTTGTAGAACTACAAAGAACCATGTTGGTATGTGGCCAGATTCAGGATCTCTAAATCCTTGAATGCCATTCATCAGCAACTACCACAATAGATTAGAAACTGAATGATATGATGCATAGAACTAGCTAGGCTTTAACCTCAAATCCTACTTATTTGATCTCTTGCCCTGGTAGTCCCCAGATGAGCATTCAAATTTTCTAAAATCTAGCTGAATTACCTTTAAATCTAGACTAGAGGAAGTTTAAGTACCCAGAATATAAAATTTGTTAAATGGGGAATCCCACCTTCTTGTTTGCCCCTATTATCTTGAGTGCCTAGCACAGAAGCTGAGCTTAGTAGAATTTGTTTGGATGAAAGAATGAAGGTGGGCTCCTTTGTGTCTCTTTCCCCTGGGACACATCGCTGTAGACCAGGGTTGAGGGGTGAGGGTCTGAGAGGAAGCCTTAACCTCTCTGGAGAGACTAAATGAAGTTACTGAGATTGAGAAGTCATTTATTATATTTTCCCCTCATTGAATGGATACAAATAATGAATTCCAGAGCAGGTGAAGTTTGCTGAAGGTTGTATGTCTAGTTAGTGGGAGAATTTCTAAGCTTGTTCCATCTTCCTACTGTACCATTGGTATGATTGGAAGGAATTAATGAACTAACTGTTGGATGATGAAACTCAGTGTAGTCCCTTTTCAAGGAAATAAATATGATCTGTTAGAGGGTAGAATTAGACTCTAACAGTAAGCTTCTGCATAGTAATGATCATTTAAAAAGATAATACAATTGGAACAAATGTATTCTTATGGTTTTTAAGTCATACTATATTTCCAAATGGTCTATAGATCTGTTTCTGAAAATTTTCTATATGTATGTATGTAGAGAGAACTTTCTAAAGTGATCTACAATGAAATTCTATCAAACATCTATGGGTGGTAGAATTTTATGTCATCTTATAATTATGGAACAATAAAATTGATTATAAGACCATTTTAACCAACACATTAATTATTAGGTGTAAGATAAATATCTGAATATACAAAATTATACATCTGATTTTGTGTATAAATATAAAATAGTGCCTGGCATATAGTAGGTGTTCAGTACATTTTTGAATGATTTGTATGTAATTTATGCATGTATAAAAACATACCTGCAGCAGAATTCTTTTGACTATTTAATAAATTATTACATACTTTAGATAACTTAAAATGGACTAATTCAGATTTTATCTATATGACGAAAGCATTAATTGTAAATTTTTCAGTTTTGATAGGGCTACATATCTTATAGTGAAATGCATTATGCTATCTAGAATTGATCATGTTGCCTCCAAAGTCTCGGTTTTATTAAAGTCTCAAATCTCTTATATGGTTTTGTGCATACATCTGAAGATATCCCAAGGTGAATTATTTGAAAAGGAAAACAAAGGTGCAAATGAAAAGAAATGCAGACCTTCTTCTCTTCAAGAGAGTTTGCTGAAGCAAAACTTACTAAAATAATTACAGCCTTGGGTACTGTTTTAAAACTGTCAAAATATTCACTTCCAAATACCCTCTATTTCATCCTGTTTGTGGATAGCCACAGGTAGAGGGAAAAAATAGAAATACTGCCCAATATAGCTATTCTTAGATGATTCTCTCAGGTGGTTAATCACCAGGATTAATTAGCAAGCAGCTACTGTGAGAACTTGATCTTTTTTCTTAATTCTTAGTCTTACATCACCAGGTATTTTCTAAAATCAGGCTGAGCACATCCATAAATTAAGTATCGAAGCTTCCCCCTGAGGGAAGAGCACTCTTAGGTGTCTGCCCAGCAGGAGGAATCCTGCTCTGAGTGCAGAGTGAGGCAGTGACTTGAAAAATATATTTGTTCCCACCCACACCTTCTCCCACTGACAAATGCTATAGCTCTCCAGGCCAGAATTCTACTCTAACAAATAGATTTACAAAAAGAAAAAGAAAAGAAAAGACAGAAAGGGAGAGAAGAGAAAATAAAATCCTGTCAGAGATGTAACACCTGCATAAAATTGAATATCTAATTGTGCCCACACCCGCAAAATAGTACTTTTTAAAGCAACTGAGAGCTGCTATCTCAAAACCAGTGCCTGTGTCTAGATGGTCTCATAGTTAAACACTCCTAGTCATGGGACAGGTAGGCTAGGGAATATGAAAATGTTTGCTAAAACTGAATATAACAAACATTTATTTTTTAGTTTTTATTCAAATTCCAGTTAGTTAATATACAGTGTAATATTAGTTCCAGGTGTATAATATAGTGGTTCAGCACTTACATACAACACCCGGTGCTCATGACAAGTGCACTCCTTAATCCCCATAATCTCTTTAGCCCATCCCCCACCACCTCCCCTCAGACAACCATTATTTTATAACTCCAAATTCTAAAGTGGTTAAGAATACTACCTACTTCATGCCACCCCATTCTGAAGTACCATATTCAAGAAACTTGTCTGGAATTTGATATATAACAACCCAAATACTTGAGTTGGCAGTTTATTTATTTTTGAGAGAGAGAGAGAAAGAGAGAGAGAGAGAGAGAGAGAGAGGGCGAGCAGGGGAGGGGCAGAGAGAGAGGGAGACAGAGGATCCGAAACAGGCTCTGTGCTATCAGTGCAGAGCCTGATGTGGGGCTCAAACTCATGAACTGGGAGATCATGACCTAAGCTGAGGCAGGAAGCATAACTGACTGAGCCACCCAGATGTCCATAATTATTCATTTTTAATGAACATTTTTGAGCCTATGTTGGAGCTGTGGGGACAGGGCAGGGGAGATAAAAGGTGGGAGTGGCTGCTGCCAAATAAGTATGACTCATTTCTTCTCTCATGGACCTGATAGTTTCAGACATTCATTATTTTTTTAATTTTTAATTTTTTATTTATTTTTGAGACAGAGAAAGTCAGAGCATGAATGGGGAAAGGACAGAGAGAGAGGGAGACATAGAATCCAAAGCAGGCTCCAGGATCTGAGCTGTCAGCACAGAACCCCATGCGGGGCTCGAACCCACAAATGGTGAGATCATGACCTGAGCCGAAGTCAGACACTTAACCAACTGAGTCACTCAGATGTCCCGAAACATTCATTATTTTTATGTAATATTACTAATTTATACATTCATGATTTTGTACAGGATAACTTTACTTTAGACATAAAAAAATACAGAGCCCGAATATTTATTCTCACATAAATGAAAAAAGCCTGAATAATTGGCATAGGTTTCAGAAAAATGGACAACTGTAGGACTAAATAAGAAGAGGTAACATGCAAACCATCTAACTAGAAGAAATTTTCACTGTGTATACTATGTACCAAGGAACTATGCTAGTTGCTCTGTGAGAGACTTTGTTTTTTCATTTTTTCCCTTCCTCTGACTTGCTTATTTGTAATTGTCATCTGGATTAGAAGCTAGGATATTTTTGGGATCACAGAGAGTCAACCTGAATCACAGTCTCCGTGAAGAATGGAAGTTACAGTCAGAGGGCTTCCAGGAAAAGAACCACAAAGTCATTTAAAAAACAAGATCTATTTGTAAGTTTTATCCCTTCTTTGAAGCATCAGGACTGATAGTCCTGGGATAACTCTCAGTAAAAAATAGATGCAATGTATGTTACACAGGTACTTCTTAGAAGCTCAAATTGCTTTGCAATATCATATAATACTTTCACAAAGTCACAATATTTCTCTTTGCAATTCTTTTTAGTAAGTAAGTGGGGGAGGGGTGGAGAATCATTATTCCTTATGAGAGAATAACCTAGGCACTCAAATTTCTGATAGGCTCTCCAGTTTTTTGCTTCATGTGTCAACATTGTTAAGTACAGATGATGGTAATCTCAAAATTATTTCTGCATATAAACATAAGTTAATGGAGATACAGTAAGACATTATTTAAACCTTAATATATTTGCCAGTCACTGTGATAAGTAATTCATGTCTATGTAATTTTAGAACAAGCTGTTTGTAACAACAATTAGGGCTGTCTTTCCAATAGTTCCAATTCTCCTCCAAGGCTATGGTAGGATTACAATTTTCTGCCCCCTTGAAGGTGGATGAGGCCATATGACTTTCTTTGGCTGGCAGTTAAAGCCAAGTCAACACACAACTACTGCTCTCACTTTCTTTCTGCTTTAGAGATCAACACAATTTTATGCAGCAGCTACTCTAACAGCAAAGGTTCCAGAGTGAGAAGAAATGGAGTGGAGTGCCTCAACTGACCTGCCAGAGCATATAGCATAAGTGAGAGGGGAAACAAACCAATCAACTTTTGTTGCATAAGCTACTAAAATTTTGGAATTGTTTATTATCACAACATAATCTATTTTAGCCTGTTCTAATTAATAAGTTATCAAGTAGATATTATCTGCATTTTACTGATAAGTTGAAGGCTCAAGTAAAATTTCTAATTTGTTCAAGGTGAAGAACTCAATAAAAGACAGACCTGTGATTTGAACAATTCTTTCTGACTTTGGAGCCCAACTCTTTACCATTAAACTTACTTAATGGACTTGAATTACTGCTTGCAATATATGAACTTTTCTGTGAACTCCCTTAGAATTAGTGGTGCTAGAGAAGACTTGTTTGTGATACTGTTTCTTTGGAATATCTTTTAAAAGCCAAACCAACAAAATAAAAATACTTTCCATAACACTTTATAATTTACAGAATATTTTTATAAATAGTAACTTGTTATATCTTCATAGTAAACCTGTGGCAAGCAAAGAAAATAGAGGGACAGGAAAGTTAATAGTTGACATGCTCAAGGTCAAATAGCTAGGTAATGACAAATTCTGGGATGTGAATCCCAGAGTCAAAAATTATTCTCCAGCAACAGCAGCAGGAGGGAGGTCTAGAGAGGTAGTGATCATTCCTGGCACAGTAGAGAGAAGCCTGTTATACTCAGCTTTGCAAACAATCTGAAATTTTATTTTGCAATCACGATCATTGATAACATTTTCAATCACTCTTCATTGTAATCAGTTCTATTTTTAGAACTGATTAATATTGCCATAAAATTAGTAGAACAATTCTGGCTTAGACTGCAAGATGATCACAGTTAAAGTATTTCAAACCAAGTCCTAGACCCAAATGAAAATACTTTACTTATTATCCTTAAGTATCTTTATGAAATTTCCCAAAGTGAGAGACTATCGAGAAGAAACACATTTAAATTAAAAAAAGTGGAACTATGTATAAAAGCAAATGCATTGTATATTTTAGAAATTGTATTTTTGAAAATATACAATGGCTACCATGTGAACAAGTTGAGATTTCAGCTTCAAAACAACGGTTTGCTCCTCATTATTGATTATAATTTTAAAGTTCTATTTTAACAAAGTTATTGGTTACTAATTAGAATAAGTTTGACTTAATATTTCTTTTTACAATTATACAGTACTTTAAAAATCACGTGGTTACAGTAATTTTTCAGCCTTCTGTTATTAAAAGTGGTACAATAAAAATATTCTGAAAGTGCTATATTATTGTAGGTAAATTTCAGCATGATAGCACCTATTCATTTTGCTGACTGTTCACAAATTCATTTTTGTAAGTGCCATCTGGAAGGGAAATGAGAGGTTTCCTGCTCCCACCCTCCTGTTTTAACCAGGAGGGAATGAGCAAGGGATGTTGCTTTGCTTAGGTAGGTTGGCACAGCACGTAGCTGAGCCAGGACCAGAACTCAGAACTCCAAGATAGTAGTTTCCTTATCATTGGGTCTCACTGACTTAAAATGATCCACTATATATATTTTTAATGTTTGTTTGTTTGTTTGTTTGTTTGTTTTGGGGGGGGGAGCCATTGAGGGAGGGGCAGATAGAGAGGGAGAGAGAGAATCCCAAGCAGGCTCTGTGATCAGTGTGGAACCCTAGGCAGGGCTCAAACTCATGACTGGGAAATCATGACCAGAGCCAATATCAAGAGTTGGACACTTAACCAACTGAGACACCCCAATCAACTGTATTTTATGTTAGTATACCAGACCATCAAGACCCTTGTCAATGTTTAGTCTGACATGTCAGAGGAGGAAGTCCTGAATATTTTATGTAACTCATTCCTTTTGTAACATTAGTAAAATTTCAAACATCATCTGAAACCACAACCAGATTAGCTCTAGAGATAACAAAAGCTCAGCTCTGAGGCACACATTTTGTAATTCTCTTGAATAAGGAAGTTTGTATCCAAATTTCAAGTGTCAGACATGACGTTAATTCTGATTTTAGCACATCTCTGACAGAAGGAGTACAATAATTCTGGTAAATGCTTTGAACTCATACATTTCATGATTTTCCTCATTTCTAGTTTTGCAAAAGTTCTTGACCTAATTTAAAATGACATTTTGGTTCTTTGCTTATACTCTTAAATGTATATTTGTATGTGTGGATATGTTTTCTAGATATTGAAATAAATATCTATATATCCATAGATATATATAATCTATATTCACATCTTCACTTCTATCTATAGATCTTTCTTTATATACACATATGCATATACATATACATCTATATGTATGGTATCTATATATGTAGTTCTGTATGTATAAATGTATGTATGTACATATATAAAGAGAGCTGTATAGATACCAAAATATAGATATCTATAGCTACATCTATAGAAAATATAAATGTACATATATGTATCTCTGGAGATGAATATGGACACCATATGTAAATATGAAGCACTGGAACCCAATACTGTGAATTAAATAACTTTTATTCCTCAAATCCTACCTCAAATACTAACGCCCTCCAAAAGTCTCTCTTCCAAATGAAAATTATTGCTGCCTCCTTTGAACCCCTTAACAATACACTGTTCTCATGAAACTTCTCACTTCAAATAATAATGAGAGCCCTCATATGCTGATGTGCCAAGTATAAGCTAATTAACTCAATCTCCAACTCAAGCTTGGGAAGTAGCTATTACTCTCTTCATTTTAAGGTGGAGAAAACCTAATTCAGAAACACTGAGTGACTTTCTCAAGATCAAATAACAGGAAACATGCAGAAAAGAAATTTGAATTATGGTCTGCTTGACTCCAGTGCCTCATGTGTGGTTTAGTCTATTTATTATGCTGTACTATGTATAAACATCAGCCAACTACCTAGCTTCCCATGAACTATATACATGCAGGATAAACTCCAGGTTTACTAGCTAGGCTAAAATGATTGAATAGAGATTTCAGAGACAGGGGACAGTGCATGGAGTTTGAGTTCAGCAACTTAGCAGCCTAATAAAGAAATTAAACAGTTTTGAGAAGAGCAGAATAGAATACAGAGTCTCTACAACAAATCATTGACAATATTTGGGATATAATCCAATGTATAATATATGAAGAAACTGAAAAACGTGTCCTATACTCAGCAGAAAAGAAAATCATGGGAGACTGACCCAAGATGACCCAGAATTTGCAATTAGCAAACATTTAAAAAATTTTTAATGTTTATTTATTTCGAGAGAGAGAGGCAGAGACAAGCAGCGTAGGGGCAGAGAGAGGGAGACAGAGAATCCCAACAGGCTGCACACTGTCTGTGCAGAGGCCAATGTGGGGCTAGAACTCATGAACTGTGAGATGGTGACATGAGTCAAGATAAAGAGTCAGGTGACCCAGGCACCCCTGCAATTAGCAAAAATTTTAAAGCAGATATTATAACTATTCATGTAAAGGAAAATAACAACATAAAGAATAAAAAGATAGCAAGTCTCAGCAGAAAGACAAAAACTATAAAAAGAATCAAATGGAAATTTGAAGACTAAAAAATGCAATGTAGGCAGTGAAAAAATCACTGGATACACTTAACAGCATATTTAAGGTGACAAAAGAAGGAGTCAGTGAAGATAGAGCAATAATCATTATTCAAGATGAAAAACAGAAGGGAAAAAGAATTGAAAAAGTATGAGCAGAGACTAAGATTTGTGGAGGACCACATAAATGTTTAACATATATATATTGGACCCTTGGAAAGAAGACAGAGAATGGGACAGAAAAAATATCCTAAATTCATTGAAAGACCGAAATTACATGTTTCAAAAAGCTTGTCAAATTTCAAGAAGGATAACTAACAAAAACCACATTTGACACATCATTGTCAAATTGTTAAAAAAACAAAGAGAGAGAAAGTCTTTAATGTACAGACAAGAATAACACATTATAGGGGCGCCTGGGTGGCTCAGTTGGTTGAGCATCTGTCTTTGGCTCAGGTCATGATCTCCCGATTCATGAGATTGAGCCGAGAGCCTGGAGCCGCAAGTATACCAATAATACAAAGTATTGCTGAAGTCTCATCAGAAACAAGGATGTTAAAAAGACAGAGGAACAATTTACTTAGAGGGCTGAAAGAAAAATTTATCACCCAGAAATTTATATCCAAGAAAAATATCACTCCAGAATGCAGAAGAAGTAACTGCATATTGGGATAAATATGTATACTTGTATATAATATATATGTATATATAATTTATATGTGTGTGTGTGTATTTGTTCACTGTAGACCTGCATGAGAAAAAATGCTAAAGAGACATAATTCTGGTTGAAGATAAATAATCTTAGTTTAAACCTGAATGTCCAGAAGGGTAAAGATGATTGTAAATATTAAGTATAAAGTACTATATTTTATATTTCTCCTAATTGCTTAAAATTTAGACATTGTTTAAATTGAAAGTATAACATTGTATTGTGGGCTATATAACATATTTAGACATAATGTATAGGACAGCTATCATTAAAATGGGGAATAAAATTGTATAATGCATAGATCTTTCATTTTACATAAATTGGTACAGTATTAACTCTAATTAGACTGTGAAATGTTAAATATATAAATTGTAATATCTAGAGGAAACACTGGAAAATGATAATGAAAAGAATAGCTGAGAAGTCAATAGAAAAATTGTGATAGAATTTTAGAAAGTATTCAAACCAAAAGAAGGAATGAAAGGAGGGAAAGAGGGAGAAAAATAAAGGATGGGACAAGCAGAAAACAAATAGAAAACTCAACCATATCAATAATTACATTAAATGTAGATGGACTGCCCACAGGATAAAATATATAAGTAGCTATACCATATAAAGTATGCTGTTATGGGCTGAATTGTGTCCTTCTAAAATTCATATTTTGAAGTCCTAATCCTTATTACCTCAGAATGTGACTGGAGATAGGACCTTACGAGACGCTATTAAAGTGAAATGAAGTCATACGGGTGGGCTCTAATCCAATGTAACTGGTGTCCTTATGAGAGGAAATTAGGACACAAACAGGTACAGAGGAAGACCATGTGAAGACATCAGAAAAAGATGGCTATCTACAAATCAAGGAGAGAGACTTTCAGAAGAAACCAACCCTGACAACACCTTAATCTTGGACTTCTAATCTCCAGAAATGTAAGGAAATAAATTTCTGTTGTTTAAGCCAACCAGTCTGTGAAACTTTGTTGTGGCAACCCTAGGAAACTAATACAGATACTTATCATCATTATTAATCAAAGAAATAGAAATTAAAACCACTATGAGATTCTGTTTTACACCTATGAGATTGACAAAAATAAAGATAGGCAGGAAGAAAAATGTAGATGGACTGAGCATGCCCATTAAAGACAAGATCATCAGGCTGAATTTAAAAAATAAGACAGCACTTTATGCTTTTTTTTATGTTTATTTATTTTGAGAGAGAGAGCATGTACAAGTGGGGGAGGGGCAGAGAGAAGGAGAGACAGAATCCCAAGCAGTTCCCACACCATCAGCATAGAGCCCAATGCAGGACTTGATTTCACAAACTGTGAATTCATGACCTGAGCTGAGATCAAGAGTGGGACACTTAACCAACTGCACCACCAAGGTGCCCCAACACTTTATGCTTTCTACAAGGATCACATAGTAAATATGAAGACACAGGTCAGTTGAAAGTAAAAGAATGGAAAAAGATATACCTTGCAAACACTAATCACAATAAGGTGAGACTAACTATATTAATATAGACCTCACTGATGATGAAGTAGACCTCATTACAGTGTATTACCATCAATGAAGCAAGACATTTTTAAATGATACAAAGGTCAATCAATTCATTGCTAAGACATAAAACTCCTAATATGAATGCATGTAATAACAAAGTATCAAAATATGTGAAGGAAAATTTAACAGAATTAAAAGGGATAAATAGACAAGTCTATTTGGAGATAAAACATTCCTGCTCAGTAATTGAAAAAAAAAAAAAAAAAGAGTCAAAAGAATCAGTAAAGACAAGAAGATCTGAACACTGTGTGTAACACTTTGAGTTAATTAGCATGTATAGAACTCTAAACCCAAGAACTTCAGGATACACATTCTTTTCAAATACGCATGATGCATTCACTGAAATCCTAATGATTATATTATCTAACAATAATGGAATTGAATTAGAAATCAGTAACAACAAAAAATCCAGGAAATCCCTAAATATTAAAAAATTCAGCAAACCCAGACAGTTAAGAAAATAAAAAAGCAAGCTACAGATTGGAAGAAAGTATTGACAAAATATATACTTGACAAAACACTTATATCTGGAATATAGAAAGACCTCCTAAAACTCAGTAATAAAAAGATAACTGAGTTAAAAGTAGACAAAAGTCATGAACATATGAATGCCAGTAAGCACATGAATATACTCAACATTGTTATCAGAAAAATTTAAATTAAACTTCTGAGATGCTGCTACACACACAAGAATGGCTAAAGTTAAAAATCATGGACAATTCCCAATGCTGATGAAAATTCGGAGCAACTAGAACTCTCATACCTTATAGTATGAGAGTAAAATTCCACCACCACTTTGGAAAAATGTATGGTAATCATATAAAACTAAACAAAGGCCTACCATATACATCAATTCTGCTTCTGGATGTTACCCAAGAGAAATGATCATATTTTCCATAAAAAGACTTGTACAGGAAGAATATTCATGGGATCTTTATTCATAGTGCCTAAACCTGAAAACAATCTAGGTGTCCATCAAGAGGGGAATAATTAAATCACACACACACACACAGCACCTGCTTTCCCAAAACTAGGATAAGTATATAATGGTATACTATTCAGCATTAAAAAGAAAGGAACTTATATATGTAAAAGCATGGATGAATCTCAAAAATAATATGCCGAGTAAAAGATTTATCCAAAAGAGTACATGTCATGCTGTTCATTTATCTGAAATTCTAAATCAGGCAAAATTAATCTTGATGAAAAAAATAATCAGAACATGAGTTGTCTCTGAGAATGACAGACATGATACTGACTAGTAAGGAACTTTTCTCAGGTGATGAAAATGCCATATATTTTGTTGGAATTTAGATTTTATGTGTATATTTATTTTCTAAAATTTACTGAATGGTACACTTAAGATTAGTGTATTCAGGAGGGTGCCTTCTCCATTATAACAGAAAGGAAGGAGGGGATCCAACTGTTTGCCTTTTATGCTATAATATTCAGTGGTTGGGTTTCATTCATCTTTGATTTTTCATCATTGCTGGCAAGTGCCCTCAGATATATTCTGCTTACTAAATGTTAGTTACATTCATATATTTCTGACCCTCTCTTCCCATTTCATTCTTTGTTAAACATTTTTATGAATGATACTATCGGTGAACTTATTGACACCATTGTTAGGTATTCTAATAGGCATGTGTTAGTTTTAATTTTCATTATAAGTATGTGGTTCATATGACACACAGTGTCACAAATAAACAGCGTAAAGAAGGTAAGACCAGTTTCAACACTTGAAGCCTGCTCAGGTTAAGAATTGTGATGAGTATCGTTGATGTGATTTCCACCTGTTAATGAAAACCATTTCAGTCTGGTATCCTACAAATCACCACTTTTAATGGCTATATAAACCCTAGTAGTAGTTTCATGAAGGAATTTGAATCTGTTTATTACATGAAGCAATTTTCTTACAGTTAGTGAATTGGAGGTAGAAACATCTATTAGAAATCCTAATCATAAGAAGCTTACAGAAAGAAGGAAAAATCAGCTGACCCAGCTCCTTGCTTTAAATTCCCCTGGCAGTTTCTTCTTTGGGAAATTCTCCAAGAAAGATAAGTCATTCCATGTCCTCGTCAAGAAAGGTCTCTGGGTTGGATCACAATTTTCCTTGCTTTAATCAAACATTCATTTAGAAAAAAATGAAGTGAACATATATTAAAAAAGAAGCTGCAGAACTTCACTCCAAATATTATTTTCTTCTTTCATTCAAACTACAATAACTCCAAATGTAGGATCTAATTTGGTGCAATATTCTGTCTGATAAATCTTCTTCCCATGTTCTTCATCTGTTAAATGTAAACCGTCTTTGAGTGTGTGTTGTATGACCTTTCTGGATAGAACGATATAGATTTTATGCATTTAGTTCTGTTTCTACTCCTGTTCTCAGAAATCATTTCTAAAAGTCACTAGGGTTTCACCTTTAATTAGAAACAGGGAAATAAAGCATTCTTCATACTTTAGCCTTAGCACTTTCAAACTGTAGATTAAAATAAAATCAGGTCTAGAAAATTTCCACAGGTGAAACAAATTCAGGCAGTGTTAGCTGAGCCAGGAAGTTCTAATTTTAAGGTTTTTGAAACTCTGTATGTGTGTGTATATTGTTGTAATCAGGATGAGTCAGATGTAACCTTCCTAATACTTCACTTGTCATTGGATCCATTTAACTTTCTTCTTCTTTTAAAAATTTTGTTAAAATTATATTAACAGACCTAGATTCCTAAGTTAGTTTTAATAAAACTCTTATTCTTTAACATTATGGCATTAAATATAGTGGTACATAAATTTCTGTCTTGAAGTTAAGGACATTGCTGATGCCAGAGTGTCATAGGATGTATTGTTTCCACCACTTACAAACTGATGTGTTGAAGTCCTAACCCAGATACCTCAGAATGAGACCTTATTTGGAAACAGGATTGTTCCAGATATAGTTACAATGGGGTCATTCTGGAGTAGAGTGGGCTCCTAATCCAATATGAATGGTATGCTCATAAAGGGCAATTTGGACACACAAAAAACATGTAACATGAAGGTAGGTATTAGCCAAGGAAGGCCAAAAATTGCCAGCAAACCACCAGAAGGTAAGAGAGAGGTATGGAACAGGTTTTCTTCTATAGCCTTCAGATGGAAATCAATCCTGCTGACATCTTGATTTCAGATTCTAGCTTCCATAACAGTGAGAAAATAAATTTCTGTTGTTTAAACTACCCAGTTTGTGGCACTTTGTTATGACAATCCTAAGAAACTGATACACATAACAATAATAGGATCACTTAATCAAGCAACCAGAAGTAGGAGAAGAAAAGAACATATAGCACGTAAGAGAAAAGAGTTATTTGGCTGAATCTGTCATGAATCTTGCCAAAAATCACTTCACCAATGAGAAATGCCACATGGACATGTTTAAGTGGGTGATCTCTACTTTGAGACTCCTAGGTCTGTCAATAGGTACTTTACATGTCACTATCAAACCTAGTGGTTAGATATTAAAGATGGTGTCTATAAAGGGATCCCCCAGGCCGTGAAGGGATTGGAGAGCAATGAAACCTTGAGAAATGATTAATTATGGTTGTCAGTGACTAAAGATCCTGAGTAGAGTATTTGGGTTTTATCTACCTGATAAAAACTGTTCTATTTTACTGCTATCTCTACCTCACTCATTTCTTAGCATTGATTTTTTCTTTGGGGACTTGGAAAATATTAGCTCTTGATTTAAGAATGAGAACCTTATGTTTTCTGTTTTTCTTGCTCTTTTCCTTAACCTGCCTAACACTGAGATGTTCTGAAAAAATTGTGTTATTTAAAATTTTGTGTCAGTGTCAGTGTGTGTGTGTGTGTGTGTGTGTGTATGTGTTTCTTTTAAAAGGGATAAAAAGGACCACCTGGGTTTAGTCGGTTAAATGGCTGACTTCCCCTCAGGTCATGAAATAGCGGTGCATGAGTTCAAGCCCCACATCAGGCTCTGTGCTAACAGCTCAGGGCCTGGAGCCTGCTTCAGATTCTGTGTCTCCTTCTCCCTGCCCTTCCCCTGCTTGTGCTCACTCTCTCTCAAAAATAAACATTATTTTTTTTAAAGTGATTAAAAAGTCCAACTTAAACCTAAAGTGAAATGAACTTTTATTTAAAAATTAAGAGGGGCGCCTGGGTGGCTCAGTCAATAGAGCATCCGACTTCGCCTCAGGTCATGATCTCACTGCTCAGTGGCTTCCAGCCCCACATCAGACTCTGTGCTGACAGCTCAGAGCCTGGAGCCTGCCTCAGATACTGTGTCTTCCCCTTTATTTGCCCCTCCCATGTTCATGTTCTATCTCTCTCTGTTTCTCAATAATAAATAAATGTTAACAAAAAAAATTTTTTAATAAATAAATAAACAAAAATAAAAATTAAGAAAGTTCAGGGTTGTGGTGATGGATTCAGAAATGACTGAGTCCAGGAACTTAAATGACATTGATAAAAAAAAAAATGTTCTCTTGGATGGGAAATGCGAAGCTATGGAGAGCTGTATTGGAAATTTCTTCCTCCTCCTGGTAGCTCCTTACTAAGCGCTGACATGCAGTCTAATTGGACCAACCAGGGTCATGTGTCCATCTATGAGCCAATCACTGCAAATTATCAGATTGACTTAGACTTAGGTTATATACATGTATCTGAAGTTCTGATCAGAATGGATTAAAGCCAGGAAATTTAAACCAAAGAAATTTAGTAATTATAGTTGGAACAGTGGAGAAATATTTTTGTTCTATTACATATAGAATTCTACTTAATTAACTCATCCAAAAAAGTTGAATATAAACAAATATTCTGTGAACGTATTATGCTAGGGACTAAATAGAGTTAAATAGGAGTTTGAGAGGTTTATAGTCTACTGGGAAGACAAATGTATAAGACTATAAAAATTTTTTGCATTATATGCTGTGTAGTAGAATTGTAAGTGAAGTGCTATATGGAAATAGGTAAAATTTATTATTTTTTCTGTCTGAGACATGGCAGGTCTAGGGGTAGGTGGAGATGTTTGGGAAGGGTCCACAGAAGTTGTTTGAACATGCCTTGAATTACAAAAAAAAAGGTGAAAGAGACAGAGGGAAGAAGAGACATTCAGGTAAATGAACAAAAATATTTTCTTTTTAATTTTTTTTAACATTTATTCATTTTTGAGAGTGAGAGAGACAGAGCATGAGCAGGCAGAGAGAGAGGGAGACAGAGAACCTGAGGCACAGAGGCACTCTGTCAGCACAGAGACTGACACAGGGCTCAAACTCATGGACTGTGAGATCATGACCTGAGCTGAAGTCCGATGTTTAACCGAGCCACTGAGGTGCCCCAAAAATAATTTTCTATCAGTCATAGACAAGAGATAAAGCTTTTAGGTGGCAAGCATGCCAACCACTAAACTAAAAAAATGACCAGACTTTAAACCTTATTTTCTGGTTGTTTATTCGCCTGTCTAATCCTTATTTTTATGATTCTGTGTTCTTTCTTTATTTTAATTACAGATGAATAGCCAAGAGTAGAGCCTCACAGACCTAATGTGTTTAAATAATAGGGAATTTTCTCATTTAATTCTTTTTTTTAATATTTTATTTATTTTTGAGAGAGAGAGAGAGAGAGAGAAAGAGAGAGACAGCGTGAGCAGGGGAGGGTCAGAGAGAGGGAGACACAGAATCCGAAGACAGGCTCCAGGCTCTGAGCTAGCCATCAGCACAGAGGGTTTGGGGCTCAAACCCACAAACTGCGAGATCATGACCTGAGCCGAAGCCGGACGTTCAACTGACTGAGCCACCCAGGCGCCCCTCATTTAATTCTTATAACAAAATCATCTCATGGATGTATGAGCAATAATTAATTTTACCCCAATGCTATTTTGTGATCTATATTATTTCTGTAACTTTTCTGTGGGAACATTTCTTTGTAAACATTCAAATTTACTGGAATCTAGAAATTTTAAATGGACATACCTATTTGTGTTTTGATAATGTAGTAGTTAAAAGGAGTGCCAGGATTCTGTTTGAATCCTGGATCCCTCATACCATTGTGTGATCCTGGGTAATTAAATTTTCTTGGCCTCTGTTCTAAATAGTATAACCCCTTAGGATTTTTACCGCAATGAAAGGAGACAATTTATGCAAAATCATTAGAGCAATTTTTGGTAGAAAATAAATGTTCAATCAATGTAACTGCTAGAATGACAGTAAAGGTGATTTGATATTTTAAAAACCAAATTCTTATTGAGATAGGTTAGCATAGACCCATTTTGCCCAGAAAACAAATCTCTAGTATCTAATTTAAAGATGGTTCAGTGATAGGACTCCATATTTTAAAACCAGTTTTTATTGATAGAGCATTAGTCTCAGGATTGGATGAAACGAGCTCCCATTTCAGTTCTGCCAGATGAACCTTAAGGTTACTCCCAAGGCTTGAGTTTCCTCATTAATAAAATGACATTAATGACCTCTATTGCCTTCCAAATAAAAAAAAACTCTATAATTTGGATAACATATAGAGTCCTCTATAATAATCCTTCTTGCTCACCAGTCTAGGGTTACCTCAAAAAATGTTTCGTTATATATAGTATATTCAGACATTAAATCAGAATTTGAAAATGGTGATTCAGCAAATGTGCTATAGTTCCATTTTATGGTCATGCATTTTATAGGGGTATGTGCATTAAACATCAACTACTGCATGAACATGCCCATTTAGGTGTAAATATATGTATATGTGACATTTATAATCTTATAAATAAGACTCTGGGTATACAAAGAAAGCAAAATATGTTTAAATATTTATTTTCTAAGTCTGGCTCTAAAATATTTACCTTTCAAGCTCATTGAGCCTACCAGACAAATGCTGACGTCAACAAAAACTGTGAAATGTGTCTTAAGAAACAGTAGACTGCTGAAGATGCAGTGGGTCAATGTCAGTAGAGCTGTCCTTTTAGGGTTTTTGAACTCAAAGTGAAGTCCATCTTCAGTTATGATTTGATGGCATTACCTAAGCTGAAAAAGATATGCTTTCTACAATATAAGATCGATCCAAATGCTTTTGATAGTCTTCAGAAAAGAAGAGCATGCACAGTAATCAGAGTGAAGATCTGAGGATTCAGAAAGGCCCTCTAGCTTAAATTCATTAAAAGGTTGTTTGAGGACAATTATAATCATCAGTGGCCTTTTGGAAGCTTGAACTGAAGCAATTACTCCACTGTCCTGGCAGATGTGTTTATTTGGTTTTGATGCTGATATATATCATCTGTTATCCACTAGTGGGCAAAGGGATTGGATACCTTTAATGTATACTATGATATAAAACAAATACAATAATAATTAAAAAAATAATAAAAATCTATTATCCTAGAAGTTATCTTAACTTAGTATATTTTAGAGGGAAGAAGAAGCTTAACTTCCTGGAAAAAATTGTCTACTGTGCGGCATGGTGGGGTGTTTTCTGCCATATTTGGTGAGGGACTGTGAATATGCCCATGGGTCCTAGGTACTATGAAAATTATGATTATCTGAGGAATTCAAAGGAATAGGAGTAGAATGTAAACCAGTAAGACACTCAGAAAAGAACACTTAACAATGACTAGTAAAGCCATGATGAAGTCCCAAGCCCTCCACTAATTAAATCAAAGAAATTGGCCAAATCACTTAACTTCTCTGAGTTTTATCTGTAAAATGGAATCTGTTGCATTTGTCTAGCTTAACCCACCTTATTGGGTAATGCAAATCGTATGATGTGTTCAAGCGATTTGCAAACTTTATTTGTTAATTCAAAATTTAAATCTTCCATATCCATGAAGACCTAAAACGCTATATAAAGAATATAAGGAATATCTAGGTAGAAGACAGGTTATCTTTCTTCAGATTCTTCCACTGTAGTTTGAAGACCAGTCCCATACATGAATCAAGTAGAGAATAAGATAAAATTAATGATAATATCTTCTAAGCTGTATATACACAGCAGCTAAAGGCATTGAATGTGTCTATTGAATTTTATTTCCTCCTCTTCCAACAGTTTCCTCTCTGGACTTTTGTTTGGCTCCACTTCCAAAAGCTTCTTACATAAATGTTCCCTAAAGATTTCTCCCAACTTACTTTGTTATATCCTTTCTCACTAGGTGGATTCAATTATTTTCCATCCATGCAGGGTGGTTTTCCAGTGGTTTTCACTGATACCGGCTGTTTACAGTCAGCAACTGTTCTGATTGCCCAATGCACACACTTTATTGCTCATTGCCCATGCCATACTAGTCATTAACTCTTACCTTTGTCTTACATAATTCTTGTCCCACATTTCCAACTTCTTTTTCAAAAATTGCACCTGGAAATATCACCAACCTGTCAGACATAATCACTAAACCTGAACTTATTGTTTGCTCTGCACAAATTGGCTTTCTTCCTTCTAGTGCTTATTTTGGTGTATACGGCATGATTATTTTCTTTCCACTCAGGATTGAAAACTAAAGTTTTGGGTTTTTTTCAGTTGTCCATCTCCCTCCACTATGTACTAATTGTTCTGTCTTGTCATTTCCCCTTTATAAAACCGCTTGTACAATTCCTTTGCTTAGGAATTACTTCCAGTGCGTAAGTTGAGGGCTGTTTGCCTGAATCATTGAACTTATTTCCTTGCAATTTATCTTCTCTCTGTTTCCCTTTCACAAACAATGTCTCTAGATCAACCCTGATTATGCTATTCTTTAATTTAAAAAAAATTCCAATGTTATTTTATTACTTAATAAAATTACCAATCAAAGGACTTGATGTTCTGGGCACAATACTTTTTCTCTTATATTTCCACTCATGCAATCTATGCTTTGCTCAAATGCAGAGATTTTTCAGTTATGGAGAATCAGAATAGACAAGGAAGAAGTATACTTGATAAATGGCAGTCTCCATCCAATATGGTTATATAAAACCCTTCATAACACTAGACTGAGAAGCCAAATATACCCAACTCTGTGATATCTTTCCTGGTTATATGCAGTGGAATGTAGTTTCTCCTCTCTTTGGAAACTTGATAGTGCTTTGTCTTATTTAAATTGGCTTACCCACTTTCTGACTGTCATTATAGTTTTATTTTTGTACTTGTCATTCTCCCTTATTAGATTTAAATCTTCTTGAGAGTAGGGACTTTATTTTTTATTCTTTGCAGCATATTCATTCAGTATTTATTGAATTGGAAAATTCCAACAAATAAACTAATGCTTGTTTTAATTCTCATTTCCAAGGCTGTAACTAAAATTAAAACATAAAATATTATAAATATTTAATATTTAAATAAGGTAATATTTATTACAAATATATATAAATCCATCCTCAATGCAGTGCTCTGGATGATTTTTTTTCCTCTTTTAAATAAATTTAGAAGAAATCATTGCTACTAATTGAGCTTCTCTTTCAAACGAACTTTAATATAATGCTTTATTCCATTGGAAAGTAAAATCAATGCTTCCAGGGAAATTAAAATTGGCTAACCTACTTCTTTTTTTGAGTCACTCTCTAGCTGGAGGAGACTTAAAAAGGGCTGTCAGTTCACAAACTTCTTTCTGAAAACAACATGGCAATTTTCCCAGGTGATGGTGTTTCTGTAGCTGTTTAAACTCAGTTAAAATTTCACAACAATAATGAATTCTATTAATCTTTTTAAAAGACAGTCACTTTAAATGACATAGCAGTTAAATGAGATTAAGAGTGATGGTACCCCATCAGGATATAGAGTGAAGTTACAAGTCTTTGGAATATGTCTCCATCGACTGAGGTCACTATCATGAAGATAAACTACCTTCTTTTCCTGCAAGATGGTCTTTAGTGACATTATATGAAACAGGATTTGATAATGGATAGACCTTAAGTATAAATTGTTATGAATCTACATACAATTTTAATGTCCATTCCTCCTTTCAATAAAATTTTATTAAGTGGCCACCTTATTCTGAGGACTGTGTCACCTAAATCTCTAGAGAATTTTTCTAAATTATTCTGCCAGATATTTATTATAGTAGATAGTCTTTGGAAAAATAAGAAAATCTTTCAGTCAATTATGTTGAGAAATGTTTACATTCTCCCTTTAGGGAAGTACATGCATATTAGCATGAGAAAGCTTCAAATAAGTCCAACACTAAAAAGAATACTTCACTTTATTTAATCCAGACTTTCCTACACTTTTTTACTGGAAAAATAATTTTATGTCTTCTCTCATCCAATTGTGTAAGTTACCAATAGACAGCCCTCTGGAAAATAAGCCACATCAGATTTAGTGTTGTCTCAGTATAGCCTTTAAGGTCTTCTCACATGCTGACATATACATTGATGGAGATACAACATCTCATAGGAGAATGGTGTCCAGTTTGGAAGATAATCAGGATTTTAATTTTAATTTCAGAATCTGATTAATGTTGAGAAATTCACTTCAACTCTCTGGGCCAAATTATTTTCATTGTACAAGTGAAATAATAATGGATTTGTATTCTAATGGTGAGGTATAGGCCTTACGATTTTTTGATATTATCATTGCCAATTTTGAGAATTGGAATGTATGTTTATAATACTATTAGGATGAAACATGAACAATAGAGTGTCTAAGAAGTTATGATTTTAGGACATGGGAAGAACATATTGGGTGTGGTTAACATAGTTATTGCAGCTCATTGAAAGAGCTATGTCCTTCTCAAAGGGCCATCCAGAGAATTTTAGTGATTTATCCCATTTTATTCAATATAGCACTGATAGTTTATTACTATTCAGTCATATATTGTTGGATTTGGTTATGTATATCTTCATTTTTTTTAACATTTATTTATTGTTGAGAGACAGAGAGAGATAGAATGTGAGCAGGGGAGGGGCAGAGAGAGAGGGAGACACAGAATCTGAAGCAGGATCCAAGCTCTGGGCTGTCAGCACAGAACCCAATGTGGGGCCTCAACCCACAAACCACGAGATCATGACCTGAGCTGAAGTCAAGACACTTAACCGACTGAGCCACCCAGGCACCCCAATTATGTATGTCTTTAAAACAATGGGCCAAAAAAAGGATTGACTTGGGCAATTGAAATAGTAGGAAATTTCATAGTAAAGAAAAGCAATTATAGATTTTAAAGATAGAGTATAAAAGGGAAAATTGAATGATATAATGATATTTAATATAGATTCCATC
Organism: Cryptoprocta ferox; assembly: GCA_028646485.1. Taxonomy (NCBI): domain Eukaryota; kingdom Metazoa; phylum Chordata; class Mammalia; order Carnivora; family Eupleridae; genus Cryptoprocta; species Cryptoprocta ferox. The sequence continues at coordinate 94,765,304 of CM053572.1, read as the reverse complement.
CATGAGAGCTATTTTGTGGAAACCCAATCAGTTAATCACACTATTTCAGAGGTTAAATGGTCAAAGACAAAGGATTTCTACTAATTTAAGAATAAATGCTCTTTGTTATACTTATTTTCTCTTTTTAAATGTAAGAATGGTTTTTGTTTCTGTTAATTACAAAGAAAAGTGAATTTATTACTTGGGTCCTATGTCTGCAACTAAAAAACTGTGACCTTAGATGATGCCACTATACTTCCTTGGCCCTGTGTTTTTTATATACACAGCAAAGGCTTAAACCATGCTTTTTGGAGTCTAAAAATCTCTTATTCTTTGAAACAATGTATAGATGTCGGAAATATGATCAACATGAAGGTAAGGCAGTCTAGGATACCATATTGTCTACTTGAACCAGTTGAAAATGTGTCTTTAGTATGAGGTTATTTAAGAATACCAATTCATGGCTAAGCTCAGCTAATAGCCACTTTAGGCCAACATACTTTGGGGGAATGCATAATTCAAAGGGCCTTAAATTCATATTTGAGATATTGCAACTGTCTGGTAAGTCACTGGATATGAACAAGCCACAAAAGAGACATCATGGTTCCAGTGATCCAAAATTTAGTTGCATGATACTCTTTCTTTTAGAGCCAAAGGAAATATCTCACAGAAAATCTTACAGAAAAAAATATATGTTTTAGATGTGGAAATAATAATATAGATAAAATTTCAATCACTTTCTAGTATTAAGGCAAAGGACTAGTTTGGAGATGCAATATGTAATAGTCAATTAAAATCAAAGCCAGATTTCCTAGCTTTAAATCCCAGTGCTTCCTCCTACTAGTTATGTGCTCTGTGAAGGTTACCTTCATTCTCCATGTTAAAGTTTCCTTATCTGACAAATTGGAATGAAAATAGTAAATATCTTACAAGACTTTTCTGATAACTAAAATTTAAAATACATGCAGAACATGGTACCTGACTTTATAAAAAGTGCTCAACTATGTGTATTGAACCACTAAATTATACACCTGGAAGTAATTACACTGTATGTTAACTAACTGTTATTTAAATAAAATCTTAAAAGAAGTACTCAACTAATGATAGCAATTTTTTAATTAATACTCAAAAGTTCTAGTTTCAACTAAAATAGAGCAGCCTTGATTCACACTAATAAACCTGCTAACAACAATGATAAATTTTAACAATTATGAAAACAACTGTTACAAAACAATTGTTTTAAAGCTCTGGAAAGGAATCAAAACCAGGTAGAAAATAAAAGAAAAACAACCTTTAAATGAAAGAAAACAAACTATGCAAGTTTAGCAATTAAATAGGTTTTCCCCAAGGACACTCCCTAGTGTCTGATGGCAAAGAAGTAACAGAACTTGAAGTGGAAATCATCGGTGTTACTGGGATGAAGGGACAGAAGTTGGAGTTTGGAGTGGCTAGAATGGCTGGAAATTGAGGAGAAAGTATTCATTCATAAAAAGTACACAATAGACAACTTGTGTACAAGTTGTCAAATATCAGCTGATGCCTAAACTCTGTGTGTGTAAGGTGATACAAAAGAACTTACAAGAAGGATGCCGCTGGGATAATTAAGACTTGAGTAGAAATTTCAGCAACCGAGTGTTAGCAAAACATTTGGAGTTCATTTCCCAATAAGTTGGAGAGGCTTGGTAAACATCTTAGAATTTCCACTGAAATCCGAGAAGAGTCATGCCTTAAGGGGAAGGACCCAAGACTACATCCTAGCCGTAAGAGGAAAACCGAAGTTCTTGAGGGGACCACTTAAAGCAAAGCTTAAATCAATCTGACAATTTTCTAATTCCCTACTGGACTGAAACACAGCATTCTTTAAAAGTTAGCATAATCCAGATTTTCTACAACATATCTGCAATGTGTGGTATATAGTTCAAATTTATAAGATATGAAAAGGGAAAATTCAATACAAAAATAAAAGCAAAATAACAGAACTAGAACCACAGATGATTCAGATACTGAAATTAGCAATAAAATTCTTAAGACAAATTTAATAAACATATTAAAAACACATGATAGCCATATTGAAAGACACAGAGAAATATGGTGAAAATGGGTGAACAGATGAAAAATCACAGCAAAAAAAATGAAAAAAACTTGGAAACAATCAAATGGAATTTTTTTATAAGGGAAAACTACATCTAAGATACAAAAGATCTTTGAATAGTCTAGACAGAACAGAAGGAAATAATTGAAAATACAAAGACAGATCAATAGAAATTATTCAAATTGAAACAAAGAATAAAAATATAAAATATAAACCACAACAGAGCATTTGAGACCTATTACATGATACCAAATGGTAATATATAAATTTGGTCCTTTAAGCAGTGGAGAGAGAGAGTATAGTGATGGAAACAAATATGTAAAGAGATAATAGTCAAAATAATAGTAAAATATGCCAAAATTGATAAAAGATATCAAGTCACAGAACCAAAATTCTTAAGAAAACCCAAGCAAAGAAAAAGACATTGAAAAACATACCTATGTGCATTATAATCAGGCTGTTGAAACCAAATATGAGGGGAAAATGTTAAAAAACAGCCAGAAGAATAAAAATATATTGTATCTTACTGAACAACAATAAGAATGAAAATTCACTTCTTATTGAAAATAAAAGCAAAGCCAGAAGTTGATAGAAAGATATCACCTAAGTACTGGTGGGGGTGAGGGTGGTAAGAGAACTGTGAATTCTAGATCCCCTCCTTAAATAACTTTCATAAATGCAAGAGGAACTTACATTTTTTTGAAATAATTTGTCATAAAAATCTAATAAAAGGTGAAGAAAAATAATCTTCCAAGGAAACCCATATGTAAGAAAAGATGAAGACAACTACATATATGGGTGTATAAGAAGAATTATATTCTTCTTAACTTCTTCAAATGTCTATTGACTGTTAAAGCAATAATTATAGAAATAAAATATATGATAGTAGTAGTGCAATGGGTAGATTAAGTTATACATGTTAAAGTATAATATTGTTAGACAATGCGAAGTTATGATTTAAAGCAACAATTGAGAATCTAAACAAAGAAATGAAGGTAGTAGATTAAAAGAGATAAAACAAAACAATATGAAGTACTCAGTAGAAAGAAGGAGGAGGAGGAGAAGGAGAAGGAGTAGAAGAAGGAGAAGAAGAAAAAGAAGAGGAGGAAGAGGAAGAAGAGGAAGAGGAAGAAGAGGAAGAGGAGGAAGAGGAAGAAGAGGAAGAAGAAGGAGAACAAGGAGAAGAAGGAGAAAGAGGAGAAGGAGGAGAAGGAGAAGGAGAAGAAAGGAACAAAATACAGGACAGGACATAGTGGAAACAATGAGCCAAAAGATACACTTAAATCCAACATATCAATAATGACCTTCATTGCATATAGACTAAACAGACACTTCATTTAAAAGAAAGAGACTGTCAGACTGGTTTTACTGATGAGTCACACTAAAATTATACATAAACATATAGATTGAAAATGAAAGGTTGAGAAAAGAGAGACAAAACAAACATTAATCACAAGAAAGCCATATTAATACCAAAGTAGACCTTAAGAAAATGAATATTACCAGAGATACAAATGAGAAACATTTTATAATGATAAATTATTGTTCTCAAAATTTAATAGAACACAGAGATAAAAATCATGTAAGGATGTAGAAAAATTGGGCGACACTTGTAACCAGTGTGACCAAATTGGCATTGCTGACTAGTACCTGAAACAACTTGAGAATACATACTCTTTTCAGGTATGTATAAAGCATTTACCAAAATAGACCATATACTGCACTATAAATCAAGCATCAATTGATTCAAAGTTGAAAATATACAGACTATATTCTCATATGATGCAATGAAATTGGAAATAAATAACAAGAAAACTAGAAAATATCCAAATACTTGAAACTAAGTGACACATTTCTATGTAGTCCATGGAACAAAGAAAAATCATAAGAAAAATTAGAAAATATTTTGACTCAAAGACAAGGAATAAATAAATTCAAAAATCCTATTAAGTGGGGGCGCCTGGGTGACTCAGTTAAGCGTCTGACTTCTCATCTTGGCTCAGGTCATGATCTCATGGTTTGGTTGGTGAGTTTGAGTCCTGCTTTGGGCTCTGTGCTGACAGGGCGGAACTTGCATGGGATTCTGTCTCTCCCTTTCTCTACCCCTCCCTCTCATGCTCTCTCTCTTTCTCTCAAAATACATAAACTTAAAAAAATCCTGTTAGGTGGGAAATACATAGCTTTATATTTATATTTTAGAAAAGATTAAAGATTTGAAATAAGCCAATAAGGAGGTTTTTTAAAAAGATGAGCAATTAAACAGGAGAGTAGAGCAAATAAAAATAGGAATTTTAGATATTTAAAGATCAAACAATACAGAAAACTAACAAAGCTAAAAGTTGGTTTCTTTGAAAAAATAATACAATTAGTAATATTGATATAACCAATAGCAAAGATGTGCAGAGAAAACACAAAGAAACACAAATTAACAGTATCAGGAAGGAAGTAGGGAGCATCACTACCTAGTTTACAAACATTAAAAGGATGGTAAGGGGCAATTATGAAAAACAGCCTAATAACTTCAACTACTTAGACGAAATAGATAGTCTCCATGAAAACCACCATTCACTAGAATTAACACAAAAATAAATGAAAAATTTAATACCTATGACAATTAAAACAATGAACAAATTACTAAAAAGCTTTCCATAAAAACTCCATGGCCACAATGGCTTCACTGGTGAATTCTATCAAACATTTTAAGGATCAGATAATACCAATTTAAAATAAATCTTTCAAAAATAAGAGAGGAGGGAATATGCACTAACTTGTTTTATAAGGTCATTATGATAACTCTGATACCAAAACTGACAATAAACACAGTAAGAAAATAAAATTTTAAGATAGTTTCCCTTATAAACATAAATACAACTACTTCGGTGAAATACTAACAAAATCCAATAATATGCAGAAGATGATAATATACTACAACTAAATTCTTGGGTTTATCACAGGGCCACAAACTTGGTATAACTTTTAAAATCAGTCAATGTAATTCATAACATAAGAAGAATCAAGAAGAAAAACCATGATTGTCATAAATGCAAAAAAACCTACCTCTTATAAAATTCAATGACCATTTATAATAAAAACTTGTAGCAAACTAGAAATTAAAGAAAGCACATCAGCCATTATCTTTGAATTATACTGACTGGAAGAGGGCAGGAGAGAAAATTTAGGGACACTGGGAATATTCTGTTTGATGGTTACACTGGTGTATTCATTTGTCAAAACTTACAGAACTGCACACTTAAGACTCATTCTTTTTACTATATATAAAAGGTGAAATTATAAAAATAAAAATAAAATAAAAAGAGACAATTACATCTCACTGAGTTAATTAATGCTAACACATGAATTAGAATGTAGAACTCTTCATTCTTCAGAACATTTAAAATTTTAAGAATGTTAATATAAATTTAAAAATTCCTAATAATTATAATATTAAACATTTTGGCCTGGTGTAAGACATCATTTAGTCCAATTGTGTACTTAAATTTTGTTGCCAAAGATTCTTGATTTTTTTATTTTTTGAGAGAGAGTGAGAGCAAGCAGGGGAAAGGCAGAGAGAGACAGAGTGAATCTCAAGCAGGGCTCACGCCCAGCAAGACTGACATGGAACTCAGTCTCTCAACTGTTGAGATCATGACCTGCATAGAGTTCAAAAGTTGGAGGCTCAATCAACTGAGCCACCCAAGCACCCCTTGGTTCCTTTTTAAATGTTCTCTCCACACTATTGGAATACCTGCTATATACCTAGTAAGAAATTTACAAAGTTTTCAAAATAACATTACAGGTGTCAGAAAAAAATATTTATCTATGTACATAATGAAATCAGAGCAGTGCATACTTCTTATGTATGGTTCTGACATCTTATGTCTGTTATTTTAAGTTACAAAAGCAGTTTGTATTATGTTTGTATTATAGCACAATTGCAACCATAATGTTATTTTCCTATTGCCTAGATTATGCTAACTACTAGATTCAGTGATTTCACATAATTGATCTCATTTAATTTAAGAAGAGATTTATAGGGGCAGCTGGCTGGCTCAGTTGGTTAAGTGTCCGACTTAGGCTCAGGTCATGACTTCACAGTTTGTGGGTTCAAGCCCCATATCAGGCTCTGGGCTGACAGCTCGGAGCCTAGAGCCAGCTTTGGATTCTGTGTCTCCTCTCTCTGCCCCTCCCCTGCTCATACTCTGTCTCTGTCTCTGTCTCTGTCTCTCTCCCTCTCAAAAATAAAAATAAACATTTAAAAAATGTTTTTTAAACGAGAAGAGATTTATAGAATATTACAATTCTGGCGATTCTTCAGCATTTATTTTCTTGTATCTTTTCATCAACATAGACCTAGAATTGAATAAACTTTTTTCCCTTTCTAATTATTAGTTTCCCTATTTCTAAACTATAGGCAGGGCACGATCGTATAGTGCAGTTTCTGGCATATAAGAGATGACTGATAGAATTTTGCTGATTAAATGAATGGTAGAATGAACTCAAACATGCATCTCTACCTTGAAGCCTTTGCTACTAATTTAATATTGATCTCTTTTTTGTTCTAATCACCAATGGCAAAATTGTAGGATTTCAACAGGTGCACTGTTCCAAGTAGTCCACTAGATGAATTACATATATTATTTATTCCTCATCCTAACCTTATAGGGTCAAAATTTCTTTAATTATATGCATGATTCTCTCTCCTATACTCCTGCCAAAAGGGAATACATTAGAAAATAATTTCTTTTAGAACATTTTTTTGAAATTTGTGGATCATAAGATGAATGTCGTGATGCTATAAATGAAAACTTTGCACAGCCAATTAAATAAAAGCACTGTACAAATAGAAAATATTCTATTAATGCAGATGGTATCTATGTTTCTGGTAAACATTTCTGAAAAATCACAAATTGATTTTTTCCTACTGCCAGTTTTGATTTTTTAGCATTAAACTTAAGATAGTTTCTATTATGATACAAATAATTTTTAGGGAGGAATAGAGCTAAAATAAGTTATTAGTATTGCTTTATATTATAACTTACTTCCAGGAAAAATAATTTTATACATAAGTCTGTGTCAAAATTACAGTGCTTTCAACATTCATTTTGCTAATAATTTTTCATATGCTTTTATAATTTAACTATATTTACTAACCTAAATGACTCTAAAATAGATGAAAAATATCTAAGGAAAATTGATTTTTTTCTTTTTAATATGTTCATGAATATATTTGTGAAGTTGTTTTGTGCCTCAGAGATTATATTATTATTCCATAATATAATCTTCTGCAAAATCAAAATTATTTTTTATTGGGCTAATTTTCCTGGGATAAAATCTTTAATGGTAATACAATTATCACATTCTCTCAAGATTACTAGCAGATTTCAAGAGGGAATATATCTTTTAATTCATGACCCAAAATTATTGTTTATCTGTTTATTTTTAATTGGCTCCCAGGGTGTCTTTTCTATTAGAAGATATTGTTTTTTCCTCTAATAAACTTTCTCAATAGAAAAATCAGATTTCCGGGAGCAG
>CM053572.1:94715029-94757201 GCA_028646485.1 Cryptoprocta ferox | reverse complement strand
GGTCCAATGCCATCCCATTTCCCACTATATTTTCTTAGAATAAGATGTTTGAGAGAAGTTAATTTCTTCTAATTAAGTCAAAGTTTATGATCCTCCCAAGAACTGACTATTAATCATTTTTACATTATCACTGATTTTAGAGGAGAAGGAAATGCACATAATAAAATGTACAATGACTTCTAAGAGGTAAGATATTTTAATTTATACATAATAGAACTACTTGAGATTCAGAGGAGTTAAGGTACATGCTAGAATTAGCAACACACTAGTAAAGAGCTAGTATCCCAAATTCCTGGGTTTAGGTCAAAGTTGTGTTATTATTCTACATAAATTTGTTAAGAGATGTGCTTGTACCCTTTTATTTTTGTATCTAGAGGGAGGAGGAGACTTCCAATTTTTTGAAAAGAACATTTGAATGTAAGTTTCTTCCCTTCAGCTCCTCATTTCCCACTTACTGTGCAAAAATTGATCAATCTAAGGTGGTAACTTTAGCAACAAGTTTCTCAAATGCCTAATAGAATTTGCATTTCTCTCTGCTACATTCTCCAATTCTGCTTTACAGTAATGTTGAAAACTCAGCTTCATTTGGTTAATGAAGTGTATTTAGCAATTTGTTAGATATTTTAGGAGTGGAGGGGTGGATGGATGATCAAGTGGCACCACATCTCTAAAAATTGTAACAATTTCACTCATGAATGTATCCCCCTCTCCAATTCATATTATTGAGTGCTTCCCGGTGTTAATCACATCGTAGCACAGATAAACAATTGTGTTTTTTGGCACTTGAGGGTAAACAAATGAGGCTGCCTGGAAATAGCAAGAAGAGGGATCTGGCTGCCCTAGACTCAGACCACTCCCTTTCAGATACAAAGATAATTTCTTATTGAATGCTTAATAAACTTGATGCAAGGTGTTTTTGCTTCATTTTTATTTTTTTGTTTTATTTCTTTAACACAGTCACTAAAGAATGGTAATCTTGAGAGAAAGTTATTATCAATGCATGAATCCCAGAGACAATCATAGAGATCTAGCATGGAGCCCATTGTAACGTCAATAACAATAGAGGCCAGGCTTAGTTAATTGGTTTTTTGATATGCCAATTTTAATTATTCTTAAAACAGTCTTCTAGGGGCACCTGGGTGGCTCAGTTGGTTAAGCATCCAACTTCAGCCCAGGTCATGATCCCACACTTTGTGAGTTCAAGCCCCGTGTCAGGCTCTGTGCTGATAGCACAGAGCCAGGAGACTGCTTCAGATTCTGTGTCTCCCTCTCTCACTGCCCCTCCTCTGCTTTCACTCTTTCTCTGTGTCTTCCAAATATAAATAAACATTAAAAAAATTAAAAATAAACCAGACTTCTACTAAGTAACTAGAGAAGTGTAGAACGTTGTCACTATTTGTGACACTATTTCTAATAAATAACACTTTATATTTTAAAACATTTATTTCTCAAATGGATCCTAATTAAACTAAAATCATAAAAGAAAATAGGACTGTATTCTGGTTATTTATTCATTTGAGAAGGCTTTTTTCATTTACACCAACGGGACTGTTTCCTTTTTGCTTTGATTCTATATTCCTCCAATTAAATGATCAAGTATTGATAGATTTGTTTGGAAATGAATGATTTATAAATGTATTATCTCTATGAGGCTCTATAATTCAGTGTACGATCTAGATAAATTGGCATCATCAGTTGGTTTACTTGGTCCAAAAGAAGGTAAAAAAATGAGTTTTTGGAATGACAGAAACTTAAGGCAGAAAGTCCTAAGTAAGCATCTAAAACTAGAGATTGGTAATTTTTTTCTGGAAAGGGTCAAATAGTAAATATTTTTGGCTTTGTGGGCTCGACTAGTCACCCTAGGGACTGCTCAGCTCTACTTTTGTAGCGCAGCAGCAGTTTTTAGACAAAAACTAAATGAATGGATGTGGCCGGATTTGGCCCATGGGCTATAGTTTGCTGATCTCTGATCTAAATTTATCTCCATTTGTAGATAGATAGAGTGCTATCCAGAGAGGACACAACATGCCTCTGCTTTCAGGTCAATGGCGGGAAGTGAGGGCTCTACTTCCCAGTTGTTCCCTCTTTGCATGCCGTTACATCACTTCTATTTATGGCAATATGTGTGTGTGTGTGTGTGTGTGTGTGTGTGTGTGTGTGTGTGTGTGTATGGAAACAAATGGCATAAAATAGTAAAATAACCAAAGGTTTTGTTTCTGATATGTAAATATAGAAATTGAACAAACAAATACTACTGGCCAATATTTATTCAGCACTATTATATTGTATAGTATGATGTTTTTACATGCATTTTACTCACTCCCCACTAAAGACTATGAGATAAACACTTTTATTATCTCTTATTTACACATAGGAAACTGAGGCTCAGAGAAGTTAGGTAAATTGCTCAGAACACAATGACTACTTGGCACATCTAAGATTCCAACCCAGTGATCAAAACTGGTAATTTCTATTCGTTTATCATACTGTATCATATTGTCTCTGTTTACAAATATGGTGAGGGTGGTGGACCTTTATTGTTTTGGGTCATTCATCTCTGATTTCATATTGTTTGGTAGCCATAATAATAGTTACCCAAAGATATTAAGTCCTAATAAGTCCTCTGACTCAAGTCGAAATTGAGTCAAATGCTTAACTGACAGCCACTCTCATTTTTTCATTCGTAACTCATAGATACCAGCATTAATTTTATTTCCTTTAGAAACAGAAAGTGGGGGAAGAGAATTTTAAATTTCTTTTGGAAAGATGCTTCTGTATTTGATGGGGTTCAGAGCAGGTAACCCTAAAATATGTCACTTTGGTATATCGATTATTTTGAATAAAAGTTACGAAAAAAGCAGCCAATACAAAAAGGACACTCTGACCCTTCTTTGATCCCTGAAAGCAGGAAATAAATTCCCAATGTGAAGTGTATCCTCTCTGTACCAGAAGGTATAGTGACATCCTTCTCACTAGAAATGTGAAAGTCAGGGAGGAGAAAGCGATATAAACAAACCTTGTTACTTGTTCACTAATTTATTACCCCAAGCCAAAACTTCTTTGTCTTGTCAATTCTTCATAAATTTATTGCTTCCTTGTCAAAAAGGTATAAAAGCTGCCTGCTTTGTTTAATGGTTTGGGTCTGATATCTTTGGGGCCCCATATTTGTGAAATTAAATTAAATACATTTTTCTCCTGTTAATATCTCTTTATTACAGAGGGTGTTGCATCCAAGAACCTAGAAGGATAGAAGGAAATTTATCATTCCTCCCCTACATATTTTACATCAAAACAAAAGATTCTATCATAGTAATCTGCCTTCTCAGTGATAATGTCTCTTCATAGTTGGTATATAACGAAAAACTTAAAACTAACTGAAAATTCAAATGTTTACTCTGGAAGTTTGAACTTTTTAGACAAAATCAGTGTCTGTTGCATGGGATAACGCATTCAAAAGGGCTTTTTCTAATTTAGTAAATGTCAATCAATAGTATATAACTAAAACATCATTAATTAATTATCCGTTTAAATGTTCCCAAGTTTATTTCAATATATTCTTTTGTCAACCCCTAAATAGAAAAGGCAGCTGAACACATGACACAAACTTTTACAAAAATTAAATGATATGTCAATTATTCCTCAACAAAAACAGAAAAAAATGCTGAAACAAAAACAATGCATCCATTGAATATGCAAATATGACAATCATTACAGCATAATGCCTTTAATTTGATGGTTGTTTGAGTTGTTTGCTAAGAAACTTAGTGCATATAGGAAGTTACTGATAGAGTAGAAAAATAATGAATAAGTTAAAAACTCTTTGAAGTAAATGGCATATCCATATTGTCATGTAAAATAAAATTGCTTTCATAATATAGCTCAAATGATCTCCCTTACATCAAAGAAATGTTGTCATCACAGCTATTGCTCATGCACAGAGAAAATTGAAAACACAGGGTAATTTGGCCATATGAAATATAAGAAATGAAAACTCTGGACAGATTGACCCTATGAAATATGACTCTCTGATGAATTTCACTAGGTTGTGATGTGGTAGCTGAGCTAATTGTTTGGGTAACAGTTCTCACCTCTTTATACATGGGTGAGTGAATGGATTCTGTGGTTAATCTGGGTTGATTGTTTCTGATGACCAAATCACCATAATCAGAATTGTTCTGAAATCAGATTTTATTTCATTTTATAAACATGTTCAAAATATCATTGGAGGGGTGCTTGTGGGTGGCCCAATTGGTTAAGTGGCTCTTGATTTCAGTCATGATCTCGCAGCTCATGGGATTGAGCCCCACTTCGGGCTCTGAACTGACAGCATAAAACCTACTTAGGATTCTCTCTCTCCCTCTCTCTGCCCCTCCCCCACACACTGACTCTTTCTCTCTCTCTCAAAATGAATAAATAAATAACATACACAAACACATACACACAACAGGGAATATAATTTGCCTATCATAGACACAGTGTTCTTCTGTGCACATGTGGGCAATGATCTGGACATGCAATAGAGAAGACTTCTGGTTGGCCTGTTGCTTTGGGAATAGACATCAGTGGAATTATTCTCTCTGCACATGTCATCCTCCCTATCACTGGTGCTATGATCCTCTTTCCAAAGATGTCTTCTTTTTTCTTTATTTCCTTATGTGGAATATGTAAATATAACAATCATTATGGTATAATGTCTTCTTTAATTTGATGTGAGTTTGACTTGTGTGTTAAGAAAATTACTGAATAGAGACAGTACAAAAACAATGAATAAGTTAAAAACTCTTTGCAATAATTGTCAAATATTGAAATTCTCCAGATCTTCCTAACACAGAGGAGAAATATGAAGGCTAAATATTCTAAACCAAAGGTTTTAGGTTATATATATTAGACTATATATAGGTTGTGGTTCTACTGAAGAGAGACAGAAATTAAAGACTAAAACATAGGCTTGGAACATATTATCCAGAATAGTTGTGATTCCAGTTTAATCAGGAAGTCTTAAGGTAGTTTTCTCACATACTGAAGTCATTCTTAGCACATGCTAGTAGGGTTAGTCAGATAGTATGTCAAATGAGAGAAAGTGACTATTCGTGAGTGCATACTTTGTTTCAGAGATTTTGCTCAGCACTTTTCATGCCATATTTCTTGTGGCATTAATTACTTTATTATAATTAATAAAATAGATTGTCTTTTTTAAGTTTTTTTAATGTTTATTTATTTTGAGAGACAGAGCACGAGTGGGAGAGGGGCAGAGAGAGAGGGAGACACACAATCAGAAGCAGGCTCCAGGCTCTGAGCCATCAGCACAGAGCCCAACACAGTGCTTGAACTCACGAGCCATAAAATCATGACCTGAGCTGAAGTTGGACACTTAACAGACAGCCACCCAGGCACCACTGAATTAAATCTTTAATAGAAATTAAAAGAGTTATAAATCAAAGAAAGAATAGATGGATTATTCAATGTTTTATTTTGGTAATGGGAAATCCAATTTTAGAAAAAATAATGCACCAAAATAATTTCAAATGAAATAAATTAAATGTAACAAATGAAACATTTAAAAAATTCAACTTAATGGGAGAATCATAAATAAATCAATAATTTTTTATTGAGTACCTACCATGTACATAGAGGACATTGTGCTAGGCTTTATGGTTAAAAAAAGCTTTTTGCTTTTTGGTCTTTCTGAGTATCATGAAGTTACTTGGAAACAATTCGTTCTCAAAGTGGTTTCCCTAGAAAGTAGAGTATATTAAATACCTCTTGTACACACTTTAAAGTCTTTTGATTTCATCTCCCATTCCAGTACTGCCCTGTGACCAATTAGAACAGGTTTTAATTGACCTATTTCACCTATATAGAGCTTCCTAACATCTGCTAAAATCCTAACATCCAAATTTAGGAATTTTTATTATACACTTCAAATTTTATACACTTCAAAATTTATAACCTGGAAATTGCTTGAATTGATGACCTTGGGGTCATTCTTGGTCAGTAAGGGATAAGAGTCTATAAATAAATAATTTCCCCTTTCATCACCAGTTGGAGTTTTAAGGACATATTTTATAAGGCGTCTTAGGATATCCCTCAGGATGGAGAACCCATGGCACATTAGTGTTGACAAACCATATAACACGTGTTTGCATTGAAATCCACTTTCTTGCTGTTTCACTTCTCCTGTCCTGCAGCCTGGCTCTCTGGTATTGGGCTCAGGAATCAGTAAGACTGGAGTTTATTTATTTATTATTTTATTTTATTTTATTTTACTTTGCTTTATTTTATTGTATATTTTATTTTTAGAGAGAGAGAAAGAGAAAGAGAGCACAATCTGGGGAAAGGGGTAGAGGGAGAGAGAAATAGAATCTAAAGCACACCCCATTCTCAGTGCAGAGCCAGACACAGGGCTGGATCCCACACCCTGAGATTATGACCTGAGACAAAATCAAGAGTTGGATGCTCAACCGACTGAGCCACCCAGGTGTCCCAAGAATTCCATTCATCCAACAGTTATCTGAGGCCAGCTAGTTAATATGTCTAGGCCTCAGTTTCCTTATCTGCAAAAAAAGATCAAAGCTTCCTTTTTTATGTAGCAAGTACTTTCTAAGAACAGCTGAAATAAAATAATGCTTCCAACTCTTTGTCATATTTGACAAACATTTATTCCTATTTGCTATAACATTTGTTTCTCTTATTGTCAAGGCATGATATGACAGACAGTGCTAACAGAGATAAAATTCAGAAAACTTATAATGACATATTTGTAGATTTTATTTCCCAACTTATTCCACTGTATCCCTTTCACATGACTCAGTTAAATGTTTCAGTGAAAAATGTGCACTTTCTAATTGATATTTATCAGAAAATTGGATTTTTTTGTTAACATATATATTAGGTTCCACATTCATCATTTTCTGCTATGTTTTAATTTTTTGATTATGTGGATGTTAAAAATGACTAGAGGACTGTTTAGGTAAAACAGACTAATAAAAGAATTGTTGAATTTACTTTACTTCGTAGTTCACAGGTTTGGGTACTGCAACTATAATAATTTGAGATCTGAGACTAAATACGAAACAATAATTTTGTCCTAAATTTATGCTGGCCTATTGGATCTTCTTTGTGTTTTTGCTTTGATACCTAAACTTTTTCATAATTCAGGTAATAAATGTAAGATTTACATTTTTTAACTTTCATTGCCATTCATAATATTTTTGATCAGATATCTAGGTAGATTCAACAAGGTCGATGTATAATCCAAGCCTTAAAGTTTGTGTACATATTAATGAAAAAAATCGATTAAATTTCTTCTTATATTTTTTGACAAATACACCAACACATATTTGGATGCTGTAAAATTCAAGCCATTATTCAAATACATCCAGTATAAAGAAGGAACAACTTATACATTTTAACTAATCAGTTTCACAGAAGTTTTTCTTTTGGTTCAATGACTTCATCAAAGTATCACTAACAATTCAACATAGCAACACTTCATTTTGTTTTGCCAGCTATCTTCATCAACAATTTTACCTGAGAAATCACATACTTGTGAATGAAAAATGGAAAAATGGATAATTTATTTTTGTCTTTAACTCAGTAATTATTCCGACAAGAGACTGTTATATCCAAAGATACGAAAGAAAAATATAGTCATTGATTGCTGAATATTTCAGCTCCTACCTTCAAAGGCACAAAAATCACACAAAAAAGTCAATATAAAGCAATTAATTCAATGCAGTGTTTTACAAAATATGTGGAAATTAATAATATGAACATTATATCCACAATAATATGAATGCAATACCTGTAGAACTGGGTGGTGAAAGCTACATTTTATGAAATTGCTTAGCCATAAAGGCCTCCTTTGTCTTGGCTTCCAAAGGACTTATATAAAGGAAATAATTCTTTTTTGTAACCTCAGTTTGCCATTTTGCTGTCAAACAATAGTCATTGACTAGTTCTGAAGTGTGAAAATAGAATGATGACTGTGAAGAGAAGTATTCTTAAAAATGTATGTAGGTGTTAACTCAGTAGTGTTACTAGCCTCCATTTACACTTTGGCGATACAGCCTTAGAACATATGTCCAGCATCAAAGACTATTCCCTGAAACGTCCTTGGATCAACTGAAGTCGGTGACATGTTTCAGGCTGAACAGATCTGTTAAGATGACATTTTCAAGAACAGGAAGAGCACTGAGACTTGAGGATCTGAGATGTGAATCTCTGTTCTCATGCTCTCAACACTGAAAGGACACAGAAGGTGCTGAAATATCCCAAGTGTCATCACTTCCTAGCGAGACTGGCACATATTTGAGTGATTTTAGAGACTCTTCTAAGGCTTCTCTTGATGGAATTATGTCAGTGAAATTAACTGAGTATCTAATTTTTTCATGTAAAAATCTTATTTGTCTTTTAAAAATCCATATCTCTTCTGAAGTGCAAAAGAAGGAAGTTTTCTAGCCAAAACAAATTCAAAAGTAGATTGAGGATAAACCAAGTAAAAGATTGCAGAAATGCCTGCTTTCCATCCTTTTACACTCTCCGCCTCTCACACCACTTTCCTTTCCTGGGGCTCTCTTCTGAGGCAAGCAGCTTCCTTGAGATATTGGCAAGAATCTTCCTCAAAAGTACTGTGAACTTGAAAGAAAAATGGGATTTGTCGCTATTTCAAAAGTATTACTCACCTCTCTGCCAGACCAAAAGTGTTTCTTTTCTTAAAATTTGATTTCTATCCAAATAGAATGAAAAATTATAGTGCCAGAATACTCAGGCTGATATACCTGAGTTACCTCATTGTAACCCATTCCTAAAAGCCTTTTCAAACTAATTGCTACCGAATAAAGATGTTGTACTTGGTGTTATGATCAATGAGAAGAGTATTGAACAGCCCTAAAAATGTTACAAAGGTTTGAGAAACACATGTATTTGAATA
The DNA here is from genome assembly GCA_028646485.1 of Cryptoprocta ferox. NCBI lineage: Eukaryota > Metazoa > Chordata > Mammalia > Carnivora > Eupleridae > Cryptoprocta > Cryptoprocta ferox. The sequence continues at coordinate 94,748,269 of CM053572.1, read as the reverse complement.
CATGGATACTAAGGATGCTAATCACAGAACTCTGAAAGAACACTGTTATAATACATTTTGTAAATAAAACAGAAAAAAAATTCCATTTCTGGGAGGAAAATGGTTCAGTATTGAGTTGTCACAACTGAAGCATTGATTTGTAAAGGAGTACATGGCACTAGAAGGGACAGGGTACAGAGTAGGCAAAGAAACAGACGATAATCTTTTTCCCCCTCTCTGTTTTCTAGAATATATAACATGTAGCCTACCAGCAAATGAAAGAACTATTCACAGCCAACCTTTCCTTCCTCTTTTTTCACATCCAAACATCAGTGATATGGCTGTAATTAAGTTCTAGAAAGTCATCAACTTAAAACACCTATTTTTCTTGTTAACCTTTGCCATGGGAAGTCATTTATCATTGTTTTATGAAAGAGCTAATACTTGTTTACATTATGGAGTATAACTGAATAAAGCAAAATCCCAAGATACTTAAGCGCTATTGAGTACAAAGTAATAAATTTAGGAACTGCCAACAGTTTTATTAGGCCTTCAAAACTTTTAGAGGCATACATTGTAAAAATGTAGTAGCCAAAAAGAAAAGGAAGGGGAAGAGGAAGGAAGAGAAAGAGGGAAAGGGAAAGAAGAACAAAAAGAAGAGGGAAAAAAAGATCACTCTGCAACTGACAGTCTGTAGTACTGGATAATCACTTGCCATGCTACTGCCAACACCAACATGCCAGGCCATTAGATACAATGGGAGAGAAGGAGGTGGGGGGCCTGGCAAGGAGGTGGAACAGACTCCTTTAATAAAAAAGGGAGCCAAAAGACTTCTGGTACAGTAAAGGAAAACATATTAATAAAAAATTATTTGAATAAATAAGGACTCAACTACAGTTGGGCATGGGACAAAACCTATGTTCAGAGACCAGGTAAACTGCTTCCATTCTAAATATGCAATAGCAATTTTCATCTGGCCTAGATTAAATTATCTTTCCTACGTATGGATCACAAATTCTCACCCAAAATGGAAATGTGTTTCTGTCATATTTTACTGTTTATCTACAGATGTTAGAAACAATAAACTTTGCACTCTAGTTAAAAATATTTATGTCAAAGAACTGATTCTTACTTATAGCAACCTGAACACTTTCCATGGTATATAGTATAGTATAGCAAAATAGTTTGAGGAAGTTGCTTAATTTTTTTCACACCTAGATATATCTGCAAAGTGGTTATCTGATGATAAGGTGAAAGAACTCAGCTTATTTATATAAGCTTATTTATATCAGCTTATTTATATATAAGTATATATAATTACTTATATAATTTTTTTCTAATTAAAAGAGCTTTTGACAATAAATTTTAAAAAGGTTTTCATCACAGTTTCCCCTTTGTCACTCCTTCCTTTTTTCAAGTGGAGAGGAAAATAAACTTATAGAAAAAGATGAAATTGATAGTCAAAAACCACTCAATCATCAAACAATGAAGAGTTTTGTTGTTTTAAACAATCGTTTAAGTAGTTTTAAATATATTCAAGGGAGGGCACCTGGGTAGCTCATTTGGTTGAACGTCTGACTCTTGGATTCAGCTCAGGTCATGATTTCACGGTTCATAGGTTCAAGCCCCACATCGAGCTGTCAGTGAATTCATTGCACTGTCAGTGCAGAGCCTGCTTGGGATTCTCTCTCTTTCTCTGCCCTTCGTGCACACTTTCTCCCTCAAAATAAATAAATAAACTTAAAAAAATTTAAATATATTTTAATGCACATATATCATGTAGCAAAACTGTATTATTTTTAAAAAAATTTTCATCAATTTTTTTGCCAAGAATCCTTTAGTTGCTTTTCATTAATTTATATAAACATAGGTATTTTTTACTTATCTTTATTTTGCATCAATGCAAAAGAAAAGTCTTGATTTAGAAATTTAAATAAAATATAATCATTGTTTAATATTTTCCTGTCAAGTTTCTTTTAATATTTTAATAAGCAAGATAAGTTTACTTATGTTTTACTCTCCCTTAAAGCTGTTACTATAAAGAACGTATCTTTTTGTTGCTATGAACAAATTTAATTATAAATGCATTCTCCCTTGCTAAAATCAATCTTCTAATTTATCAGTACATTGTGGGCACTTCCAAAGTTCTGGAAAATCACTGATTTCTTCCAAACACTGCAGCCTGGAGCTGAACATCTGAGCATGGGAGATGATCACCCACAATTCCAGAGAGAGAGAGAGAGAGAGAGAGAGAGAGAGAGAGAGAAGAATCATTGGCTCAGTTGTGATCATGTGGTGTTCGGCATCACTTACTACTCATATTGCAAGACATCACTTGTTTATCAGGTTAAAATTTATCAGAAACGTTTGTTCACCTTGTAGAATCCTTGCAGAACAAAATACTCATAATCCAAAGTTTTACTCTATTAAACTCGCAAAAGCAAATTTGTTTCTTTTTCAGTGCTTTGAATAATAAACATATTTTTATAATCCTGTGGTATATAGTTATGATAAGAAAAAAATAGCTAATTGGTTGATCAGAACTGACTAAAACAAAGGTTTCCTGAGGTGCCTGGTGGCTGAGTAAGTTAAGCATCCAACCCTTGATTTCAACCTGGGTCATGATCTCACAGGTCATGAGTTCGAGCCCTACATTAGTCTCTGTGCTGACAGTGTGGAGCTATCTTGGTATTCCCTCTCTCTGCCTCTCTCTCTCTGCTTCTCCCCAACTCATGCTGTCTCTCTCTCTCTCTCTCTCTCTCTCTCTCTCTGTGTGTCTCTCTCTCAAAATAAATAAATAAACTTAAAAAATTTAAAAAAACAAAATTTCCTCTTCAAGTCACACGGTTTTGAGTTTCTTGGTCTGTTCAACGCTACAATTTTGCTTGCAGTCAGTTCTTTTTTTTTTTCAAATTTTTATTTAAATTCTAGTTAGTTAAAATATATTGTAATATAGGTTTCAGAAGTAGAATTTAGTGATTCATCACTTACATATAAGACCCAGTGCTCAACATTACAAGAGCCCTCCTTAATACCCATCACCCATCTAGCCCATCCCCATCCAGTTCCTCTCCATCAGCCCTCAGTTTGTTCTCTATCGTTAAGAGTCTCTGATGGTTTCCTTTCTGCTCTCTCTTTTTTGTTACCTTCTCATATGTTCATCTGTTTTGTTTCCTAAATTCCACATATGAGTGAAATCATATGGTATTTGTCTTTCTCTGATTTATTTCACTTAGCATAATATACTCTAGCTCTGTCCGTGTCATTTCAAATGGAAAGACTTCATTCTTTTTGTTAGTGGAGTCATATTCCATTAACAGTCAGTGGATATTTGGTCTCTTTCTATAGTTTGGCTATTGTTGATAATGCTGCTAGAAACATCGGGGTGCCTGTACCCCTTTGAATCAGTATGTTTGCAACCTTTGGGTAAATACCTAATAGTGCAATTGCTGGATCATAGGATAGTTTTATTTTCAACGTTTTGAGGAACCTCCAAAATGTTCTCCAGAGTGGCTACACCAGTTTGCATTGCCACAAACAGTTCAAGAGGGTTTGCATTTCTCCACATCCTCACCAACACTTGTTGTTTCCTGTGTTCTTAATTTTAGCCATTCTGACAGGTGTAAGGTGATATCTCATTGTAGTTTTTATTTGTAGTTCCCTGATGATGAGTGATGTTATGCATCATTGCATGTGTTTGTTAGCTATTTGGATGTCTTCTTTGGAAAAAATGTCTATCCATGTCTTCTGCCCATTTCTTAACTGGGTTATTTGTGTTTTGGGTGTTGAGTTTGATGAGTTATTTATAGATTTTGGATATTAACCCTTTATCAGATATGTCATTTGCAAATATCATCTCCCATTCTGTAGGCTGACTTTTCATTGTGTTGATTGTTTCCTTTGCTGTGCAGAAGCCTTTCATCTTGATGAGGTCCCAACTGTTCATTTTTGCTTTTGTTTCCCTTGCCTCCAGAGACATGTCTAGTAAGAAGTTGCTATGACTGAAGTCAAAAAAAATGCTGTCTTTGTTCTTCTCTAGGATTTTGATGGTTTCCTGTCTCATATTTAGGTCTTTCATCCACTTTGAATTTATTTTTGTGTATGGTGTAAGAAATTGGTCCAGTTTCATTCTTCTAAATGTTACTGTCCAATTTTTCCAACACCACTTGCTGAAGAGACTGTCTTTTTTCTATTGGCTATCCTTTCTGTTTTGTCAAAGATTAGTTGGCCATATAGTTGTGGGTCCATTTATGGGTTTTCTATTCTGCTTCGTTGATCTATGTGTCTCTGTTTGGGCCTAAAACATAGCGTCTTGATGACTACAGCTTTATAATACAGCTTGAAGTCCAAAATTCTGTTGTCTCCAGCTTTGATTTTCTTTTTCAGGATTGCTTTAGCTATTCAGGATCTTTTGTGGTTCCATACAAATTTTGGGATTATTTGTTCTGTCTCTGTGAAAAATGCTGGTGGAATTTTGATATGGATTGCATTAAATTGTATAGATTCCTTTGGGTAATACAGACATTTTAACAATGTTTGTTCTTCCCATCCATGAGCATGGATTTTTTTTTTCTCATTTCTTTGTGTCTTTTTCAATTTCTTTATAAGTGTTATATATTTTTTAGAGTACGGATCTTTTGCCTCTTTGGTTAGGTTTATTCTTAGATATCTTATTGTTTTTTGTACAATTGTAAATGGGATCGATTCCTTGATTTCTTTTTTCTGCTGCTTCATTCTTGGTGTATAGAAATGTAACAGATTTCTGTATTGATTTTATGTCCTGTGACTTTGCTGAATTCATACCTTAGTTCTAGCAATTTTTTGGTGGAATCTTTTGGGTTTTCTACATGGAGTATCATGTCATCTGCAAATAGTGAAAGTCTGACTTCTTCCCTAGACAATTGGATGCCTTTTATTTCTTTTTGTTGTCTAATTGCTGAGGGTAAGACTTCTAGTTCTGTGTTAAATAGGAATAGTGAGAGTGGACATCCCTGTCTTGCTCCTGACCATAAAGAAAAAGCTCTCAGGTTTCTCCCTGTTGAAGATCATATTAGCTGCGGATCTTTCATATGTGGCTTTTATGATGTTGAGGTATGTTCCAGCCTACTTTGTTGAGGGTTTTTATCAAGAATGGATGTTGTATTTTGTCACATATTTTTTCTGCATCCATTGACAGGATCATATCATTCTTATTCTTTCTTTTATTAATGTGGTATATCACATTGACTGATTTGCAAAAATTGAACCACCCCACTTGCAGCGCAGTTTTTAATCATGAACAGAATATTTAAAATAACAATATTCTAATTAAAATAATAAAAAATTAAAAATAATAAAATAAAATAAACAATAGGAATATTTTATGCAATGCTAAAAATATAGTCCTCTACTCAATAAAACTTAACTACATTTTAAAAGGTTGGATGATAACCTGAGCACTGTTGCCAATTAAGTGTGGGAACCTAGGTAAGCCTGTTCTTAATTTTGGGTTTCAAGTTACTTATCTGGGAATGGAGTTCATATAATTTAGGGATATGGATGCCTTTTATTTCTTTTTGTTTTCTGATTGCTGAGGGTAAGACTTCCAGTACTGTGTTAAAAAGTAACGGTGAGAGTGGACAATATTGAGAGGGAAGAATAATACTGCATAGTTTTTACATATAAGCCCAAACTTTCAGACATGGAGATTTGAGAGTGAAACACAACTTTCAGGTATGTGAAGGCTCTGTATGTGAGAGAGTAAAACCCAGCTTTCAGGTATGTGAAGCGCTATGATTTGGGGCAAGTTGTTTCACCCCCATAAACTGTGGATATGCTAGTAAAATGAAAATACTTATATTTGCCGTGCACTTTAAAGAGTTAAAGCAGCATAACATAATGCCTGGTAACTAGAATGTATGTGAAGAGATTCCTGTTAAAATAAGCCCTTAAAGGGGTGCCTAGGTAGTTCAGTTGGTTAAGCCTCCAACTTTGGCTCAGGTCATGATCTCACGTTCATAGATTTGAGCCCTGTGTCGGGCTCTGTGCTGACAGCTCAGAGCCTGGAGCCTGCTTCGGATTCTGTGTCTCCCTCTCTCTCTGCCCTCCCCCTCTCATGCTCTGTCTCAAAAATAAATAAAACATTAAAAATATAAGCCCTTAAGATGACTTCTTATTCTCTAATTCTAAAATTCCTATTACTATGAGCCTTCATTATGAATGAGCCTACAACATGAATGAGGAAATAGCAATAAAAATACATGAGTAGAGTTAATATATCTGTGACAATATTAAGATTTATTAATCAAGGGGTGCCTGGGTGGCTCCATCGGTTGAGCATCTGACTCTAAATTTCACCTCAGGTCATGATCTCATGGTTCATGAGATCAATCCCTGTGTCAGGCTCTGCACTGAGTGTGGAGCCTACTTCAGATTTGTTATCTCTCCTTCTCTCCCTGCCCCTCATCCACTTGTTTTCTCTTACTCTCTCTCCTCTCTCTCAAAATAAATAAAAATTAAACTTTAAAGAAAGAATTATTAATCAAAACATGAATCTGCCATATCTGGAGATGAAAAGGCAATGGTTATTTGTTTAGTATAAAGAACATGTTGAGTTCATGAATTCCAGATAGTAGAAGATAATGTCAGGGGAGACTTTGAGAAGAAATGGAAAGATAATGAAAAGGAGGCTGAATAATGTTTCCATTCTTGCAGACAGATTATAAATAATCTACATTCTTGTAGACATTTTGATTGTTCCTTGAAAAAAGTAAGTTCACAGGGATGCTGCTGATCATCTTGGGAGTAAGCACGTGGTTTGGGAACTTCTGCTACCCTCTCAATGACTTGGTTTTAATTAGTATGAAGAAACTTATGTTCCTCCTTCTGTTGCCTCATGTGATCAACCAGTTGCATGTTTCCAATGGGAGGAAGCTGTAGCATTAGGCTTTTATAGATGTATTCTTCATGATGTAGGAGTTCTTTGAATTGGCTTTTTTACAAGTGATTTTGGTAGCTTGCTTCTTTGTTTACCCCATCTACATCTTGCTGTCAACATTTTCATCTCTCTTTTACAGTGACTCCTTACTCCCTGGGCATTCTGTCTCCATCAAACTCTCCAGGTAAATTCTCAACCCTGGTTAAACCCACCTCTCTATTTTGAACTCATATGAGAGAGAGTGGTAGGAAGGGAGAGGAAGAGGGAGAGAGAGAGTGAGAGAGAAGGAGCAGGGGAGGGACAGAGAGAGAGGGAGACACAGAATCTGAAGCAGGATCCAGTCTGAGCTGTCAGCACAGAGCCCAACGCAGGACTCAAACCCACAAACTGTGAGAACATGACCTGAGCCAAAGTCAGATGCTTAACTGACTGAGCCACCCAGGCACCCCACATTCCCCACTATATTATTAATTCTATTCTCTGTCTGAATCACTGCATCAGCATAATATATGCCATAATGTCCCCCAATCATTGTACCTCCTTTGGGAAAACCATTTACATTTGCTTTTACTAAATCTTCACATTTTATTCTACCCCCATCAGACTTTTATTTCTACTAATACTCAGAAATTACTTTTGTCAACATCAATAGTGGCTTTCATTCTTACTAAATTTAATTTCTGAACCTATCTTATTTCCTTTGTATTTAACCCATTTGAAGATTTTTCGCTACTAGAGAATAAGCCTCTTAAATTAACATAGTCAACACTGACCTCTTAATTTCTTACCAAGCACCCCTTTCTTCCCAACTGTGCCTCCCTAAATTCCCTCTCTCAGTTAATTATATGTATTTCACTTAATTATCCAGGTCAAAGAACTAAGAGTTATGATTCCCCTTTTCCTCCCCCTTGATACTCAATTAATTAGCAAGTTCTCTTAACTTTTACTTCAAAATATATCTTGCATTTAACCACATCACATCTCTTCTACTTCTGCTTTAGTCTAAGTAAGCATTGCCCTCACGTGAAATTCAGTCATCCTCTTAACCAGGCATCTTGCTTTGTTTCTCACTACACACTTTCCCTGCTATATTCCTATTGTAATATCATTTAAAACTATAAAAAAATTGTGTAGCTTCCCTGAATAAAATTGCAATGGCTTCACATTGCACTGAGAATTAAATCTAAACTTTTTTCCTGTGACTTATGAAACCATTTCTAAAAAATATGGCCTCTCTCTTATCCTTTCTGATCTTGCAGCCTACAACTCCCTTCCCCATCACTCTCCAGGAATGCAGAACTTCTGTCTGGTTATAGAATATTCTGGTCTTTTCCCTGTTCTGTGAACTTTGAGACTCTACTTAACCTTCCTCTGTGAAGAGTGTGACATTCTGGAAGATGTTAATAGCTGTTGTAGAAATTATTTATTACATTATTCATATTCCATTTCTCTTATTTTATCCAATTCTGGTGCAGCTGTAAATCAAGATATTTTTTGTACTAGCAAAAAGGTAAGAATGTTACTCAATCTTAGCCAATCAGCTTCTTTCTCCCGGGATTTTTGTACTTTGAATTTATGTAAGGATGGACTGAGTTTACACTTATTTGATTCAAAGGTGCAATTCTGAAGCAACAATTCATTAGATTTTACAGCAATTCCTGGAAAAAACCTTATTTTCATTCTTTCTGAGACTAGTGTTCAGTGATGTATTTGTCAGGGCTGTCATAACAAAGTACCACAGATTGGGAAGTTTAAACAATAGAAATTTATTTTCCCATAGTTCTGGAGTATAGAAGTCTAAGATCAAGGTCATATATCAGCAGAGTTTCTCAGAAGACTTCTTTCACTGGCTTATAGATGGCCCTTCCCCTGTATTTTCACATATTCTTTCCTTTGTGCATATCTGTGTCCTAATCTCCTTTTCTTATCAAGACATCAGACATATTGGATTAGAATCCAGCCATAGGATCTCACCTCTTGCCTCTTTAAAGGTCCTATCTCCACTGTTTATATTCTGATATACAGGAGGGTTGGGATTTCAATAAATGTATTTTGGGGGGACACAATTGAACCCATAACAAATAATCTCTTTAATTTTGAGACTGACTTGTAACCTCCCTATACCCATACATGTTTTGTTTTGCTTTGTTTGAATCACTCTCTGTTGCTTGCAGTCAAAGTACTCAAACAATAATAGACCACAGTTTCTTTCAGTATATATATATTTCAGGTATGAGAATCATTGAAGCATTATGCTATTTTATGTCTTGTTTATAGAGAATATAAAATATACGGTCATTCAGTTGTGTGAAAGGAACTTTATGAGGCATGACTGAATATGAACACTTTTGCTACCTTTATTTAGAGCCAAACAATTTTTTTGAAATTTTGTATTCTTAGCTTTTTTTTTTTCCTGGCAACTGTGAAACTTGTGTCTGTTCAAGTAGAAGGGAAAGTCATTTGGAGAAGAGAGGAAAGATAGCAGCCACCTTTGACTAAGCTTATACCAACCTAAAATCAGAATCTTAAGTTTGTACATTTTTTATATATCACACCTCATTTTGTTGTTGAAAATCTTATTTCCCTACAAAATGAGGAGTGATTTTAGGCATTATTTCAATATTTATTAAAGCATCATTATTTATTTATTTAAGATCAAAGAATAACAAAATACTTTATCACATTTGTCACTTGAAGCAGTGAGTTACACATTGAGAGATCTGGTCTACTCTACACAAGGATTCTGGTAGCAGTTAAAAAAAAAAAAACCCTATATGTACCTAAAACTCCAAACAGTATATAAAAATTAAAATATAAACAAGAAGTTCTTCATTTTCTAACTTTTATTCAATAGTCTCTCAATATGTATATCTTTTTAGACAAACCCAATTCATTATCCCCATGCCTTTGAAAGTCAAATTACTCAAAACTAGATATGTTATCCTACTTTTGTCTTAAACTTACTCCTATTTCTATTTTTACATGTATCTATTTTTGCTGTTTTTACATATAGTCAGTTATCTAATCTATAGAACTTGAAATCACACATTTATTTAAAAAAATGGTCTTTATTCAATTAACCATCAAGGGCCATTTCCCTTTTTTAATTTTTTTATACTTTATTTTTGAGACAGAGACAAAGCATGAGTGGGGGAGGGGCAGAGAGAGGGAAAGACACAGAATCTGAAACAGGCTCCAGGCCCTGAGCTATCAGCACCAACGCGGGGCTCGAACCCACGAACCATGAGATCATAACCTGAGCTGAAGTCGGATGTTTAACTGACTGAGCCACCCAGGTGCCCCAAGGGCCATTTCCTTTGAGTTACTGCTTCTGTCTGAGATAACTGCATTATTCAGTTCTGGAACATTCCACTGTACTTTACAGAAGTGGTAAATTATGAGCCCAGCTGGCCCAATAAGACTCAACTTGTATTTTTTTAAAAATTTATTTGTAAAGGGTAGCCATATTTTCTAGAGATGATGCTGAGCTAGAAGAATATAAGCATATAAGCCTGTAGGTGCCATGAGGTGGAAGTCTCAGAATGAAGCCAGCCAGAGTAAATCATGAAGTGATGATAGAGAGACAGATTATTGAAAACATTTTCCAACTCCTAGTTCTGTCTGTTTCTGAAGTTAGCAGATATTTCAGAGCTTTGAAGTTCTCTAACCAAATAAATGTTCCTTTGTTGCTTCAGTTTGAGTTGGGTTCTGTCAATTGCAATAGAAAGAATCCAGATTATTACGACAGAAGATAAATGAAGAGCTATTATTTTAATATTTTGGAAGCCATTTTTCTAAATATACTAGCAAGGGATTCCCCGATTTCATCGTCTCTACTTGATCTAAATATGGTATTTTTAGATGATTATCACAGCTTCTATTCCTTTTACCCTATGACCTAGTTTACAAAAGAATATTCACATTTGGACTCTGGCTGTTCTTTCATGGTGCAAAATAAGAACCATCTGTGTGTGTGTGTGTGTGTGTGTGTGTGTGTGTGTGTGTGTAAGGAGTAGGGAATTATGCTCCATTTCCCTGAGGGTGGAGTACCTACAAAAATTATTTGGAATTTTCTGCATGGGAAATTTGTTCTCCCCCATTTATTTACTTGGTTTTGTATTTGTCTATATTAGCATAAACTCATGGATACTTATTTTATTCTTACAATTATATTCCAATACTAGCTTATTTATTCTGTTGCTCGCAATGTTCTAGCTTTGGCCATTGGATAATCTTTCAATTGGCTTATGTGTTCCTTTGAAATACTTCCATTGTTGTATTTGTTCTTTACAGTAATTCCTTACTTTCTGGAATAACAAAATGCTCCAGGCTCATCCTGTATGTTTCCTGCTTGTCCTAGAATGAGCCATTTCTCCAGAGTGTTGGCCCTTTAATTAGAGAATGACAGAAGCGAAAAAGATATGGACACCAGCTGTGATGTTCACTATATGTAATATTTATCCATCTGTTATCTATATTGAGCTAAACATGAGGTAATACTTGTATATCCAACTCTGAACCATTATCACGTGGATTATCATAGCCTTCTTTCCTTGTTTGTGTGTAATCTATTCCAACAGTGAAAAACCTGGCTTCCACAATTCACCATCTATTGAATTAATGTTCAATTCCAGTACACATGTAGAGTGGTTTCCAAATTGTTAGTCATACCCCTGTAGAGGAAAATAAAAATTTTATGAACTAGGGTACAGTGTTTATGTTCATTTCCTTTTGCTTTAGCCTTGCAGACTTCACTCATTTCCAATGTTGCTTAGGTAAGCAATATTTTGGCCAGGCCCTTCAATGAGACTGTTTCATATACTTACAGTATAGTTTGATTGTTTTTCATAGTCTTAATCCCATTCTGAGATCAGCAAATTCTTAAATTTTTAATTTCATATATATTTTATATATATATATATTATATATATATATAAAGTCCCACTCTTTTGGCTCTAAATTTCTGTGGGTTTGCAAATGCATAATGTCATACATCCACTATTATAATATCATACAGAATAGTCTTTTCATCCTAAAAATGTCTTTTGTGGACTTACTCAATTCATACAGTTTTTCACACAAAGAATGGCTTTTTCTTTAAAAAATAAACTTTTAATTATTTTTTAATGTTCTTTTTTTTTTTTTTTGAGAGAGAGAGAGAGAGAGAGAGAGAGAATGAGTGGGGGAGAGGCAGAGTGAGAGGTAGACACAGAATCTGTAGCAGGTTCCAGGCTCTGTGCTGTATTGTCAAGGTACAATAGAGTTCTCATATAGCCTGAACTAAATTTGTCCTTTTTGGAGATTCTGGGTTTTTTAATGATCTTAATAGTTTCAAGAAGTAATGATTAGGCATTTTGTAGATTTCTCCTCAGTTGGAATTTTTATACTGTTTTCTCATCACTAGACTGTATTGTGTGTTTTTTGATGGAAGACCACAGAATTAAAGGGTCATTCTTTTCACATCCTATCAACACTTTCAACCACTAATTTGTTTACTATTTCCATATTTTAGACTTTTCCAGAATATTGAAAAAATTAAATCATATAGTATGTGTTCTTTTATGACATTGCCTCTTTCACTTAGCAATATGCATTTAAGATTACTCAGTATCTTTGAGTGGCCTTAATAGCTTCTTCCTTTAAATTGCTAACTAGCATTCTATTATATTGATATACCACAACTTGTTTATATATTCTCTTATTTGAGAACATCTTGGTTGTTTCCACTTTTTTTGGCAATTGTGAAAAAAGATAGATGTTTACTGTAGACACTTACATGCAGGCTTGTGTAGTGACTATAATTTTCAGATCAGATTGTGTGTTTTGCTTTACAAAAAACCTTGAATATCTTGCATTTCCACTAGCAGTGAATGAGAATTCCTATTGCTGCACATTGTCACTAACAACTGATATTGTCAGTTTTATGGAGTTTAGATATTCTCAGGTATGTGTAGTAGTAGTGTCTCATTGTTATTTTAATTTTAACTTCCCTAATGACAAATTAAGCTAGATATTTTATATGTTTATTTATCACTCACATATATATGTATAAATATATATTAATAATATATTATTATCTTTATAATAATATATATTGTTATCTTTATAATAATATATATTGTCTTTGTGTTCATATCTTTTGCTGTTTTTTAAATTAGATTGTTTTCTAATCTTTGCATATTTTGGATACAAGTTCTTCATCAAGTAGATTTTGCACATATTTTTTTCTAGTCTGTGTATTGTCTTTTTAGTCACTTAATGGTGTCTTTCTCAGAGCACACATTTTCAATTTTAATAGACAAAATTAGGGGTGTCTGGGTGGCTCAGTGTGTTAAGCGTCTGAGTTCGGCTCAGGTCATGATCTTGGTGTTTGTGAGTTCAAGCCCTATGTCAGGCTCTGTGCTGACAGCTCAGAGCCTTGAGTCTGCTTCGGATTTTTTGTCTTCTTTTCTTTCTGCCCTTCCCCTGTTCACACTCTGTCTCTCTTCCTCTCAAAAAAAATTTAAAAATAAAAACAAAAATAGACAAAATTATCAATCACTTCTTTCATCGATCATGATTTTGGTGTTGTATCTAAAAATTCACTACCAAAACTAAATCATATAGATTTACCCCTATGCTTATTTCTAAAAGTTTTACGGGTTATTAATTTTACCTTTATGTATAGGGTTTTTTGTAGATTATTGTTTGAGTTAAGTGAAAGATCTTTTCTAGTTTCATTTGAAAAAAAAGTTTAGGTATTCAGTTGCACCAGCTCCATTTGCTGATATTAATATTATTTCTTTATTGAATTGCCTTTGCAACTTTGAGAAAAATTAGTTGACTATATTTATGTGGATCTGTTTCTGAGCTCTTAATTTCTAGGTTCCTAGACCCAATTCCAGTATAGAGCAGGGTTGGTTCTTCACACCAGCAAGTAATTTTCAGAACACCAGCGGGGTGCTCTATAATTCAACCCAGTTATGACATTTATCTACTGAAAGATACCATCAGATTCCACAGTTTAAGAGTTCGATCTACCAGACTACCCTTTTCCCCTACCTCAGGTAACAGTTATGAGCCCATGTTGTTACCTATGCTTTTTATGAGCTGGCTGTAAATCAGAGGTTCCCAAGACTCAATCCTTGGGTTCCCTTTGTTTGCTGGAGCAGCTTGCAGAAGTCAGAAAAACCATTTACACACTATAATACTGATTTATTATAAAAGGATACAATTCAGGAAGAGCCAAATGGAAAAGATGCATGGGCAAGGTATGTGGGAAGGGATTCAGAGACTCCATGCACTCTCTGGACATACTGTTCTCTCCATATCTCCACATGTTCACCGACACAGAAGCTCTCTGAACCCTGTTCTTTTGTTTCTTTTATGGAGGCTTCAGTATATATACATGATTGATTAAATCATTGGCCATTGGCAATTGATTCAACCTCCAGACCCTCTAGTCTCCCTAGAGATCAGGGGGTGGGACTGAAGTTTTCAACCCTCTAATGACATGTTTGCCTCTGTTGGTTACCAGCAACAGATCATCATCTGAATGATCAAATCACAATACCACAGAACTCTGTAACCTTCCATTAATCTGTCTTCTTATTACAGGTTTATAGTAAGTATTGAAGTTGGTTGGTATGAATCCTTCTGCTTTTCCTCTCCTTTCCTTTCCTTTCCTTTCCTTTCCTTTCCTTTCCTTTCCATATTGTGCTGCTTATTCTAAGGTTTTGCCTTTCAATTTGAACTTTAGAATCAGTTTGTTGATATCTACAAAATAGGGATATTTGTTGGAGATCTGTAGACAAAGTTTGGAAGAATTGACATTAATGATATTGAATCTTCAAATCCATGGGCACAGAATATCTGTCCATTTTTTTTTGGTTCTGTTTTGACTTTCTTTATTAGTGTTTTGTAGTTTTTCACCTACAGATCCTGTACATATTTCTTGGATTTGTATGCACATGTTTAATATATTTTGGTGTTATTATAAATTTATTGTCTTTTCAATTTCAATGTCTAATATTCATCACTGGCATAGGAAAGCAATTGACTTTAGTTTATTGATCTTATATCTGTGATTTCACAATACTTACTATAAGTTCAGGAGATAGTTTCTGATTATTTTAGGTTTTCTATGAAATCATGTCATCTATGAATAAATACAATCATTTATTCTTTTCTAATCTATATATATATGATATTTCTTTTTCTTTTCCTATTGTACCATATAGAACTTCCAATACATTTTTGAACAAGAGTGGTGAAAAGAAGAATTGTTGCCTTTTCCTTCATCTTACAGGGAGGTCCTTAATTTCTCACAACTATTATGTTACTTGTAGTTTTGTTTTATTTGTAGCTATTCTTTATCAAGGTTAAGTTCCCCTCTATTTTTAGTTTGCTAAGAGTTATCATGGATAAGTGTTGGTTTTGTCGAATCTCTTCCAATGTCAATTAATACAATCATATGATTTGCTTCTTTCTTCTGTCCCTGTGGTATATTACACCAATTGATTTTCAAATTTTGAAACAGTCTTGCATCCTTGAGTAGCTTACACTTTGTGACGGCATATAATTCTTCTTATTCAATTTTGGATTCAAGCTTTTAATATTTAATTGAGATTTTATATGTACACTTATGAGAGATATTGGTGTGTAATTTACTTTTCTTATAATCTATTTATTTGGTTTGGGTTTTAGGACAATGCCGGCCTCATAAAATAAGAAAGTGTTAGGCGTTGCTTCCAAAAGAACACATCATTGGTATAACATGGTAAACCCATTTTTTTAGATAGAAATTTTATTTTTAAAAGTTTAATTTGACTGCAAAATTGAGCAGAAAGTACTGAAAAATCCCATAAACTCCTATTCCCCTCCCCACACACAATCTCCCTAACTGCCACACTGTTTGAATTTGTTGTAATTCAAACTCATTTTAAAATTTTTGACTTATCAGTTTTCTACCATGAAATATACAGAGCTGTATGAGAGGCAATGCCTCTTTATTCATGATTTATGTTTTATTTCAAGGAGGAAGAGTTGTGATTACAGTAAAAATTTATTGAAATCACAGAGTAGAATCTCTTTATAACCTTCATTCAATTGCTTTATAAAATTCTTGGGAGCAAGAACCACGATCATATTTTTTTTCATATCTCTCTGGCATATATGACATTGTAGAGTTCCAAGCACAATGTAGGTACTCAATAAATATTAATTTTCTGGAAGTAAATTTATATTTTTGACTATAGTATTAAGATATGAAACAGCAAAAAGACACTTAAGTACTTTAAAATTATATATATTTTCCCAACTAGACTGTAAGCCAATTAAAGACCAAAAAAAGTACTCTTCCTCATTATCTTAACCTAGCATTCACTCATAAGATGCACTTAATAATTAATGTGTGATGACCTTAGAAATGAATAAAGAATGAAATATACTTTATTAGTATATTTTTAAGATAGTAGGCATGGTCTCTGACTTTTAGAAGCTTATGGGCTAAAAATACCAAGACCTATTAATACAACATTGTGATAAAAATATATTCTACTTAAAATATTTCCTCATTACATTCTAGTGTATAATTTAACTGGACTGAGGAGGTAAAATAACTCTCCAGGAATAGTTTACAGTGCAGTAATTTATTTATAGGATTTACAGGTAATGGATGGAGGAGACATCCTTGTAATAATGATTAGTGTCTGATCTCATTTACTTGCTTTTCCTATAATCTAGCTTGCCCTTATCAAGAAATATGCTCAGTTAGCCTATGTTATCTTTAAGAAATTTTACTGATTTACCTTTTTCATGTAATGTACAATCCATCTGGAATTTATTGAGGTGTCGGCCAAGGTTTCTTTTTAAATTAATTTTCAATTTATTTAGCATTATTTATCAAAAATACCATCTTTTTTCAGCAATGTAGTGAGGCCTTCATGATAGATAAATCAGATGTCCATATGTATGATAGGTCTATTAATCTGAGTATACTATTTTCTTCTAGTAGTATATTTGAATAGCCTTATGTCATTGCACATCTTGTAAATTATAGTAGATTTGAAATAAATTTTGATATATGATAATATAAATCCTTTAGCTTTGCTCTTCTCCAAGATTCTATCCTTTAGCTTTGCTCTTCTCCAAGATTCTTTTGGCTTTTTTGCTTGCATTTTCATATAAGTGTTTAAATTAACTTGTTAACTTACATAAAAGAAACTGTTTGGATTTTAAGTAGCACGGCATAAATTTATAGATCAAGTTAGAGAGATTTGATATCTCTATCATACTAAGTTTTAAAATCCCTTATCTTAGGGGACCTGGGTGGCTCATTTAGTTGGGCATCTGACTCTTGGTTTCAGCTTAGGTCATGATCTCATAGTTCGTGAGTTTGAGTCCCACATCAGGCTCTGCACTGACAGTGCGGAGCTTGCTTGGAATTCTCTCTCCTTCCCTCTTTCTGCCCCCCCCCCAACCGCGTGCTCTCTCTTTAAAAATAAATAAACTTAAAAAAATAAAGTTTAAAATCTCTAAACTTAATATAATCCTTCATTTGTTTAGATTTCCTTTTATTTCCACTTAAATGTTTTGCTAAATTTCTGTGTAGAGATCCTTCCATTAATTTTTGGATTTATTCCTAGGTATTCGGTTTTGATACTTTGATAGATATATTGCTTTATAAAATTTCACTATTTTCAGATCACTGCAGTAGGTATAGTTTATTTTTTTATTTAACTTGTGTTCAGCAACCCCCTTTAAATCATTAATTAGAGTTTATTAGTGATCTTTTTAGATTTTTCAGTATACACATTCATAGTATATGAATAATGACAATTTTATTTCTTATTTTCCAATCCTTACATCTTTATTTTTTGGGGGTGAAGTGGGGCTTATCTACTAGTTTTGATTTTCTAATATACTACTGAATAGAGTTGGTGATAGTGGACATAACTTATTTTTTATCTCAGGATAAAACTTTCAATATTTTATAACTAAATATAACATCATATTTTGTGAAAATTTTATAGATTAGGAAAGTTTTATTTTATTCTTACTTAGCTGACAGGGTTTTTCTCTTAATTATTAAATGGGTAAGGATTATTTTCAGATATTTTTAGATGATATTGCAATTTTATCACTTTATTTTGTTAATGTGGTGATTGATGTCAAATATTTTTTAAAGTTTGGATAACTTTACATTGCTGGAGTAAATTCCAACTTCTCATGATGTATTGTCCATTTTAGATATTGCTGGAATTGTTTGCTGATATTTTGTTTCAACTTTTTGCCCTTAGATTCATGGGAAGTTTATCTTATGATCTTACTAACTTATAATATCTTTGTCACATTATGATATTAAAACTTGTGTCATAAATGAGGTTGACGATTTCAGAAACAGATGGTGGTAGCATTCCAAATCTACAAATAGAAACAGGTAGAGCAACTATATAATAAAACCAAGCGTTGCCTAGGTGGCTCAGTCAGTTAAGCATCTGACTTCAGCTCAGATCATGATCTCACAGTTCATGGGTTCAAGCCCTGTTTTGGGCTCTGTGCTGACAGCTCAGAGCCTAGAGCCTGCTTCAGACCATGTGTCTCCCTCCCTCTCTCTCTGCCCCTTCCCCACTAGAGCTCAGTCTCTTCCCCCCCCCACACACATACAGAGAAATAAATAAGCATAAAAAAACATAGTCAATATTTACAACAAACCTTACGACAAACTGTTTCCCTGGACACTAAAATGCTATGTGGGTACAGGAAAACCATTAAAAATCCCAACACCTGAATGGTATTGGCATCAGTGTTGGAGAAATAAGGATAAAGGAATGGGGTGTCATCTAAGGACCTAAAAAAAGGAAAATCCCCAAATAGCTAATTAATATATAATGCAATACATTATTGCAAAGTAATGGGATTGTTTTGAAGACAGCAACAGAAATGGATGGAGGCTGTGTTCTCCTTACTAAAGAGTGAGTGCAAGGAATTCTAGCCCTTAAAATAGTCTTATTCTTATGATTTCTCCAACTGACCATCAGAAGTTCCCTTCCAAAATACAACCCGTGATGAGAAACTATTAAGAGTAGAACAAAAAACTGAGCAGGATAGGCATAAGAAAGAGATAGGGAAGAGATCATACATACGAAAGTTTGTGAAAGAGTAATTAAAAAAAAAATCCCAGAAAGCAAGCTTCCTTGTTTTTGAACTTTATATAAAAATAAGAAAAGAGGAAGCTCTGTGAAGTTAGACTGCTTTCCTAAATTCTACTTCATTCTAAAAGTTTAGGGATGCTAATTTCACAAACACAAAAAATAATAACAGAAAAGTATCAAGATAAGATCTAGAACAAAATTATTATGAGAAAAAAATTCATGAGGAGCAAAATAACCTCCTTGCAGAAATCTATGTGCATGAAACCAAATCAAACCCACAACCCACCATTTTAAAATGAGCTAACAGATACTTAGCAACAATGAAGGATGTGAAGGAATCATATAAATCACAATGAGAAAAACTTAGAAAGTGATGAGAGAACTCAGGAAAGTTTTGATGATTTTTCTTTTACCTTTGGCTTTTAATAATTTTACTATTATGTGCTAGGATATACTTTTTTTGTCTTTTGTTTCTGCATTTAATTTGTTTGGAGATCATAAGTTTTCATAAATCTATAGATTGATGTGTTCATCAATTTTGGAAGAATCATAGCTGTTATTTCTTCCAATATTGCTTCTTCTCTATTCTTTTTCTCTTCTTGTCCTAAGCCTCTAAATATTCATATGTTAAAAATTTTTCACCGTATATACACATACACACATATTATATATACATATACACACACTAATTTTATATTCTCTTCTGTATCATAAAATTCTTTATTTTTAGAGTTTTTTTCTAAAATTTGAGAGAGAGAGAGCATGAGTGGGAGAGGGGGGCAGAGAGAGAGAGAGAGAGAGAGAGAGAGAGAATCTCAAGTAGGCTCCATTTTTAGCACGGAACCCAACACTGGGCTCAATCGTATGACCCTGGGATCATGACCTGACTTGAAATCAAGCATCAGATGCTCAACCAACCGATCCACCCAGGTGCCCCAATTAAAATTCTTTATTTTGTATCTGGTATTTTTCTACCAATTTCTTTTCCAGTTTACTTATCTTTTCTTCTGCCACATCAAATCTTCTCTTAAAACTATATGTTCAATTCTGATTTTTCAATTGTAATTTTCAGCTCATGGCAATGACTCACCTTTTAAAAAGTTCTCTGCTGAAAATTTTCAATTATGTGTATATTTTTTTGAAAATGTTAATCATAGTGTTAATGTTTCTTTCTGATAACTACAATATGTCAATCAATGTAGGTCTATTTATATTATTTATTTTTCTTGGAGTTTATTTGCTCATTTTTAGGCATATCTGGTAATTTTTGAATGAATGCTCTAGGGGTACCTGGGTGGCTCAGTCAGTTGAGCATCCAACTTTGGCTCAGGTCATGATCTTATGGTTCATGAGTTCAAGCCCCGTATCAGGCTCTGTGCTGACAGCTCAGAGCCTGGAGCCTTTCTCCTTCTGTGTTTCCCTCTCTCTCTGCCCCTGACACACTCACATTCTCTCTGTCTCTCAAAATTGAATAAACATTAAAAATTTTTAAAAAGAATGAATGCTCTATATTAAATATGAAAAAAATGAAAAAAAAAATAAAATGACTCTGGCTGCTGTTCTCTTCTTTCAAAGTTAATTTTTTTTTTTGCCAAGCAGCTAGTGTACAGGAAAAATTGGGTTTTAGGGTTTTGTTAAGAATGTTCTTTCTCTGGTTCACTCTTAATCCTAGGGAATATCCCATGCATCTAAATTATAGTAAATTAGGGTCTCAACTGAAAGTCTAGGGATTTTGCCAAATCCTCTCTACCTTTGTTGAACGTGAATTCCAAATCCAGTCTCTCCAGCAAAACAAGACTGAATATATCCTTATTCAGTTTTTAGATTTCTATCTTGCTTTACTTAGATTTAAGATAAGGGCTATCTGTTCCAGATGGCATCCTGGAAGAAATGGTGCTTGTGTTGTCTTTTTAATTTAATTAATATAATTTAGTAAAATATTTAAAAGTACAAAAAAGTTATGGGGAGATAGATCTTTCTCCTCTAAAGCTGAAGTCACTAGAGAAAATGGAGGATCTAAAGGGTAAGTTTCTTCAAAGGTAGCGAGAATATGGACTGAGATGTGAAAAACAACAGTGTGACATTTGAAATTCCTGCTAAGAGCAAAGAATGAATGAATTCTTCACCAAAAATAAGTCTTTCCTTTGTAATGAACTCCAGCTACTTTGTCTCAGCTGCACCTGTCCCATGGTAGATGAATTTAAGAAATATATATGTATGTAAAAAGGATTCACAGATATTACACAACCCACAAATATGCCTGGGAACCTTTCACACAGGTTCTATATTTGTGTATGCCTGGTAGATATATTCTCAGTTATTCTTAAATGGAAAATTTGTTTCTGCCTTTACTCTGTGTTATGTTTGTATTGTCAATCCAAGATTATTAGTTTCACTTATCAATAAACTCATCCCTGGAGCAAGATCTATCAGTTTGGCTAAGAAGATCTCATTTATAACCTACTTCCTTGATTAATGATCTTCTTCCTAATCTTATCATTCTCGTCAAAGCCTTCATTTTCTCCTTCAGTTGACATTTTCCCTATTCAACTAATTTCTTTTACATTAAGTATGACTCAGTTTTGGTCTCAAAGACGATGTCTAGTAAGATATCCACTCTTCACCACAGAAGATGAACTTCCTCCTCCAACTATTCATGGAGACACAAAGTTAGATGTTGATACTGGAAAAGAATAAGTTATACTATGTCTATCCAAAGATGCTAACGATTTGTATGTAGAAAATCCTGTGGAATTCTATGTAAAGGCTTTTGGGACAAATAAACAAGTTTAGTAAGGTATTAAAATACAAAATTAATACTAAAAAATCTATTTTACTTGGAAAAACTAACAATAAAATGAAACATATATAATTGTAGTTAAAAAACAATTTCATTTACAATAACATTGAAAGAATAAAATACTTTGAAATAAATTTAGCAAAAGAGTAAAACATTTATATACTGAAAGCTACAAAATACTTAAGGAACAAAATAAAACTTAAATAAATGGAATGTTATTCCACATACAACACTAATTCTCCCAATGATGGCAATACTCCTTAAACTTGTCTTCAAATTTTATGCAATCTCTATCAAAATCCTGTTATTTTGCATAGGTTGACAAGGTAATTATAAAATTCATGTGGAAATGCAAGGGAAACAGAATAGCTAAAACAATGTTTAAAAGAGAACAAAATTGTAAGACTCATCATTCCCAATTTCATCTCTTAACACAAAGTAATCAAGATAGTGTAGGACTAGTTGAAGTATAGGCATATAAATCAATGGAATACAATTAAGAGTCAACAAATAAGATGATGCATTTATGGTCAGTTAAATTTGAAAAGGGTTCCAAGATCATTTAATGGGAAAATAACGGTCTTCTCAACAAATGGTCCTAGGACAACTGGACATCCACATTACACAATTTATAAAAAATAACTCAAAGTTGATCATAGGCCTAAATATAAGAATGAAATCTATAAAAGTCTTAGGAAAACCCATCAGAACAAATTTTCACATCCTTGGATTAAGTGGGTTTATTTGTTTATTTTTTGTTTATTTTTTAATATATGACACCAAAAGCATAGGTAAACATTCAAAAACTAGGTAAATTGGATTTAATCAAAAATTTTAAAAGATGTTGCCTCAAAAGACACCCTTAAGAAAGTGAAAAGGCAACCCATAGAATGGGGAAAATATTTCAAAATCATGTTCTGATAAGGGACTTGGATCCAGAATAAACAAAGGGCTCTTACCCTCTGTAATAAAAAGACAAAGAACTCAAGCAAAAATTAGTAAAAATATTTGAATAAATATTTCCAAAGAAAATATATAAATGGCCAATAAGCATATGACTAGATGCTCAAAATCACTAATCATTACTGAAATTAAGATCAAACCAAGGTCAACTGATACTTCATACCCACTGGGATGGCTGAGAAAATAATAAGTATTGTCAAGGATGTGGGGAAATTGGAACCCTCATATATTTTTGGTGGCAGGGGTTGTAAAATGGTAAAGACACTTAGGAAAAGAGTTTAGCAGTTCCTCAATATGTTAAATATTGATTTGCTGTACAACCCAGCCATTTTGCTCCTGGATATGTGCTCAAGGGAATTGAAAATGCACATCCACACAAAAAGTTACATAAATGCACTCATAGCACATTACTTATAATAGACAAAAAAAAATACAAATGTACAATTATTGATGAATGGATAAGCAAAATGTGGTATACTCATAAAATGGGATATTATTCAGAAAGAAAATGGATAGGGGCACCTGGGTGGCTTAGTCGGTTGAGCATCTGACTCTTGATCTCAGTTCAGGTCATGATCTCATGGTTTGTGGGGTCAAGCCCCACATTGGTGTTCTGTGCTGACAGCATGGAGCCTACTTGGGATTCTCTGTCTCCCTCTCTCTCTGCCTCTCCCCCACTCATGTGCTTGTGCACTCATGTTCTCTCTGTCTCTATCACTCTCAAAATAAATAAATAATTATATAAAGTGTAAAATAAGAAATAAAATGAATAAAGTTCTGGTATAAATAAAGTTTGAATATATAAATAAATGGGGGGAAAGGTAATTATCTAATGCCGAAAAATTATTGAAAATTTATGTAGAGACTTTGCCTTCCAGTACATGGATCATAATTCCTGTTTTCTTAAATGTGGCCTGAACATAGTGACTACCTTCCAAAGAGCACAGCATGGAAAGGCAAGGGAAAGAATAACTTTATTAGTAGAAGAATATGACAAACAATATTTCAGCCACATTTTCAAAGTTGACATCAACAATAACGAATCCTGTTGATAGTAAGTTCCCCTGATTTGAAATGGAAATGACACTTCAATTTTAGGGTCTTAGTCCCTCAAACCCATATCCCCCAAACCCATATCCCCAAACTAATCATAAGTAAAACATTGGATGTATAATAATAGAGGGACTTCCTATAAAATATTTGAAAAGAGTATAAAAATACTCTTCAAAATGGTGCAAGCAATTGAGAACAAGGAAATTCTGAGCAACAGTCACAGCCAAGAGAAGCCTAAAAGTCATGATGACTAATGTAATGTAACATCCTGGATGAGAAGCAGAAAAATGTCATTAGATAAAAACTAGGGAAAAGAAAGTATAGATTTTAGTTAATAATATTATATCAATATTGGTTCATTAATTGTAACAAATGTTCCCTTACCATACTAATGTAAGGGAAGCTGGATGCAGTGTGTATGGGATCATACTTTACTAATTTATTTCACAATTTTTCTGTAAATCTAAAACTATTTTAAATATAAAGAATTAAGTACTCATACATGCTACAATATGGATGAACCTTGACAACATTTTGTTAAGTGAAAGAAGTTACTCCAATTGCCCACATTTTGTATAGTTCCATCTCTATGATACATTCAGAATAGGCAGATTCATTGAAATAAAAAATAAAGTAGTAGTTAGCAGGGGCTAAGGGAGAGGGTAAAATAGGACTGAATGCTAATGAGTACAGAGGCTCTTTTCAGTGTGAAAAGCTTTCTGGAATTAGATAGCGGTGATGATTACACAACCTTGTAAATAAACTAAAAACTATTGAATTGTAATACTTTAAAGGTGAATTTTATACTATGTGAATTGAATTATATATCATTAAGTCTGTTATTGAAAAACTGTGGAGATCTAAGATTAAAGTGAAATTGAAAATGAACTGATCAGTAAAATTCAAATCTGTTACCATTGACCCAATCTTTTTATTAAAATTTTTTAATGTTTATTTATTATTGAGACAGAGAGAAACACAGTATGAGTGGGGGAGGAGCAGAGAGAAAGGGAGACACAGAATCTGAAGCAGGCGCCAGGCTCTGAGCTGTCAGTACAGAACCCGATGTGGGGCTCAAACCCACGAACTGTGAGATCATGACCTGAGCCGAAGTTGGATGCTCAACCAACTGAGCCACTCAGGCGCCCCGACCCAATCTTTAATGAATCTTTTTGATGTGGGTGGCTTTCAATGGACACACATCTAAAAAATTACTTTCTTTTATTCTTTTGTAGCCAAATGAGTTAAAATACTTCTACTAAACAAACAAGTTTCATTTTGTGGACACATTTACAGCCTTCTGTGAAAATGAGTTAAGGTGGGAAAGGTATAAAAAGTCCACATTGCTCCATTTCTCCCTCTGATATAATAACTATATAAATTTGGATTTTTGAGTTACAGCATGAGGAGAAAGGAGATCTATTCATGAGTTATTTACAATATTAAGGAATGGGAAAGGATTTCCCAATACAAAGAATTAAAGTTGAAAAATTTCTCAATATTTTTCACCACACTCCCTTTATTTTAAAAATTTTTAAATGTTTATTTATTTTTAAGAGAGAGAGAGGGCATGAGCTGGTGAGGGGCAGAGAGAGAGGGAGACACAGAAGCAGAAGCAGGCTCCAGGCTCTGTTACCAGCTGTCAACACAGAGCCCAACGTGGGGCTCAAGCTCATGAACTATGAGATCACGACCTGAGCTAAAGTCAGACGCTTAACTGACTAAGCCACAGGCACCCCAACAGTCCCTTTCTTTTTTACATGCAAGTGTTTCTGGTGTTAAATTTTGTATTACCCAATACAAACATCTGCATAAATTCCAGCAAAATAGAAGCACCAAAGCAGTAAAAATAATTGAAATAATTTCATATAGTATATATTTTTAAAAATCACAAGAGTTATCATGAATTAAAAATAATAATTGGTGGGGTGCCTCATGGGCTCAGTTGGTTGGGCATCTGACTTTGTCTCAGGTCATGATCTCACAGTTTCTGAGTTCAAGCACTGCTTCTGGCTCTGTGCTGACACCTCAGAGCCTGGAGCCTGCTTCGGGTTCTGTGTCTCTCTCTCTCTGCTCCTCCCCTGGCTCGTGTTCTGTCTCTGTCTCTCTCAAAAATAAATAAACAAAAGATTTAAAATAATAATAATAATAATTAATAATAATAATTGGTGGTCCTTACTCTTATTTTATTTTTTGAGTTATGTAATTTAAAATCTATACACAGAAACATAATCCTAACTCAATAATACTTTAAGGATGTTCTTGGGCAGATTTTATTAGAAAGGAAGTATATGAGTTGAAAAATGATTGGTATTGAAATTTATGAATCCCCCCTGCTTTTTTTAAGTCATGGAGGGCATCACATGTTCAATAAAGTTTTCTGAATCTTTACTGACCAAATACTGACTTCCTATAGAATTATTTGAATATAGAGAGAGAATGGACCTAGATGGCTCAGAGATGAAATCTTAGAATAGGCATTAGAGAATAGGAGGGCTCAGACCAATAGGAATAAGTCAAATGAGTGATGTATGCACAGAGAATCATGGTAATTTTGGACACTATGGATTTAGAATGTTTATAATCACAATGGTTTAAAATATTTTTCTAACAGTAAGCAGTAATCTGAAATGTTTTGTGTTCAAAGTAGAGTTGTTTTCCTGACAGATACATTGTTAGATAAGTTTGCCTGCCAGTTGGTACTACTGGTGAGAAACCATTAAGACAATCAATCTTGTGGTTCCATTAGAGTAGGGAAGAGATACCAAGAAGATGTGTATAGGTTGAGGGAATCAGACAGATCAATAGACTGGAAAGCTCCATGAGAATAAGGAGAAGTGATGAGAATGAGATGAAAGATTTGGAGTGAAGGGACTAGTGTTCAGAGGGTAAATATTGCTATATATTTCTGAGTTACAGATTTTTTTAGGTCTTCAAGTTTCTGAGATGTGTCCCTGAAAATAGATGGCTAGAGGAATCTCAATGAGAATACTGTTGAAGTAAAATAGATCCAGTATGAGCCAGATACACAAACAGCAAAATATCTCATCATTATGACAGAAGTTTTGAACCAGATGGAAGCTATGCATCTTTCTAAGTGAATAAGGCCAAGAGACTCAAAGGACAGTGACTGACGTTATGTTTCTTGTCACTTTTCTGTGCAACTGATATTTGACCTTCTCCACATGACTGACTTTCTATGGCAGCCAGTCATGCTGTTGGTCTAATATTTCTGACTCTCTCCCCTGCAGGCCCATGAGAGAATTGCACATCCTGGCTCTCTTGAAAACCAAGATAGTAGATTTTAGATGCACTCAGACTTTTATTATTTCTATTCATGTTAATACTGGTAATAACAAATAACACTCACTGAATGCTTGCTGATTGTACCTTGCAATTTAAATGTATTATTTCACTTAAACCTTACAACAATTCTGACACAGGGTTATCTGTCAGTTATCTCTGACACAGATAAAGGAAAGTCAAGGCACAGAGTATTTATAACTTGAGAGTAGTGAAGCAATTTTGAACCCTGACATTCTTACAATGAAGGATATTAGTAAGAAAAATAGGTGTGATAATTAATTTTATATATCAACTTGAGTAGGCCATGGGATACTCAGATATTTGGTTAAACATTATCTCTGGGTATGTCTGTGAAGGTGTTTCTGTATGAGATCAGCATTTGTATCAGTAGATTGAATAAAGCAGATTTCCCTCCCCAATATGGGTGGCATCATCTGATTTATTAAGGATCTGAATAGAGCAAAAAGGCAGAGTAATGCAGAATTCGCTCTCTGCCTGAGTGTTTTTGAGCTGAGATTTAGGTTTTTTTCTTGCACTTGGACTGACATGTAACATCATTGGCTCTCTTGGTTCCCAGACTGCAATTTACATCACTAGCTCTCCTGAGTCTCCAGCTTGTGACTGCAGATTGTTGGACTACTCAGCCTCCATGACCATGTGAACAAATTCCTTATAATAAATCTCTTTATATGCTGTTGGTTCTAATTGTCTATAGAACCTTTACTAAGACAAAGGAGTAACAAAGGGTAGGTAGGTCTTTTTGCCCCAGGGTATATCTCTATCCTTTCCTATTCTTCTACTCCCCTCTTTCTACCTTCATGCAAATTCTAAGAACATCATCATTTCTTCTATTGAGTTTCTGATCTATCTCTCAGTGAATATTCAGCAGGCATGAATCAAGTAAGACAATAATTTAATAGGAATGCTTGAGATTTTATTCTTCTCCAGGTTTGATATAACATTGCCTGTAGCTTTCTGGGAAGTTTTCAGGATACACAGAGGTGTCATATGGCTGACACCTAAACACCTACACACTTACCTAAAAACAAAAATCCACACTAAATAAAATAAGCATGGTTCTGGCAATGCAATATTGTAACACTTATTGTGATTTTCTTATAAATAATCCCAAGTGAAGAACATTAGAAATAGGTATACATTTATATCTATCTTTCTATTATAGAGGTAAATAAAAGCAAAATACTGATAAAATATGTAGTTTTCTCAGTAATATCTATATACTCATATTCTAATCGCCCATACAATGGCACTTACTAGAACGCTAGAATAACATTATTTGCAACCATGCAAACATTTGTACAGCTAATTTCTTATATATTCAATGAAATACTCAAATTATGCTATTTCACTGATATAAGCAATAAATAAAAGTAAGATTTAAACAAAATACACCAAAGCTTGAAGGCAAGATGAGTGTCTTTTAAAAGTTGTTTCTCAGTCTTTTGCATCAGAAATAGAAGTAAAACAGAAATGACCAGAGTTAACTTTAATGTTTATTTTCTATTTACTAAGACAACATACTCAGTAATGTGTTTATGGAGTTTCTGATCCAGAGCACATTATATAGAAATGAATTGCCTGTTACTAGGCTTCACTTCTAGAACACAATACATGTGTGTGTGTGTGTGTGTGTGTGTGTGTGTGTATTTGCAGATAAAATGAAGGCACCTCCCTTGAGCAGTATGGTACTGGAGACTAAAGTGAGATCATCCTTCATATTTTACAAATCTTAAAGGACTTGTGTTTAACCCAAGACCTTCAAATGTAACTGATGGATGTGATGTGACAAATTACAAGGAGTGTATAATGGGTTATTTTGGACACTTTGGGAATTGCATTTTTCTTTTGCCATATTCATGCTCCTTTTTGACAATGCTTCCTATATTCAGATTCTGCTACCCAGCACACTGCAGGTGTTGGAGGTACATAATTAAATTTTTTCTCAATAATTTTTTCTGCATAAAAAGCTAATATGGAGCCCCCAAATTCTCCCTCAGATGTGCAAATAAATGAGCACTCCAGGAAAGAAAAATAACTGAATAGCAACTTGGAATTGCTCATCACAACATGGTTCTTATCTGGTCACGTAGATCTCCCTGCACATATGTTATTGGAATATTAAGCAAGCTTGATTCAACAGCAGAGACTATAGAAAAAAATGCAAAATATCCTTCATTCAACTTGCAGTTTTTCAGTCTCTTCTATTCTCATATGAAATGTTACTACATGAGTTTCTTTCTATCCACTGTAAAATGATAGTTATAAAAATGTCATCTTTTATGGAATATATGCATATGTATATTCATATTCACACATATATTATATATATTATATATATATGTTTATATATAAGTAGTCGAGAAGAATGGAAAAAATAAACTGAAGTTTATTCATTCCCATATTCACTCAACCAATATTTATTAAATACTTGTTATGTGTCAAACATTGTACTAGGTGCTATAGAAGTAACTCTTTAAACAACAGTTTACATTCTAAGTGAGAGAAAGGAAATCCTTAGTCAATGAATTACATAAAAAATAATGTAACTAATATTATGATAAGTACACAATAGAAATGCTATGTGTTGTAATAATACATAATTGAAGAATCAAAAGCAGTTATTTGGAGGAGGAAATTGGGAAAGGATGGATTTGGTGGTCAAATTGACATTTTAAGTTGCAACCTGGAATATGATTTGCAAGGTAAAGAGGATTAACAAGCGATGTTCATCATAATAGATCCATTCCTTGGATTATACATTCATAAATCTCTGAGAAAAAGACTAGCTAATAAATAAAAGCTAGGCATCAAGTCTGTGAATGATTAGTAATCTCCCCCACCACTGAAATATCATTTTGCAGCTAGACTGAGGCCAAAAAAGTGGTTTTTGAGAAGAAAACTAGTTTATTGCTTATATTTCTCTGCTCCAGCTCCTTATTTTCTCTGTAAATCCTTTTCTTATCTTGACCTCCCATAAAGTCCTAAAGAAGGATTATAAAACAGTGAAAGAAGTATTTGAATAAAAGGAAAATAATAAACAGAAGACCACAATTTACGTTTGTTGTAGACATAACATAACTTTCTGTTGGCAAATTCTGGTATGCAAAAAATGAAACTTCTTCCTTCCTGATGCTACAGCAATGAGGTTTTATTCAGTGCCAAGACGTGGACTGAGGATAGGCATCTGTTCTCAAACATCAGCTCAGAGTTGACAGTGAATTCTTATTGTCCCTGCCTATGTGACCCTGTGAGATCTAGTGGTTCTCCATGGTTTCTGAGTTATTCCTAGGGGACAAACTTCTGCTTGTAATCCCATTTGCCTGATCTACCATGCTACTATATCTATGCTGGTTCCTTGCCTTTCAGATGTTGTATCTGAGAAGCATGGTATAGCAATCCTATTTTTCCCAGATCTATGTATATGTCCATGTTTCTCTACTCCCCTAGCCTGGGATAATCTTGGAATCTGAGTGAAATCTTTCTTTTTTCATGCTTCTTCAAACCACCTTGTGTATGCCTACCATAATAGGGCTTTCTGGACACAAAATTTAGGAAGTAAAAGTGTATTAATTTCTTTCTGCCTGGCCACAAACTCCTGAAGCAAAAAAAAATAAAAATAAAATAACAAAAACAAAAACAAAATTTGCCAACTTCTTAAAGAGGGGGAAATAAAGACAAAATGAAGGGAAAGAAATAAAACACTAAGATTTCAAAATATTTTCTAAGCAAGTATGAAATAAGAGTGGTCTACAATAGATGATTGAAACAAAAACAGATAATCCATTGACCAGTAGAATAAAATTGAGCATTCAAGTCTCCCTCACATAACTGTACACTGCTTTCTGCTCCTCCCCATATCCCAGTTGATAGCCTATTTGCAAAATGGTCATTGCACACTTGTCATGTTCTACCCTGAGACAGATCAGGTTCTTGCTTTTCTTGTTTCCCCCTTAAAAACCACTTCAGTATTTGGCATATAACTACCACTGAATTTCTGCTAAACAAATTACTGAACACATACAAAAAAGAATATTCTAACCACAGCATTTCAGATACATGAAAATCACAAGAAATATTGACACAGTGGTTAAAAGAGAAATCAAAAGGTGGGAAATGAGCTTCGTGATGACAGTACTCAGCCTTTTTCTTTGAATCTCTGGAATCACATGTAGAGTCTAATACATACTAGATCTATCTAAATGCTTGTTGAAATTTTGAAAAAATGCTTAGTATATATATTTCCATAATTGATTCTTTCATAACACTCTTGTGATATTTTAAAATTGCGTATATGGTATAATTCCTTGTTGTGGCATATTCATAGATCTTCTCAAGAACAGGTAGCTTATCACTTAGAAAAATAAGATATGAATATATATATATATATACACAATATATA
Source organism: Cryptoprocta ferox (assembly GCA_028646485.1). Classification (NCBI taxonomy): domain Eukaryota; kingdom Metazoa; phylum Chordata; class Mammalia; order Carnivora; family Eupleridae; genus Cryptoprocta; species Cryptoprocta ferox. The sequence continues at coordinate 94,716,698 of CM053572.1, read as the reverse complement.
TGTATGTTTGTATTGTGTAATACATACACATATATGTGTGTATTGTATAATATTTATACATATTTACATATATATATATAGAGAGAGAGAGAGAGAGACAGAGAGAGAGAGAGAGAGAGAGTGGAGAGAGAGAGATTGAGAGAGAGAGAGCAGTTTCTGCAAGATGCCAGAAACTGGCAGGTTTCCAATGAAGTCTGCATTGAGTCACAGGTTTCATTCCCTGAACAGAAGATTATAAGATGGAGGGATAGCATGCAGGCAGTTTCTTAGTGTTTTTAGGATTACCACCTATGAAAAGGAAGGGATTGTACTAGAGAATTTGCAATCTCAGCAATGGCTCTATGACATGCCTGGGTGGCTCAGTCAGTTAAGCAACTGACTTTTGATTTCAGCTCAGGTCATGATCGCAGGGTTTGTGAAATCCAGCCCTGCAATGGGCTCTGTGCTGACAGTGTGGAGCCTTTTTGGGATTCTCTCTCTCCTTCTTTCTCTATCTCTCCACCATTTGCACATTCTCTTTTACTCTCCAAATAAATAAATTTTTAAAAATGAAAAAAAAAAAAACACAATAGCCTTGGAAAAGCCCATGGGAGCCCTGAACCTGAAATGGCTCTATACATTTTTCTCAAGTTCTGGGGAGGGGTCTAAATATTTGTATCCATGTTATTGAAGATTGCCTACCCACAAAAAGATTCATGCTTATTATATGACTCTTCAGCTGAAGAAATTCGGAAAAGGGCTCACAGCATTCCCAGCAGGTAGGGAAGTAAGTCCTTCATTATTAAAAGGAGATTTACCAGAAGCAGCACACCATAACATCCATTACACATGGTATTTAAGGCAAACAGTAAAAACAATGGTGCTCCTACAAGCAAATAAGTCAATAAAATAGAATTGACAGCCCAAATATATCCCCCAGCAAAAATGGAAAATTTTTGTTTTGCAGAGGGTATATTACAAATCTGTGAGGAAAATATAGACTATTCCACACTTGGTATTAGAACAATTGCATTATAATTAGGACAAGAAAATAGATTCTTAATGCTCCCCATTCACAAAAACATATTCCAGATAATTAAGGATTAAATGGAAAAAATACGTTAAAATTATCAGAAGAAAATGTATTAGATACTTTTACTCACAGGAGGACATAATTACTAGGTATCACCCTAGATTACATGTTATTAAGGAAAAACAAAATAAAGTTTACAACATTAAGTAAAAAAATATATGACAAAATATACTGTGAACAAATAGGCTGAGAGCCTATTTGAACATATAAGGGCAACATAATATATACATAAATATATATACTGTAATAATAGCCTACTGTTGACTAGAAGTCTTACCAATAACAGTCAATTAACACATTTTTGTATATGTATTCTACACTGTATTTTAAAAATAAAATAATCTAGAGAAAAGAAAATGTTATTAAGAAAATCATAAGGAAGGAAAATACATTTACAGTACTGTGCTGTAAAATATCTGCATATAACTGGACCTGCAGAGTTCAAACCCATATTGTTTATATATATGTTTAAATTATAACATAAGTTACTATGAAAAAGATGAACAATAAAGTAATAAAATGGGTAAGGACTATGCATAGGCAATTCAAATATGAAGAAATCCCAAAGGGCCATTAAACATTAACAAAAAAAAAAAA
>CM053572.1:94648940-94714929 GCA_028646485.1 Cryptoprocta ferox | reverse complement strand
CGAACAAAACCCTCAATCTTAATAGTAAATTTAGGCAAATTAAAACAATTAGATATTTTGTCAAACATATCAGATTAATGAAAGAATATCTGAAAATATCAAGATTAGTATATAGGAGGCAAGAATTTTCATGTAGTAGTCCTCATGAATTGATGTATTAGTAAAACAACTTTGGAAACCAGTTTTGCAAATTTAATAAAGGTGAAAATGCACAACTATAAAATTCTTCAAGGATATTCTCTACATGTATAAGGAACATATAAAAGGACATGCATCATAACATTTATAATCTAACAAACAACCCAACCCCGAGTTTGGGTGGCTCAGTCAGTTGAGTGTTCGACTCTTGGTTTCCGCTCAAGCCATGATCTCACAGGTTTGTGGCGTTCGGCCCCAGATCCCGCTCTGCACTGGCAGCAGGGAGATTGCTTGGGATTCTCTCTCTCACCTTCTCTCTTTCTGTGCTTCCCCCACTCACACTGTCTCTGTCTCTCTCAAATAAACTGAAAAAGAAAATAAAATTTATAAAAAATAACCCAACCCAAATGTTTATCCAGTGGGGAATATAATATTGTGATATATTACAGCATGTCTAGAAAGCAATACAGTGAAAGAAATATTGATAGAGCATAAAAACATTTTTATAAATTCAAAATATAAAATTCTCTACATATACATACACAGTAAAATTACAAAAACATGTAAAGTATATAGCATATTCAAGATGTTAGCTGTCTCACTCAAGGGAGTAGAAAAAAATTTGAAAGGGAAAAAATGGAACTTCACCTTGATCTGGAATTTTCTCTGTCCAAAACATTTTACCTAAAGAGAAAAAAAATGTTTGTAATTCTGGTGCTAGGTAACAGAATGATGGTAACTGTTATCTATACATTTCCGTACTTTAAAATGCTCTTCAAAATAAAATAACTATGGTGAAGAAGTCAGTTATTTCTTTTTTTTTAAAGTGTATTTATTATTTTGAGAGAAACAGAGACAGTACAATGGGGGAGGGGCAGAGAGAGAGAGGAGAGAGAGAGAGAGAGAGAGAGCGAGAGAGAGAATCCCAAGCAGGCTAAGTGCTGTCAACCCAGAGCCCAACATGGGGCTGAAACCCAAGAATTCAAAGATTATGACCTGAGGTGAAACCAAAAGTTGGACCCCTAATGACTGAGCCACCCAGGTGCCCCTAGATGTCAGTTATTTCTAACTCAATTTATAGTTTCATCAATTCATCAATGCAATCCCAATAAAAACCCCACCAAAGTTTTTAGGGATATTTACAATTGATTCTAAACTTTACATGGAAGGGCAAAAGATGGAAAATACTTAATACAATATTGAAGAATAAGAACAAAGTTGAAGGACCTATGTTATCCAACTTCATAAACTTACTATAAAACTACTAATCAAAACGCTGTAGCATTGGTGAAAGAATAGACAAATATATCAGTGGAAGAAATTATAGAACTAAGAATAGAACCCCATAAATATAATCAACTGATATTTGACAAAAGAGCAAAGGCAATATAATGGAGCAAAACAGTCTTGTCAAAAAATGGTGCTAAGACAACTAGACATCCACATGCAAGAAAGTTAATCTAGACCAAGGCCTTATATCATTCACAAAAATTAACTCAAAATGGATCATCAACCTAAATGTTATACACAAAACTAGAAGATAGCATAAAAGAAAACCTGGATGACTTTGGGTATGGTGATGCCTTCTTAGATAGAATACTAAAGACACAATCCATAAAAGATATAGTTTATTAGCTGGACTTCATTAAACTTAAAAATCTCTGCTCTGCAAAAGACAATGTCAAGATAATAAGAAGACAAGACACAGACTGGGAGAAAATATTTACCAAAGACATTTCTGGAAAAAGACATCCAAAATACACAAAGACTTTTTAAAATTCAAAAATAAGAAAACAAACAACTTGATTAGTAAGTGAGCAAAAGGCTTTATCAGACACCTCACCAGATATAAAAAATATTATACTGATAGAAAATAAGCATATGAAAAGATGCTCCTTATCATATGTCACTAAGGAAATAAAATTAAAACAATCATGTGATACCACTACATGCTTATAAGAATGGCCAAAATCCAGAACACTGATGACACCAAATGCTAGTGAGGACACAGAACAAGGGAAACTCTTATTCACTCCTGGTAGGAATTCAAAATGATACAGCCACTTTGGAAAACAGTTTGGTGATTTCTTACAAACTAAACTTTCTCTTACATGATCCAGCAATTGTGCTCCTTAGTATTTACCCAAAAGAGTTGAAATCTTACATTTACACACAAACATACACATAGGTGTTTATTGCAGCTTTATTCACAATTGCAAAATTTGGAAGCAACCAAAATGTCCTTCAGTAGGTGAATGGATAAATACACTGTGGTATATCCAGACAATGGACTGTTACTTAGTGTTCTAAAATATGAGGTATTAAGCCATAAAAAAGTGTGGAGGACACTTACATGCATATTGCTAAGTGAAAGAAGCCAATCTGAAAATCTACATACTATATATGACTACTATACATACTATAGGACATTCTGGAAAAGGCAAAAATTATGTAGACAGTAAAAACATCAATGGTTTCCATGGGTTGGGCCAAGGAAACGTTGAATAGGTAGAGCACAGAGGATTTTTACGGCAGTGAAAATACTCTATAAGATACTAGAAGTTTGGATACGTGTCATTCTACATTCGTCCAAACCCACAGAACGTACAAGAGTGAACAAAAATGTAAACTATGGACTTTGGGTGATAATGATATGCCAGTGTAGGCTCATTAATTGTAACAAATATAGCACTGTGGTGGGAGATGTTGATAAGGGAGGAGACCATGTAAGTGTGGGAGTAGGGGATATATGAGAAATCTCAGTACTTTCCTCTTAGTTTTACTGTGAACCTAAAAAGAAAAAGACCTGAAGAAAAAAAAAGGGTACTTTTTTTAACCATATAAATACAAAAGTATTTCCTTCTTACCTTTAAAACAAGAAGATATGTGACATTTTGGTAATGTAGTTTCAAAGTATAAATTGGCAGGGACTTCAAAGTAACTGACTCTTTTCTGTACAACATATTATCTCTAGTTCACTGTCTGATTTTGCTGAATCTTCTGGTTCCAACTGTCCTCTAATGTTTAAAGTCTTCTCCATTGGTATTATTTTATTTAATCCTGGGTTTTAGTTCAAACACTATATACCAGATAATCAATAGATAATATGATATAATTGATCCAAATGAATGAGTAGCCCAGAAAATCACCATGAACTATTTTACTGATTAGTATTTATTTATATTCTATTTTTCTCCAGAAGTTTTGAGGAGCCTTTTAGAAAAAAAGCAAATGCAAAATGTAGAATAGAAATAGAAAAACAGGCACAAGGATAAGAGAAGATTAACACAAACAAGAGTCAGCTATAATTCCGTTTTGACTTTGAGTATCCAGGCAGCAAGGTCAAAAGGAGAAACATGCTCAGTTATATCATTTGTGGAAAGAAGAATATTATTTTAGTTTTTCATCAAGACAAGGCTTTCTTATTACTTAATTTTACAAGAAATTTTCCAAGTGGGACTTAATATAATGGCTACTAATTGATGTAATAGGTACAATGTCTTTTGATTCTTTCCTGTAGGAAACTAATGTATATATTAGTTTATAACTTAGAAATGCAACCCAGGAAGGGTAATTCTGGTAGGAGCTAAACTAATGTGCTTCAACCATTTAGGCCTTTGATGGTCTAAGTGCTTTAACCATCAGGTCTCTCATTCTATTAGCCCTTGGATAGTAGCTGTATTATTTGTATCAGATGACAATGGAATTCAGCAGAATACCTTTAAAATATTGAGAAAGATATTAAGATATTCAGAAAAGTATTGAGAAAGGATTTTGCAAAATTCTCATATGCCTCTCACCAGGCTTCTCCATGTATTTGTGTAGATTGTGCCTGGCCCAAATGCTGAGTGTGCCAGTGGCAACAGAAATGTAGCCTGCAGTCCACTCCCTGAGCCTTTATACCAGTGTAAAGGGTATCTCATTATAATTAATCTACCTAGGGGCAGTTTTCTGCTTGTGACAGATGGCCCATTTAACATTCATTCCTAATCCTCATCTTTCTTGGCCACCTACATTATAAAGGATGACAAAACTAAAAAAGAATATTCCTTGCTATGCAATCAGTTCAATTTCCTAGATTTCTATAGTAAGTATCAAAAGATTTTTGTAGGATTCATCTGAACATCTATCTGCATTTATTCATTTCCTAAATCAGAAATTAAAGACTATATTGTAACTTTCTCAATTCCCTCTAGAGCCAGACAAGGTCATGTGACCCTATTCTTTATTTCTTCTATTGAATGCAGATATGATTACTGAAACTGAGGTAGTCATGTTGCAACCATGAAATGCAGCCTTGTCAGCTCTGACATTACCTAGCTGTCAAAGCTAGGAGCTGCCTACCTCCATCCTTTTCTCCTTTTCTTTAGGAAAAAGAATCCATTTTGTTTACACCACTGCAAGTTGAATTTTCTGTTTTTACATCTAACACATTCCTTACTGATATAGTGCCATAATAATAAAACGGGCAGCAACAACGACAATATGCTTACTGCAAGTTCAAAGAGCTATATAGCTCTTTTAATTCCGACATGCAGATACTCTACTTCTAGCATGTTCTCTCTAAAGCCTGTTAAAAGTTTATCTAAAAATAATTTGTGTGTGTCTTTGATGGTCAGGGTTTGTTAAGAGTACATTTACCAGCGGCATGAATGTGTAACATCATTCAGTCACTGTTGAGTCATTAGCTCCAAATTATGCATCAAATACCTCTTAGCCTCTTTTTGGAAGAGCCTTCCCACCCACCCCATCATTTATTTTTTTCCCCCTCAGATTAAATCACTCCAATATAAATGGCAAGCATCTTATATTTTATTCTAAGAAGAAACATAAAGTCATTTAATATAACAACATGAAGGACAAAATTATTCACATGGGGGCCTCTGACCTTTCCATGGCACTTTCAAATGTTTATTTTTATCACCTGCTTTGAGAATATTGCTTTACAGGCAGTAGGTTTGGAATTTACATCTTATCCAAGTCGAACAGAATCCATGTTAATAGACTTCCATTCTGCTTGTTCTTCTGTAACATTTCCCCAGAGCTCATCACTGGGCTTGAACCCAAAATTCTGTCCTCCTTTTCCTATACTCCAAGCACCTGATAAATAGGCAAACAGATTCTGGGGCATGGGTAGCACTGCCAGAAGATGATGCTCAGTAGTCCCCTAGTGGCCTGAAAGAGTTCATGCAGTTTACTGAAATGCTTATTCTACTCCATGGAGGTGTGAGAGATTCATTAGGCAGCAAGATCATTATGTATTTGCCAATTAGCACCTTCCTTTTCAGAAGGCACAGGAAGTACACTCATGACTCCACTTTGTCTAGATTTGCTTTCCAAGGGGTGTGCAGTCAGTCCATCCAGCTGTCATACTGTATGATCGTCTGAAATTTTGTCTTCAAGTTTGGGATGTAGTCTTCTGAGTTAAAAGACCCCTTAGGATCTAGTGACAGTAATCCACTCATCTGGAGCAAAAATAAATAAATAAAAATAAAAATAATTTAGGGGTTCCTGGGTGGCTCAGTCGGTTAAGCGTCTGACTTCGGCTCAGGTCATGATCTCACGGTCCGTGGGTTCAAGCCCCGCATTAGGCTCTGTGCTGACAGGTCAGAGCCTAAAGCCTGCTTCGGATTCTGTGTCTCCCTCTCTCTCTGACCCTCCCCCACTCACAGTCTCTCTCTGTCTCTCAATAAATAAATAAAAATGTTAAAATTTTTTTAAAATAAAAATAATTTATAATAAGGATACAGTGCTTTCAGAAGGAACTCAAGGGTAGAAATGACAGCTAGATCATGAAGGAATGGAATCAGGGAGGCCATCAAAATCGGGGCAGCCACAACATTTTTTCTATAGGGGTGCTACATTTCTGCTTTTTTTCTCTCTTCACTGATGTTTCTCTGATGTTGCATGAATTTGACCAAACATGCCTTCCTCTAACACTGGCAACCTTAGCAAATGACGCAGACCAATCTGTAATTTTTTCACCTCATTTCTAAATGCTGGAGAAAAAAAAAAGGCTACAAATGACAATGACAATGATGATTATGGGTGATGATGTTGGTAGTGATTTTGATGGTATTTTTGGTTTTTGCTTACTATGAACAATTTCCTGTGAAAACACCTTAATGCATTTTTATATTTAATCCTTACCAAGACCCTGTAATTCCATTTTATAGGTGATGAAGATGATACCTAGAGATGATAACTAATTTGCCTAAGTAACTTGCCTGGTAATGAACCCAACTTACCTGATATCAAAGTGATATCCCAGTCTTCTGTATAATCAATGGAGGGTTGATACAACATCAAGCAGTACAAGAATGACAAATAAGTCCCTACCCCTATGAAATAGCAGGGAAATTCTTAGAAAAAAAGTGCTGCTATGAATTCCCTAGACAATGCCATCATAGTCTGCTACACATGGCCAGGCCTTTTCTCAAATCCTCCAGTGAGGAGCATGAAAATCTCCCTCTTTTGGACTATGTTTATCTGTCAGTCTTTTTATCCATGACATTCTTCCTTGTTTCCTATTTTCCAGTTTCTCAGAGTTATTTGCTGTTTATAAACAACATTAATGGCTACACCTCTGAGTTCATCATGCAGCCTGGAATGACCTTTTCTTGCTTTATTTTTTTTAAGTTTATTTATTAATTTCAAGAGAGAAAAAAAGTGTGAGTGAGCACAAGGTGGGGAGGGGCAGAGAGAGAGGGGGAGAGAGAATTCCAAGCAGGCTCCATGCTGTCAGTACAGAGCCTGATGTGGGTTGGGCTCAATCTCACAAACCATGAGATCATGACCTGAGCTGAAATCAAGAGTCAGACACTTAACCAACTAAGCCACCCAGGTGCCCCTGGAATGGCATTTTCCAATCTACTAAAAGTTTGTTCAACTTCTTAAGCTCAGTCCAAATGCTGTGTCTTTCATGAAATAATCACTGAAACCGCATCCCACAGATGCCTTTTTGGTGTTTCCATAGCACATGGTTAATAATTAACTATGTATGTTTAGCACTCAGTTCTTTACATTGATATTAACATCTAGAATGTGAGCTTCCTGAAGGTGAAAATTATTTTTTTAAATTTCTATATCCTCAGCATATGACAAGCACTTAATAAATAAACATTAAATTGGACTGATACTGGTTGAACAGGTATAAACCATGAATTCAATAACCTGTGTTTATTTATTTATTTATTTGTTTATTTATTTATGAGTGAGAGAGAGAGAGAGAGAGAGAGAGATGGGGGGATGGGCAGAGAGAGATGGAGACACAGAATCTGAAGCAGGCTCCAGGCTGTGAGCTGTCAGCCCAGAGCCCAATGTGGGGTTCGAACTCACAAGCCATGAGATCTTGACCTGAGGTGAAGCAGGGCACTTAACTGACTGAGCGACCCAGGCCCCCTGACATGACTTTTGGTCCCTCCATATTGATGTTTTAAGATTTGAAATTGATATTGCCTGCCTATACTTTTGTGCCCTATAATGTGTTCAATGTTCTATTGCTAACTAAGCCAAAACAATTTAAAGCTGGTGAACAGAGGACTGTCCCTTTATTGTCCTTTGTCTACCAGAGCAATTTTATCCTTATTGCACTGGATTCCCAAACAATATTGCATGGGAATTTTCTACAGTGTCCAACTGAGAGGTTGGATATCCCTTAACGATATAAAAAAAAATATTGTTGGTCCAGAGAGTTTAAGAGGACCAACTTTAGAAAATGGAGTCAGAGTATACACAGCATAGTGTATAATAGTGTATACTTTGGAATCAGAGGTAATAATTAGCTCTGGGACATAAAGGTAGTTACATACCTGTTGGAAGCCTCAGTTTATCCTTTTGTAAAATAAAGATGAAAATTGCTGCCTTGCAAGGCAGTTGCAGATTAGAGATAATAACAATGTATACAATTGACATATAGTAAGCATTCAATAAATATTAACTATTATATAATCTACCACTTTTTCTTCTTCCTTTAATAGTTTTCTCCTCCAGTACCTCCAAGATCCATTTTACCACTAGGAAGCTCTTCAAATCCTCCTTCTCACATCACTCCAGAGTAACTCCATAACAGAATCTTTGAGTCCAAATATTTACTCGGGGAGTGCCTGGGTGGCTCATTCAGTTGAGCATCTGACTTCTGCTTAGTCATGATCTCATGTTTGTGGGTTCGAGCCCCATGTCGGGCTTTGCACTAACAATGTAGAGTCTCTTCACATTCTCTGTCTTGCTCTATCTGTCCTTCCCCTGCTTGTGTGCTCTCAAAAATAAAAATAAACATTTAAAAAACCCACAAATATTCATTCGAGGTCTCTATCAAAAGGCTCTTCCTTAGGATGACCCCAAATAGCCTCAATCTCCTACTGCATGTTCTTAGGAATTATGTAATTTCCTCCTGAAACATACGTTCATGAAACCTGTCCATGGTGTTTCATGGTATACTTGAATATTTTGTTAACAGGAAACTCATTTTCTTCTTTGGTACTCATTCCTTCTTTGGATAAATACCACAGTTAGAAACTATTTCTTTAATAGGATAGAAACTTATTTTTCACTGGCTTCTACCCCATGACCTTAGCTTATACCTAGTTTTGAATTCTGATTCTGCCATTTTTTAGCTGTGGGATTAGACAAGTTACATTCTTGGTGATTTACAAAATGGACTCAATTATAAATAACTCATAGATTTTTGTGTTAGTAGTGAATGAGTTGGAGTGTGTGGAGTTCTTAACATAATTCTATGCATATGGTAAATGTTAAATATTTGGTAGTTACCATTAATATTATGTTAATGTCCACTGATACAGTCTTAAACTGCATTTATTATTTTAGACCAACTTGCTCTCCATAACAGTTTCTAAGCAGACAGGAAAAATGTTTCAAGTCCTTACTAAGTGGGAAGTAGTTACATAAATACTAGAATCTTTTGGTTCAAGCCCCTTCTACACTAATGCCTTTTTTCTATCATAGAAGTAATATTTAGTGTCTGGTGCCAAGTTTGCTTTTTCTGTGCAACAATTTTCTCTAATCATCCCTGAGTCTTTATAGTGACTTTATATGCACAAACCTTGTGGTTGGTAATGGTACAGGGGTTAAGGTTTAGAACAAAAAAGGGAGGTAGATCTAATCTATTCACATTTTCCTTCTGCTAAGTTCAGCATATTAATAACAATATTATTGGAAAAGATGGGAGGTCTAGGCTTTCTGGTGGAGATAAACAGCAAAGAAACCAAATGGTTGTCCAAAGTAATTTTTAAAATATTTTGGAAAAACAACTGTGAAATGGATAGGTGTGAAATAAATGTTTTCACATTTATCAGAAGAAGGTAATTCTCTAAATAAGGGGAACCCCAGATGCTTGGTTTGTATAGTCAGAATGCTATATAAACGGCCATACATTTCTCAAAGTCATTGCCATTGTCATATTTTTGAACTCTCTTTTTTTATGGCTAAGTCCATAGGAAAATAATGATTGTAATCAAATTAACAAAACTACTTATAGAGTTTGATCCAATTCAGACTGAGATGTGTGAACAAAGAACTTCATTACATACAGACACCAGTATATGTTTAGAATCCACAGAATTATAGAACTTGAGTGCCCTAAATCCAGCACATTCAAAGGTGAGATCCACATATATGAAATGACTAAGATTACATAATTATTACCCTTCCAGATCTGGGATTTTTTCCCCTATTGAGAGTAGAGAAAGTCTTCCTTCTCTCTCATGAATTGGTTACTAATTAAAATCCATTAGAAAATGGAATCAAGTATGTTAATCTTCTCTTTAGAGACAAACTTGACTCAAATATATTTGTCCCTTTTAAATAAATAGTTTTAAAAGAAAAACATGGCCATTCTATAGGAGTAGGTATATAAGTACACAATCTCACCCATGATCATTTTTTTTACCATCTGGAAAAAATCCAGTCTTAAACACCTCAATAATTTTCTCCCTGATGATAGAAATCAGAGATGGCTGATAAACATATTGGCAGAAACAAATCATGCAATTCTAAAGTGATAAATACAGAGCTCTATGCTTGAATAAAAACATAAGTTATAGCAAAAATGAACAGAGAATATTTTCATAGCATCATATATACCAGATAGGATTTATAAGTAACCATACAATCAATGAGAATTGAAAATGTGGAGATATGGGAACCCTCTTGCACTGTTGGTGGGAATGCAAACTGGTGCAGCCCCTCTGGAAAACAGTGTGGAGGTTCCTCAAAAAACTAACAGTAGAACTCCCCTATGACCCAGCTATAGCACTGCTAGGAATTTACCCAAGGGATACAGGAGTTCTGATCTGTAGGGGCACATGTACCCCAATGTTCATAGCAGCACTTTCAATAATAGCCAAATCATGGAAAGAGCCTAAATGTCCATCAACTGATGAATGAATCAAGAAGATGTCATCTTATATACAATGGAATATTACATGGCAATGAGAAAGAATGAAATCTGGCCATTTGTAGCAACATAAACTCAAGGGTATTATGCTAAGTGAAATAAGTCTGGCAGAGAGGGACAGATACCATATGTTTTCACTCATATGTGGAACAGGAGAAACTTAACAGAAGACCATGGGGGAAGGGAAAGGAGAAAAATAGTTACAGAGAGGGATGGAGACAAGCCATAAGAGACTCTTAAAAACAGAGAACAAACTAGGGTTGATGGGGGATGGGGGAGAGGGGAAAATGGGTGATGGGCATTGAGAAGGGCACTTGTTGGGATGAGCACTGGGTGTTGTATGTAAGCCGATTTGACAATAAATTATATTTAAAAAAAGAAATGTATTGTAGTAATCATCTGGAGAAGTTTAGAGTGAAAAGAAGAAGAAAACTTATGGAAACCAAGTCCTTTAATGAAAAAGAGAATATTTTAGGAGTGTTTAGCTTAAATTTGAAAGGACAGGATACATATCTTTGTTTAAATGGTTGCCATGTGGTTTTTCCCTGGAAAGTCATTGTGTATGGTTTCAAATGTGAGAGCTAGGACGAAGGGTAGGTTTAAGCTCAGCACAAGTAAGACGATGTGAGAAAACAGATGCTGGATACCACTTGCCAGGAATACTGGAAGGTGTCGGGGGTTTTGATGAATAACCAGAAAATTCCACACAACTGTGAGATTCAGTAATCTTAAAAAGAACTACTTCACAGAAATCTTTCAGTCTTTTCTTTTTTCTATTGTTTCTTCTTAGTCATAGCTAATTTATTGAAATGTTCCACAAATAATTCATGTCATGCCTTCAGAAAGACTCTTAAGACTGTGCTATGTGTCTGAAATAGTAGCGGTCACCTTTGTAGTATTTAGATTCTGAAGCTACAGATTGTGAACTCGGTGAATGCCATGTAGATCTGGCAGGAAGATGGTGATGTGAGACCTTGCTCCTATTTATGTTCCTTGAATTAGTATTTAAATATATATACGTATATATATATATATATATATATATATATATATATATATATATCAGAGGGGAGATTCGCAATGCTTTTCTTTATTGCCATTTAAAATTTTTTTATTTAAAGATTAAAATTTTAAGGCTTAAAGGGACTTCCTTTCCTCCAACTTCCATCTACCAGACTAGGTAGAGAATGCTATCTCTTCATTCAAACATTTCTCTTTTGACCTGTGGCAAGCCTAATAAAATAGTACCAGCAACATCGGCATTAACCATATCCATGGATGCTTTATTCTTACAGTACTTCTACATGGGAAACCTTAATCAGCTATTTCCAGACATTGTCTCTTATGGGCAGCATCCATGAAATTGGCCAGGTTTCTAAAGATAGTGGTAGGACCTATTTATGTCTTAGCTTGAGATGACATATCTTTGACAGGAAGGATAAGTAAAGTACTTAAACAAACAAACAAACAAACAAACCAAACCAAACAAAAAACATTAACCCAACAGCAAGATGTCCAGGAGTTGTTCTAGTGTATTGTAAGTGCTTTTCAAGAATAATGACGGGCAATTTTAAATGTGGAAGAAAATTGCATCTGATGCAATAATGCTGATGAAATCAGAAAGATAATCCAAAAGGATCTCAATACTGTTAGACTTGTTTAAGCAGTAAGAGCTGTGTCAGAATCCTTCTGTGAACCACAGAAATAATAAATGCTGAGCCCATTGGAACATAATCTCAATCAGCAAGATGCCACAGCTTTCCAGATTTCCTCACAGGGACCTGCTAATTCCATGCCAAAACTAGCAGTGGATTTCTTCCTTCTAATCTCCCCTAATGCCTTATTCAATTATTGTCACTGCTCTCCGACCATACACTTTCCCTCCAGACTCTCGTTTCCCAACCGAGTCCACCAGAAGAGGCTGAGTGTCCATCAGGATGTAGTCTAGGACGACAAAGCTACCTTATTCCCCATGAAAAGGCAGAAACGAGAACAAGAGAGCAAGGGGAACCTTCAAAGTTTTGCTGGTAACCTCTTCATCTACGGATTACTGGCTGGATGCAAATAGGAAAACGAGATATGAGGGATCTGGAAGATTACTCTAGTTGATTGGCAAAGGGGAGCTTGTTAGGAGGGAGGAGAACCCAGGAGGAGGGTGAACTGGGTCATTGCAGTGCACTGCAGAATGGCGTCGCCTCTTCCCTGGCTTTACATTATTCTATGGTGAGTAACATTTTTTTTATCCCTTCAGCGCTAAAGAAAGTGAAAGCACACACCCACTGGGTTACTTCTATACCAAATCATGGAAGAAGCCTGGGTGGTGTGGCATGTATTTGTGGTGGAATATATGGGGGTGGATTGAAAAGCCAATTTTCTCTGAGGCTGGAAGTGAGGCTCATTGACTGTCTACTAACAGGGTAGAAAATACCCTAGGGAAACTTGAAGATGAAGGAAACTTCTACTCAGAAAACATCAGTCGGATCCTAGACAACTTGCTTGAAGGCTATGACAATCGTCTGCGGCCGGGATTTGGAGGTGAGAGGCAGTATCCCTACTAGACAAAACATCTCTCTTCTTGTTGTTCTAAGATCCAGAGGTTTTAGAAGGATAGCAGAGTGATAAGGTGCAGGGGTACTGGGAGAGGCCATGCATTCCCATTGGGTCTCTGTCCCTTCCTCTGTTTGTGACCTTTTATGAACATTATTTGAACCCTCTAAGCCTCATCTTCCTCAACTGTAGTGTGGGTGTATGAACAGGGCTTGCCTCATAGAGTTGTGTGAGTATAGAGTGAAATTCTTCATGTAAAGCACTTTTCTTAACATTCATTCCATTAAAGCTATCAAAATATGTTAGCTTTTGTATAGTTTTTATTAGAGTATTAACTTAGTTCTCTTGCATTCCTTAAATTCCCCCAAATTAACTGGAAATTTTTCAAAATAATGCAACTGGTATGAGTTTTCAGAGTTGAAAAACCCAAGGGCTCCTGCTTACTGAGATTGCTTTAGGTTAGGTTGCAGATTCTGACCATGACAAGGGACTTTGTAGTAGGGTCATTAAGTTCAGTCTCCTTAACATCGCTCGTGATAATTGTCCCCATTCTTCTTGGTTAATTTCAGGTGCTGTCACTGAAGTCAAAACAGATATTTATGTGACCAGTTTTGGGCCCGTGTCAGATGTGGAGATGGTGAGTGAGCTCTGAGTGAAGAGGGTAGTTTTACTTAGTAGAGGGAGGGCAGAGTCCCCAGAACTAACAGTATTGGGCATTGTTACCAAGCTTGGCTCCAGAGTCCTAATATAATATGTGTGCTCATGCTGGGAGGGCATGGTCATTAGAGCAGATTCCTGGCTTAATTTCCCTCACATTTCACTACTCTGCTTGAACACTTTAACCTAAGGAGATTTTTAAAGGTGATATCCGCTCTTCTGGCCACATATCATACACCGATTCTTTTCTACAAAGATAAGATTTTCCCCATTTTTATGAAATTCTGGTAAATTTTTAGAGTAGACAAAAGACCAACAAAGATGATATGCCATGTAAGAGTATATTGAGAATATCTATGAAACTTAAAATATAGCTATTTTCTGTAGCACATCATTCTCAGCATATTTTACTAAAACAAAAAAGAGCATCATTTGGAAAGGCTAGTGTGTTGTACCTGTTGTGTTAGGAATGGACCAGTAGGTGTTCTGGGAATTCTGTTCCGGGTACAGATGGCTGTAGGATTCGTAAGAGAGTATTTATAGTAAGTGGCAATGAAAATCTGAACTAGTCTTCTAGAACAAAGTGTGTCATGATATTTTTTCATAGTTCTCAGGTACTATCTCCCCCTAAAAGTAAAATATAAATACTAAAATTGAAGTAAAAATAAATTTTTAAATAGTTGCCTCATTCATTAGGAAAATGTAACTGTGGATAAGTAATTATTGGAGACATTTTATCTTCTGCTTTTTGAGTTGACAAGAAAAGAAAAAAAAAGCAGGAAGGGAAGAAAAGAAAAATGAAGTAGTACAAGAGGAAGGGAAAGGGGGAGGGAGGGAAAAAAGTAAGGAAGAAAACAGGGAAGTGAAGGAGAAGGAGGAGAATTTATTTAAGAGATAAATGTATTAAGACTTGAAAGAAGGGGGAGTCAGCATTATCCTGAATCCTCAATTATTTTATATCATATGTTTCATTGAGTACTGACTCACCTCCAGAATAAATAACCACAACCATATTACACCATATCATGGAAGTCTGGGGAACACTTGGAACTTCATTTTATGTATGTGTCTCATTTTTAAAGTATATTTGTATAGTGGAGATCGGTTATACCCTGGACCATTATTATATGAATATATTGTGTTTCAAATTATACTTTGAAAATCTAATCACCACTTGTAATAATAGGTCTCATAAAGGAACATATAAAGTAGGCAAAGCAATTATTGGAAATATTTTGGTATACTTATAAGCTGTTATTTATTGTTGACTTTTGCAATGGCCCTCACCATAATTCTTAAGATTTCTAATGTTATTTCATAAAAGCCACAAATTAAAACTCAAAATTCTAATTATGCATACTTAAATGATCCTCTGAGTAATTGTGGTAACATTTGCTTTTATATTCTCTGAGAACAATATAAAATAATTATGATGTGCAGCCAGAGTACACTTATCAAGTAAAGTTTGTCTATCCTTGGAAGTTTACTAAATAGTACCAGGGTTCTTGGAGATGAATGTGGACAAGACTTTGAGGGGAATGGTTAGACTAACTGATGGTGGGAAGGCCAACACAAAACTTAGACTGTAAATCTTTTCATATTTTTCTTCTAAGCTAATGAAGGCAAATTGATAGGCCAATAGATGGAGAGGTGGATGACTAATAGAAAGGAGGAAGAATGTGGAAGAGGGTCAAAGTGGAGGAGGGGGGTTTACACAACACAATACTATCTTTTATAATAACATTGCAAACTTTGATTTGAGAAAAATAATAATATACTGAAATCATAATTTTTATGATAGGCTATTGTCATAAAAAGTTGCTTTATTTCTTAAATTTTAGAATTGGGCATATAAACTAGTGAATCAACTATTCATAATAAGCTATCTCCCCAGCTCGCATGAATATCTTATTTTTTTCTTAGGAATATACAATGGATGTTTTCTTTCGCCAGACTTGGACTGATGAAAGATTGAAGTTTGGGGGGCCAACTGAGATTTTGAGTTTGAATAACTTGATGGTCAGTAAAATCTGGACACCTGATACTTTTTTCAGGAATGGCAAAAAATCAATTGCTCACAATATGACAACCCCTAATAAACTCTTCAGAATAATGCAGAATGGAACCATTTTATACACTATGAGGTGAGGTTTCCCTAATTCAACTTCCTCTACCCAAATAATTTGTCAATCATGCTGACTCAGAACCATTTTTTTCAATGTCCTTAGGCTTACCATCAATGCTGACTGTCCTATGAGGCTGGTTAACTTTCCAATGGATGGGCATGCTTGTCCACTCAAGTTTGGGAGTTGTAAGTTATAAAAAGCTTCTGAGAGCCAAATAATGCATTCAAAATATACAATTATTTGATTATAGTCAGAGACTGAGAAGCAAAAGAGAAATATTACTATGATACTCTCACTGTGATTCCAGGAATATACTTGCTTAATCATGTCTGTTAATCTTGTAAATAGTCAGAGGCTTTAGTCACCCAGAGTAAAGAAAACGATTAAAGAAAATTTATGTTTGTATTTCCTTTTTATATGGGCAAGATTTGCTTTGAATAAGAAAAACACAACTAGTCAGATTCACTGCTATTTGTTTAAAAAATTCAGATGCTTATCCCAAAAGTGAAATCATATATACATGGAAAAAAGGACCACTTTACTCAGTCGAAGTCCCAGAAGAATCTTCAAGCCTCCTCCAGTATGATCTGATTGGACAAACAGTATCTAGTGAGACAATTAAATCTAACACAGGTAAGAATTAGACCAGCTCATGAATGTAACCCAGCAATGTGACTCCAATGCACATTTTCAAAGTATCTATTTCTTTCTTCTCTGCATTAGCTATCCTCAGCTATGCTTGCTGTTTTGAAGTGATGAGTAGCTTTCTTTAAAATTGATTTTGCAACCCTGTGCATACAAAGATTTGTGTAACCTTGGGATGAGTAGTTTTCTATGTATATGACACAAAGAACACCACCGAAAACAGTGAGCCCATATATCTATCATCCACTGATTAAGTATCTTTGTCATACATTGAAATATGCCTTTGCTTGTTTTCTTCCAGCTCATGTTAATTTAAAGATCTGCAAGATTTATTTCCAGCTGCATTCTTTTTGCACACTGTCAAGAGCAATAATACTGATATACGTGTCTTTCAACAGGTGAATACGTAATAATGACAGTTTATTTCCACTTGCAAAGGAAGATGGGCTACTTCATGATACAGATATACACTCCTTGCATTATGACAGTCATTCTTTCCCAGGTGTCTTTCTGGATTAATAAGGAGTCTGTCCCAGCCAGAACTGTCTTTGGTATGCTTCATTGTTTGGTTATACTTCACTCATCCTCCAGCAATTATTGCTTGTGTATTTTAGGTGAATATTCACACTAATGCACTTTTTTAATCCACAAAGGAAATAGACTCCTATCTTATTCAGGCATATGTATTAGATAAAATGACCCTTACATTATCCCAAGCTGTGTGGTAAATCCACAAAAAATTTGTCTTAGCAAAAATTCTTGCTGGATTCCTATGACTTTCATGTGCCCTATTAAGGAGGTTTTTGTTTTTTCTTTTTCTTCTTTTTTTTTTTAAACTCAGAATGCTTGGGTGGCTCAGTCAGTTAAGCTCCCAACTCTTGATTTGGAATCAGGTCATGATCTCCTTGTTCATCAGTTCTAGCCCTGAGTGGGGCTCAGTACTGACAGCTGACCCTCTCTCCCCTCCTTTCCCACTCTCTCTTGCTCTCTTGCTCTAAAAAATAAATAAATGAATATTAAAAAATTAAATAAAATCTTAAATTGCTTTTTCATAATTAAGGAAAAGCAGAAAAGTAAAAACCGACAGTAAATCCATGAAAACAAAGGCTAAGATATTGAACCCTGGTACATAAATTATATCTAATATATAAATTAAATGTTGCTTTTATTAGATTGAACCATAAGAAGTTGTCTTTTTCTAGATCTAAAAATAGTTAAATATAACCAATTCCCATGGTACAATATAAATAATGAGTTCCATTTATGGTGTATAGAATCACTATTAGTTTTGATGGAACAAAATGAAATGAGAAAGAGCTGTAACCAAAAATATCATCAATAACAAAATCCATTTTTTTCTGAGTTTTCATGATTATACATTTAGAAGTTCATAGGGAAGACCTGAGTTGAATTGAAATCTCAGATGGAATTTGACTTTCTAACTTACTATATTAAAATAGATCTCCTTCTGCAAATTATAAAAGAATATATAATGATGTTGACCATCTTGATATTACATAAATTCCCCAAATATAATACAAGACATAAAACTGCTGACAACTCAGTGATGAAATTATTTTCTCATGAGTAAATATTTTACCTTAATATCAAGCTAGAAATTAAAAAAATGAAGGACTTTATGTTTACTATTCATACCAGATAGACTTCTTAAATATGGTAATAGATATTATCATCTATTCAGCTAGACCAGGAATTCAAGGTTTTAGTTCTTATGTCATAATGATTTGCTTTGAGTTTTCTTAAGAAATAAACAACTAGAATCATTTGTGAGTTAAACTTTACTGTAGTTAAACTAAATCAAATCAAAAAATATTTTTTGATCAACTCCAGTGTACATGCTACCGCACTGGGTATTGAAGTATACAAATACTTTTAATACCTGTGACAGTAATTGTCAACAATTATAAAACAACAATAACAGGGGCACCTGAGTGGCTCAGTCAGTTAAGCGACTGACTTTAGCTCAGGTCATGATCTCAAGGGTTTGTGGGTTCAAACCCCACGTTGGGCTCAGTTCTGACAGCTCAGAGCCTGTAGCCCAGTTCAGATTCTGTTTCCTTCTCTCTCTCTGCCCCTTCCCTGCTTGTGCTCTCTCTCAAACATAAATAAACATTAAAAAAATAACAAAAATTACATTTGCAGACTGTTTATTCTACTGACACATTGTCATTAGATGTTATTATCAGTTGCCAAATGCTAATACTGCATTTTTCATTCTTTTTCATTTTAGGGATCACCACTGTTTTAACCATGACCACATTAAGCATCAGTGCCCGGCACTCCTTGCCAAAAGTGTCGTATGCAACTGCCATGGACTGGTTCATAGCTGTTTGCTTTGCTTTCGTCTTCTCTGCTCTTATTGAATTTGCAGCTGTCAATTACTTTACCAATCTTCAGACACAGAAGGCCAAAAGGAGGGCACAGATTGCAGCCTCACCCCCAATGACAATATCAAAAGCGACCGAACCCTTGGAAGCTGAGATTGTTTTGGTAATTGTTTACTTTTCTAATGTTACCCACCAATTAGGAAAAGGCAGCCAAATAGTGATCACAAACAGCTAAATAGTCCAAACATACTGTTAGTTGAGCACAAGTTACATAATTCTGGTTCTAAGATCAACTTCTTTCCCAACTTCATAGAAAAAAAAGCAGCAATCCTTCATTTATCTTTGCTCTAAGCTTTTGGCATTCTTCTTTTATCATCCTCACTGGTACTAGCAGATTCCATGCTCTCAGAGGAGATGAGAAAATTCTTCTCAGCCTTTAGATGTTTCCTTTGAACAGGTTTACTTCTACCAGCTAGGGAGAATAAAGTGGGAAAAAAAAAGTGCCTAATGAAGCTTCAGAGTCTGAGGGAAATAAACAGGGACTCCTATAGAATGGACAATTTTTGTTAGAAATCTACCTGCTGCTTTATTTCATGAAGGCAAGATGTGAATATTAGGTTCTATGAATGCTGACTCATAAGCAAAGTTTTTGATATACATGAAAACATTCTCATGTTCATATTTGTATGTTAAATGCATATATCCTCACCTGTTTTTATTAAAAGACTTAATAATCAGTGATAAATACCTATAAAATTGAGTTTAGATTTTCTGTTGCTAAGGTCTGATATT
The DNA here is from genome assembly GCA_028646485.1 of Cryptoprocta ferox. Lineage (NCBI taxonomy): Eukaryota > Metazoa > Chordata > Mammalia > Carnivora > Eupleridae > Cryptoprocta > Cryptoprocta ferox. The sequence continues at coordinate 94,695,259 of CM053572.1, read as the reverse complement.
CAAAAGTTTTTTGAAAAAGAAATGAGTGATAGCATTAATAATTCAAGGGTCATAAATGTGCCCCCAAATTTCAATTTCACATATGAGCAAATTCTCACAACAGTTCAACTGCGCACACTTTTTTAATGGATTATAGAACTGATTGACAAATATGTCTTTATGTCAGTGCAAATTCCAAATAGTAGTTCTTGAAAACAAGAAAATTTTGCTCCGTAGCTTTGAGTACTGCAAACACGTTGAACTAAAAAATGTCTTTATAACCAATTCTTGAGAACATACCAAAATCACAGAACCACATGCAGTCCAGCTAATCCTTGGTTAACTTTAATGATAAAAATTACAAAGCTGTGTGTGTTTTACCTCTCAAATACTCAGGCATGTATTGGATAAAAAGATGATACTTTCTTATTGAAACATCTCCTTTGATATACTGAGAAACTTATTCGAGAATCTATTTTCTCCAAGGATAAGATAAAATAAGATATAATTTAAAGATTTTGTTTCTTAAATTAGCTCTTTTTAAAAAGAGTTTACCATCCAGTGATCCAGACTAATTACCTCTGCTTACAAATCAAAAACAGTGTCTCAGAGAGGGAAAATGTTAGTTACTACTTGGTAGGAAAACTAGGAATTGATTCCAGAAGTCCTGATACCCGCCAGAGGCAGAGCCCATCCCCTCCCCAACAATTTCTCAAAGGTTGAAATATAAAATAGTACATACCACAAGATAAAACATTTTCAGAACGTGAGGTCATTCCCAAAATTCTTCCCATGACTTAATGTTGTTTTCTTTATATAAATGTTTTGAAAGGTCACAAAATATAAATTGTATAACAAAAAGATGCTAATATGAAGACTCAGTCCAAAACACTTGAAAATATTTTTTTAGAAAATATTTTTAGAATTAGTTTGTAAAAATAAATGATATTTATAAACTATCTCTATTTATATAGATATATAATCAACATATTTCCCAATGGCCCTTTATTATCTTAACATATATCTGTAGAGGAAGAAGAATTAATATTTATCAGAATTCAGTTTAACAGTTTCCTTTGAGAAATGCAATTAAAATGGAAAGAGAAATTCATGAAAAACAAGATAAAAAATAACTCCAATGATTTTTTATATGTTCGTCGATCTGATGTTGAGGTAAAAAGAAAGACCAACTTCCTTATTCAACTCTTTTGAAATATGGATCACTGAAAGAAATATGACTTCAAGTCCTTGGAGAAAGTATAGAGTTAGCATTCCCTCTGTCTATTATTTTAAAGGTATAATTTATTAATAAGATGGAATTTAAGGTCTCAGGTCTTCATATAAGCTATCTTCTATGACTCTAAAATAGTAACCTATAATGAGCAGGTCCTTTGGGAAGCTGGATTAAAAAAATGCATTTTAAATCATCTCAAAGTTGACTGCAAGTTGATTTTTTTCTTATGAAAAATTTTATTTCTAAACCTGGTTTCACTAAAAATATTTTAAGGCAATGAAAAGTTACACTTTGTTTCTAAAAGGCTAGGTTAAAGTGTAAAAATAAAAATAAAAGCCAAAATAAGCCAATCTAACAATACAAACCTTGTAGGTATGAAAAATAAATATAGATGATTACATAGAACATTTACATTTTATTTATTCATGTCAAACTCTGGCAATTTGCCCTATATAATGTAGAGGAACAAACATAAATTACACATTTGCAATTTATAAAATACAATGATATATTATGATTGCCAGGTCATTTTTTCTTTCAAATACCATGACATTTAAAAACTGCTATTCAGTTGTAATCAAAATAACATTATTTGAGTAATTTGGACATTGAAATAGAAAACCAATGTGGTGAGGTTGAAATAACATTACGTGCTTAGATATTTCATGTGATTCTAAGTTTATATTTTAATGTCTTCATTGCTTTTTACATGAAACTACTTAGAATGAATATGGGAGAAAGTTTATCACTTTGATTTTGACCTTGAAATTTAATATAATAATGACAAAAAAAAACCTCAGGAGTTTTAAATGTAGTACTCAAACCCAAAGAGACATCTAAAACTAAATCCTCAGAAGTGCTCTGTCGACTAATGATCTTTCTGGTTTTGAGGCATTTGGAAGTAGATACTGGGTTTTTTCTTTCTTTCTTTCTTTCTTTCTTTCTTTCTTTCTTTCTTTCTTTCTCTTTCTTTCTTTCTTCTTTTTTTTAAATATTTTGAGAAGAAACTGTCCACAGCTTCTTTCTTGCTTATATGGTATCTTCCTTATTTTTATATGGCATGCTATCTTGGCCTTAGAGAGTTATTGTTATCTTCATGTTTCATAAATTATTATGTGTCTAGGGCATATTTATTCTGTGTGTAAGACCAAATTTGGACCTCGATCAATTTTTGGATGTTTTTCTAGTTTCCTTATTATTTTAACTGTCTAAATCCTCGTTCCTATGTTCCTAAGAATGAATTCCCCCCACCCATCGACACATCCAATGTGGCTTTTCTTCATCACAGGAGGTGTGATGTTCTTGGTAAATTATCTACAAACAAAATTGCCCAAAATTTCATTAGTCAGGATGATAATTATATTTATACTGATTACATTGTTTATTCACTTATTTTTTTTCTTCATTTAATCCGGCACCCATTTATTGAGTACCTATGTATTTATTGAACTATTCATACCACAGGTACTTGTTTAATGTTTTTATGTTCCATATCCTTTGTAGAATTCTGGGGATACATTAGTGAATGATATCAATAGGGCCTCTTCCCTCATTAGCTTCTTGTTCAACAGGAAGAAAGACAAACCAATGAACCATGATGATACATTGTGATAAAGGCTGTGGTTAGAGATGCATAGTGGCTAAGGAAGAGCCATGCAAGAATACCTAACTCAGTCTGGAGGGATCATCATTCTGGAGGAAGTGATGCCCGAGCTGAGACAGAAAGATGAGCTTGGCCCTGTTCTAGAAACACTAAGTCAATTGCTAGAAATTTGGGCATAGAGAGGAAAATAAGACATTTTATGTCCTTTCTATGATTCCTTACAAGGTTGGGATGATCTGCTGAGTCATTATCATGTTGCCCTCCACTTACATAAAGAGATATGAAGCATAGATGAAAGATTTGCGTCCCACCAACCAAATATTGCCAAGATTTCTTTGAATACTATAATTACTCTGGAGAACTTAAGGTGGAAGTAAGTTCATCAGAGACTCTGAGTCCCTTCACCATGGTTGTGCTATTACATAAGTTCTAGACAGAGCAAGGTGGGTTAGATGAGGGATGTAGGTGGTTAGTTCTTTCCCCCATACCGTCTATCAAATCCCCATCCAATATTCCCTTCTCTACCCTTTAAGCATTCCAATATGGTTTCCAGACATGTGCCCCACACCAATGACCCACCAGATTGCTGCCAATAAGAAGCTTTTTTATAGAAATTCTAGAATCATCTCTGTCCCAATTCTACCAGCTATTACATAGATGCAAGAAAAACTGATGGAATTTTTATTTCTTCCATAATAATTAATATAATAGTTTTTATTTTTTAATATCAAGTACTAAATGTTTTCAAAAATGTTTTCTCTTGGGGCGCCTGGGTGGCTCAGTCAGTTAAATGTCTAAATTTCAGCACAGGTCATGATCTCATAATTCCTGAAATTGAGCCTCACATCAGGCTCTGCACTGAGTGTGGAGCCTGCTTAAGATTGTTTCTCTCTGTCTCCCTCTACTCCTCCACCACATGTGTGCTCTCTCTCTCTCTCTCACCATCAAAAATATTTTCTCATATTTGGTGCCCTGTTTGCTGGTTCTAAAAACAGATGCATTGTTTGTCCCTTGAGTAATGCAACCCTGGTTAGAATATCTCCCTTGTGAGGTAACCCATTGCCCTCTCCTCTTTAAGATATTAGAGTCAATGAATGTCATATCAAACTTGCTTTAACTACTTCCCAAATGTCTTATCCTTACATCAACTAACTGATTGTCATAAAGTCCAGTTTGACTCAAAGTACCTTTGCAATGTGCATTACTTAAAACAAAGTGGTACTCTATAAATACCCAGAGCAGGATGGCATTCAGCAGCAGGGGAGCCCTGGAAAAATTCAAAACCACAGGTGTTCCACTCAAAACAGTGACAGCCTCAAGCTGAGCCCTCATCTGGACTCTGACAAAAGCCTATTTTACCATCAGCTGAAGCTGCTGGGCTTACAATAGAGCAGGCGGGGTCTGATGCAAACCTGTATCTTGAATGGCTTGCAAAATTGGCTTTCTTTTCATTTCAGAAATTCAATGTGATTCTTCTAAATTGGAGTCCAGTTTCCTGTACTGCCAATTCCCAATTATGCAGGAACTGATTGTCCAGCATGTGGGTTAGACAGACCTTTTGCATTTCCTTGAGCATATCGTATTTGCTGCCTGCTAGAAACATCCCCCAATCACTGCTGGGCAGTGAGATAGCTGTGACTCTAAATAAGTGATACTCAGTGGTAGGTGCCTTTTCTCCCCAGAGAATATTTGACAATGTCTGGAGATATTTTTGGTGTCACACCTTTGGGGAGTGGGATGCTACAGGTATCTTGTGAGTAGACCCCAGGGATGCTGCTAAACCTCTCATGATGACCAGGACAATCCTCCACTACAAAGAAGTATCCTACCCAAAAGGTCAATATTTCTGTGGTTGGGAAAGCATGCCCTAAACCTTAAAGCTGATGGGCAAAAACCATAAAAATGATTAAGAGTGTGATCGTTAGCATCACAGGCACTGCCAGTTATTATGTAAACTTCCTGCTTAAGCCTTCATTTGCTCATCTTTAAAATGAATATAATATTATTACTTTATAGATTTTTTCTAGGAATAAGCAAAATAATGCATGCAAAGTGCCGTGCAGTGCTTGTCAATGGTAAGCTTTTAGATATGGTACTTACAATATATTATGAAACAACATACTAAAATATAATGTAAAATAATCATAAAACTTTTCATTTTCTTCTCTCTGCCTGACTACTCTAAGAAATGGTGGAAATGTTTAGATTTTCATTCATTTGTTGAATCAGCATATGCTTATTAAGAATATACTATGTTCTGTGCACTGGCTAGGCACTGTGGAGCACTTATACTTAAGAATAATATGCCCTGTGAGGCGCCTGGGGTGGTTCAGTCAGTTAAGCATCTGACTTAGGCTCAGGTCATGATCTCATGGCTCATGAGTTCAAGCCCCGCATCTGGCTCTGTGCTGACAGCTCAGAGGGGGATTTCATGTCAGCAAAGGAGATAAGGTACAATAATATTTAGAAGGAATAATGTGAGAACATTATAAAATCTAAGTAGGCAAAAAAGTGTTCTCTAACACTTTTTTAATAACACTCCATCTAATATATATCCATCTATCTATAAATATATATATCTTACATATTCTTTCAGAAAAGAAAAACCTTAGTACCTAACTTTAAAGATGGGAACTTCATATAGCAGGTAAATAGTATATATGTAATTGCAATCTAGGGCTTTCTAACACTTCTGTCTTCTTAACTCTTCAGAAAGCCTCCATAGAGATTGTTTGGAGAAGTAGATGAGGAAATGGGAAATATTTATTTCCAGGTGAATGTCATTAAATTTTTCGTGGTGTTTGGTTTTAAGCCATGTTGTTTAACTCTGAATAAAGGTCATTTGGTAATTCTTAGTAAGCTATGTGTGACAATGCCAAAAGAGTGACAAATAACATTTTGTCCCCACAGCTCTGAAGAGGGGAAGATAACACAATGCCTTACATGTTTATGGCAGACTATGTTTTATAATCATTTTTTGTTTCAGTGAAATTTTTTATGTCTGCCCTGTTTCTCCTTAAAAAAAGAAATGAACACAGGCAATGCATGCCAATAAAAATCAAGATGAGTTTAAAAAGAGAATCTGATCTAAAGCCTTGCCCTCTTTCTTCTCCATCATGATCCTTAGAAATTTTACTGAAGTAAAATATTTTAATGTTCCATTTATCTGGGAGGAGGATAACTCTTTTTGGAAAATGCAACAGTATTACATTTTGCTCTTTCATGTAGAGAATATTTCAATAACATACTTAATGGCTGAAAATTTGAATTAGAATCTGAGATACATGATAGAAAGCTCTTGAAAGAAGTTACTGTGTTTATTTCCTAAGACAGGCAGCATACATTGAGACCAAAATACCACTACTCTAGTCCTATCCACACACTGACTGGTGACCCCGGGCACAGTAGTCCTCATCTGTCACATGTTTTTAGTAGAAAGTGTCACTTATTTACTAAGATCAGCATACTGAGACCTCTACTATTTTAAATTATTTTCTACCCCCAAGACCTATGATTTATTTAATTCTGTCCAGAGTGCCCAGCACAATACTGTACCAATACCTAACAAAAAAGATATTCTTTTCCTTGAAATTCAACATAAGCATGAGAAATAAGACTTGACTATAGAGATTCATTTTTGTTTTTGGTGAAGAGATTTTCCCATGGCCTCTAAAAGCACACTGGGCTTGAACTCTCAATGATGACTATTATTATTTAGATACTCAATAAATTCCATGGCAAATCAAACAGCAAAATTTAGGAGAGGAATAGAGAGAAAAGAGGTTCTTAGAATTGTTGTTTCTTGCACTCCAAATGTCACCACATCGGCAGGTCATTCTGGTCCTGTGGCTCAACTAGCACAGGGGAGGCGGCTGCCTCATCCTGTTGCCGCGGGGTTGCTGGCTAAAGCCACAGGAGTCTGCCCACGTGAGTAGCATACCCTGCCAGGCATCAAAGTGGTGATTTTGCTGCCAGGGAGAAAACAAGGCAGTTTTACAAGAGCAGAGATAACGTACAGCAAGTGTTCGAAGGCAGAGACCCAGCAAGGATAACTTGGCCACAAGAAGAGTGACTATTATAGGATGTAGACAAGAAAAGATACAAATCAGAGGAAGGCTCCCTACTCTCCAACAGTATGAAAAGAGTCTAAAGCAAACAGAATTAGAGTCTCTGAACTAGACCCAGTACTTCAGAGTAAAGACAAGCAAATGTGGGGATGATGAAATAAGCACTGAAATTGACCAGTGTAGTTTATTACTAGTTGTCGCCATAGCTGTGCGACTATGGGAGAGGCATTTTCACCTCCACCCTCTGGACTTAGACTTCTCACATAACAATTCATATGCTAAATATCTCTTTCAGTACAAAAGTTGGTTGTCTTATGATTTCTAATGATAAAAAAAAAGAACATATAACAATTCTGAGGTCAGTCAATGAATCATTTTTTGATGACTTAGAATGGAGGGAGACCAGTGGAAAAGTTCTGAAAGGGAAGCAGAAAGTTCTGAATATAAACTTCTGGGTTTAAGAGGCAATTTTATTTCAAGGAACAAACAGTCATCCCATACAATTTAAAGGTATTGATACTTTGTCACTGACTTTTCACATACCCAAGCACCTTAATAATTGTTGTTGTTGTCATCTCAGCTGTTTCGAATTTATGAATGTGTGATGATAAGGATGTAGGCTAGAAGAATGATATCATCTAACTGAATTGCTATATTTTCTTTTTTTTATTTTTATTTTTAAGAGATAGAGTGCGAGTGGGGCAGGGGCAGAGAGAGAGAGAGAGAGAGAGATACAGAATTCAAAGCAGGCTCCAGGTCCTAAGCTGTCGGCTTAGGCCCAATGCAGGGCTCAAACCCACCAGCCGTAAGATCATGACCTGAGCAGAAGTCAGATGCTTAACCAACTGAGCCATCTAGGCACCCCGCTATATTTTCTTATATTAACTAATTGTCCATATTCCAAAGTGAATTCCCATCTCATTACCTATACTCATTGACCTATAGGCTTATGCATCACCAGCAACTCTAAGTGGGCAGATAAGCCTTTGTAACATGGTTCATCTCTTCCTAATAGCCTAATACTCCACACAGTTTCTGGGATGTGGAATATGCTTGACATCAATTGCTGATGAATTAGATTATAGGATGTTGGATAGAAGCAAATCATTTTTTTAACACTTTCTTGAAGAATTAGCACCATCAAATACTATTAACAATTTGCTAATATTTTATCTTACATAGTAGGTAGTCAATAAATATCTGTCAGTGATAAAAAATGAATAACTAAGTAATTTCTTTTATGTAGGCTGAATATTTATGTCTTTTCCTTACAGCATCCCGATTCCAAGTATCATCTGAAGAAAAGAATAACCTCTCTGACCTTGCCAATAGTTCCATCCCCTGAGGCCAGCAAAGTCCTCACTAAAGCTCCTATCTTACAATCAACACCTGTCACACCCCCACCACTCTCTCCAGCCTTTGGAGGCACCAGTAAAATAGACCAGTATTCTCGGATTCTGTTCCCTGTTGCATTTGCTGGATTTAACCTTGTATACTGGGTAGTTTATCTTTCCAAGGACACAATGGAAGTGAGCAGCAGTGTTGCATAGCTTGCAGCCAGGATAACTTCTATTCTATAAGTTCTCATTTTCTGAATTTTTAAAAATAGCATTAAGAATTGTGTGGATGCTTTTCTGAACATTGAAAACTTGTAACACATAGCTTTGAGTAAGCATGTATGGACCAAAAAGCAATAATGTTACTCCTCAAAACTGGAAGTTGAAGGTTGTTGAAAAATATGACTTTTCTATACATTAGAGGAAAAATTTGTATGAGAATAAGATGCACTGAAGATGAATTTGCCAATCTTTGTCCTTCAATGTTCAATGTTTTAATTGTCACTGTGAATAGCATTAACCACAAAGATAAAATAAGAAATACTGATACTTCCAAAAGTTGCCTTAAGATATATTTATTTTGGCTTAGTTGTCAAAGAGAGCAAAATATAAATAGTCTAAATATTTATCAATAGGTTAATACCAGCATGTTGAGGCCTTTGTGCTAGTAAAATGGTTTTCAGTGGCATTGTTAAGCCTGTATTGAGCTTAGCCATTTGTTTTTAAACTTGCTGTGCTATTTTACCTCAATAAATAAATAAATAAAGTATGCCTATGTATATAGCTTTATTAAACTGCAATACAGTGGCGTTTTATCTCATTAGAGGTTCCTTTAAAAATAATATGCTCATCGTAATTCCATGAAATTGTAGAAAAAATGAGACTATAAGGAAACCTTGTTATATTATGACTGTGGTTATATCTCATATCTTCTACCTTTCTAAGTATGCCACTAAATAAAACAACAGCAAATGTGGTTCCCTGGATCTGGTTAATAAAGCTAAGGAAAAGAGTTTTCTTTTAAGTATGAAGAAATGAAGTGGCCACATCTCTGCAATATTGGGCGACTGACAGGTAGAAGGTATGGGACAGGCAGTCTCATTCATCTCGCTCTAAGCAAAGAGTTGAATTTGTCTTCAAAGAGTCGATCTTTCATGTCTTTCCTATTTCACTCAACACACTTTCAGTTATAAGATGAATAAGATCTGAGTATCTAATGTATAATATGATAACTACAGTATAACACTGTATTATTTAATTCAAATTTGGTAAGAGAGTAGAATTTAAATGTTCTCAGCAAAAAAAAAAAAAAGGTAAATATGTGAGGTGATAGATATATTAATTGACTAACTCAGTGGATGGAATCATTTCATAATGTATTCATATATCAGATCATCACATTGTACACTTTAAACACCTTGTGATTTTGTCAATTATACCTCAATAAAGCTGAAAAAAATTAATGAGACTATTTTTCCTTTTATGCTATCAGAGCTCTCCCTGGTGCTAACTCCAGCCATGTTTCTCCCATATAGAATAATAGTCTTTAGGGAAACAGGAACTAGGAGTAGGAAAAAGCATGTGATGTGGTTTGTCCAAATTGATAAACCCTTCATTAGCTGTTGTTTGGGCTTAAATATCATTGAGATCAACCTAGCTATAAATGCAGAAAAAAACCATTTTGAGATTAATACTCTTGAGTTAATACAGAAAAATGGGAAAACTCTACAGCCTAACAAATTACAAGTTAATTGAAATAGCTCTCTGATAAGGGTGAGGAGACAGACAACTACATCCAACATCTCCAACATCTCCTGATCAAATCTCTTAGACTCTGGGAGACTTCCTTCTATTCTGAGCTATAGGATTAGAGGGATGGATCAGACGCCCTTTAGAGGTCCTTCCATTTTGAGCAATTTATGCTTGTTTCATTCCTATTTCTTTTCTATGGAAATTAGTCTAATTATATAGGGCCTGTTTCTGTTTTAGAAAATACATTAAATACTAGGCAGAGGTTAATCATCTTATATGCTATGTTACATCTAATCTTTCTCACAAATCAGTAAAGTACATACCACTATTATCTTCCAGTTATTTTCTTCCTTCCTTCTTTCCTTCCTTCCTTCCTTCCTTCCTTTTTCTGTCTCTTTCTTTCTTTCTTTCTCTTTCTTTCTTTCTTTCTTTCTTTCGAGAGTGAAAGAAGTGGCAGTAGGGGTTGGGGGAACAGTGGGAGAGGAAAAGAGAAACTTAGGCAAGCTCCACACCCAGCTCAGAGCCTGATGCAGGGCTTAATCTTAAAATATTGAGATCATAACCTGAGCTGAAATCAAGAGTCAGATGCTTAACTTAGTGAGCCACCCAAGCACCCCCAGTCTTCCATTTCAAATAAGAAACCAAGGTACAGAGAAGATAACTAATTTTCTTCAAAAGCCAGTGGCACTCAGGTGGTATAACTGAGAGTCACACCCACATAGTGTGAATCCATAGCTTGTTCACATAACCATAACCATACATATCCTCATCAAACCCAGTGTGACTCTGTTCTTTAATACCCTCCAGAATTCTGTCATCTTGTCTTTCATTTCCTGTAATAATTTTCTGGGGTTCTGACATCCTTCCTTCTCTTCCTCAGCATTCATTCTACATTTCACTGCAAAGAATATTACCTTCAGTCAGCATTTATGCTTAGAGCTGAAACAGATAAGTAAGACCAACTAAACTCATTAGACATTAGAGGCAGATTTCTCCCCCATAAAATGATCTTAAATATTCATAAAATTATAAAACTTCTGAAATACTAAGGATTCTAGAGAAGCCTATTTCTCAATGTATGTCATGGAATGGTGATAGAGGTTAACTGAAAATTAAAGCTTTTCTAGTCAAATAATTTGGGAAGAAATGTTGAATCAGAGTAAAATAGGTTTATTTTCTACTGGACTTCTCAGAACCTTTAATATGGTTGTGTGCATTATGATTCTCTCACAGATTGCTATAGTGTTTAACATTTCCCAAATCCCCTTGACCATAAGTATTATTTTGAAAGGAGGAAATGTTAAGACTAGTAGTCTCCAGAAAAAATTAGGGAAACACCACCTTAGATATTATTTGTACAATCCTTCTACAACCACCCATCAGTTAAACAGGTAAAGAATTGAGTCTAAATGGGGACATGAGTTACCCCAGTCAACACAAATTAGGACTTTATAAAACAGAAAGCAGATTAGGTATTTCAATAAAGAGAATTTAATATAGAAGAAACTGATAAATGAGCAACATAGAGATATTAACTATAGAAGCAGGTGCCAAAAGAAAGATGGTAGTGTTCACAGAGCCTAGAAAGTTAGGTAAGAGGTCTTCTAGAGCTGGACTCCATTATGTGAAGAGAGGACACCACCTGGATGGTGAAAGTAGCTCAGCAGCTCAGAGAAGGAAACTCCAGAGGTGGGAATCAGACCTCCAAGGACAGGGTGCCACCTGCTTAATGCTGGACTCACAGCTAATCGGAGGAGGGTCACCTTGCAGCAGGGTCTCAGTCCTTTGTGGTCTGTCCACATGCTGCTAAGATACCAGCCACATGCCAAAGAACACTTGCATATTTAAGATCAGCCTCCCAAGGAGGAGGTGCTGCTTGACTGCAACTGATACTTCAGGAGGCTGGTTCTGTAAATGCAAAGCACTGGAGACTCTAATCAACTGTTTTTGCAAGGTGAAGGGTAACATTAAAAGGTAAAGCAAATTGATAGAAAGGAGAATGTTACTTTCCCTTTTCACCTGCTTTCTAATATTTCTCCAGTGCTCTCTACTAGAAAATGCATCAGTGGCAGAAAAGAAATGAAAATTAAAGAGTTCCAGGCCCACCATCACAAAATAGAGTATAGAAGGTTGGATTTGGAGATGACAGAAAAATGCTTAATAACAGACATACTTCATCCTGTCAGTTAATTGGTATCATACCGTCAACTTCTGTACATATGTATACTGACTCTTCATCCTGTCAGTTAATTGGTATCATACCGTCAACTTCTGTACATATGTATACTGACTCCCAACCAGAAGATGCAATTATCCTTCATACAAACAAAATGCTCTCATCATTTGTCCCAAAAGGAGATATACAAAATCCAAACAGCCATCAGAGCCATTTCTGGGTAACAATAACAGCATCCATTTCTGAGTGATGACATTTAATCTTCTAATATAATCACAGTCCCACTTGAATAATCTGTTCCCGAAAGACTCCATTGTAAGCCCATCTATGATGAAAACACATTTATATAGAACAGTAAGGGGATAGGAGAAAAGAGGTCAAAGAAAGTATTTAATATATACAAATATCAATTAGTTTAAATGTCCATGTGATCTTTATAGATACATAGAGCTATAAATATTTTTATGAAAGTAATAGCAAGCAAGGAACAAAATATGCATAACTTCTATAGTTCCCACATCTGTAATTAGTTTAGCTGACACAATAAAACTCTTCTTCTACTACCCTTCTTTTTTTTTTCTTTTTTTTCTTTTTTTTTTTTTTAGTCAGCTTGTCAACTGGTTGATTGGTTGATTTGCAGTTTCTTATCTGACAGAATTACTGAAGGGTCTGAATTCAAGAGCAGGAGTGTCTTCTCACATCCAGAAAGTGGACTGTTTCTATTACTAAGAAAGTCGTAGAAAGTCTTAGAGTTCCAAGGTTCTCAGCACTGCTCAAATCCACTAAGCTGCTGCCATCCACGTTTTAGCCTTACTTTCCTTCCCAATTAATGTCCTGACTCTCTCATGAGATACATAGCCAATGTTAGATTTTGATTTACATCGTAATTCTACAATCAGCACAATTAAAATCTGCATCGACTTTTTAGGAGAAGCCAGTCCTATGGCTACAAGAAATAAGAAATTCTTTTTAGACTGCCATGGAACCTCTTTTGTTCCCTATTACTTGAACTGAGAATTAAATGCCCTGAGCTTATACTTTTCTGCCTGTTGATTCCCCAGTGCAGTCAGAAGAAGACCAACCACCCACAGTTTTGTAGTCATCATAACTACTATAAAAGTTAAGAATTGAAAGCACTTGATTCTCAGGATTACTTCATTACATCATCAACAAGAGTGACATTTTTAAATAATTGTGATGTGACTTCATCTTATGAATTACTACTGTATCATTTCCTGTTGGAAAGGAGATCGGTGCGTTATTGAAGAACATGGACATGATTACATAAACCTCAGAATCTCCTGGTATCAAGTGCAATTCAGATAGAGAAATAGCTGCTATCCTTAAAACTGTTGGAAAAAGAGGAAGGGCTAGGAATATCATCTTACAGAAGATTCCAAAGAGCTGGGGCCCAAACTTTTAAAAGATGTCAATGCCTGGGTCAGATGAGGCTAGTCCTGGAAATGCATAAGTACCTAGAGGCAGAACTAAGTGCTGCTGCCAGAGGGGAAGGCCATATAAGAACACAATAAGGTGGAATGAGGAAGGCCTTCTTCCTTTTCTCTCCTTTCTTCTCATCTCCCTAGAGGGCTTCCTATTCCCAGAACTGAGTAGGAAACATCTTAAAGGGAGAAATAAAAGCTGTGCACTTTAGTACCAGTGTTACAAAACATAGAAGAGTAAATTTGCAACCAAGAGATAATAGTTTAAACATGAACACAGATTGGGGCCTAAACTATTCTGATGTCCACTTTACGCTCTCTAAAATACTTCTTAATGGTTGAATTTCAGGAGCCATAATGAGCTGGTGGTGGAGCCATTAGGAGCAGAGGGACTTGTTGTCAGAAAGCACTTACTGGTAAAAACCTATTTCCATATGTTATCATCAAATGAATTTACATATGTAAATTGCTTGGAACAGTGTCTGGTATATATAAGGCACCATAATAAGTGAGTGTTAATAATATTATCATCATCACCATCATCATTATATGCTAGTATATAGCATATCTCATTATATGCTAGTATTAAGCATTGATACACAATTGATAAAATTAAAGTTATAAACATTCCATATCAGGTCTATGAAATCTGTATCAGAAAGTTGTTTATAACAAATATTGCAGATGCAAAATAAAATGTGTATTATCACACTGAAAACAAAACAAAAGAAACTACAAATTGCTGTAGAAAGTTTGAGTGATATGAGGTGTTAGTAACACATAGGGTACAGTTTCAAAGGGCTTCCCACAATGTTTGGCTATTCGATTATGTGCTATGATTTACAAATGTCCTTAACCCAGATTTTGGCTATCTAGTGCTTTCTGCCTCAGAAACATTGAAAGCAATTATTGTCTTAAATCCTCCAGAACCTGAGCTAGAAAGAACATTCATCTTTCTGACTATGTGTGTTTACGGAGCATGTGGGTAAATATTAGAGGAGACCTAAAGACCAGCACTATGCTAATTTAATGTCCCTTTGAATGAGAATTCTTCCAGACTAGATGCTTTATGTATAGTCATAAAGATAATATACAAATGGACTTTTCCTACATGTATTAAATTAATTTGCTTGTTTCTCAATTATTACAAAATGAATTGACAGACAACCTTCTCTGTTTAACTTCCACATTTTAGTTCTAATTGAACACATTAAAATCTCATGATTTCATTACTGTTCTTGGGTTATTTTTTGTTAGCGGTGGTAGCTGGTTAATTCATTTGTCTGACTTTTATATTTTATATTTATCCATATGTTAATGAAACAATGCCTCACTTTTATCTATAGTTCACTTTTCTAAGGACTTTAATTTTTCATAAAACTGGTAACCTGATGCTTAGCCTAGAATTCCCTTTAGCTCCCACAACCATCCACAACTGGGAAATACTCAAAGTAAATAAACCAAAATATAGGTATTGAAAGGCAAGTATTTTATTCACAGTAGAATCACTACTTTCACTCAAAGCCTGTTCACTCATATTTTAAACCTAGTTCACCCTAACTTGTTTCTTAATCTAAGTGGATGAGACAAGTAAAATGTCGAGAAATAGGAGGGGCTTTAGAATCAGGCAGAGCAAAAGTAGAAATGACAGCAGATAAAAAGCACTAAGGCAGAAGAACATAAAAATCAGTTTCAAAATTGTGGGCTCACTGTGCATCTGGGGTACACAGCCCTTCTCTATAAGAATAAAGGAGTGAAGCCTTAATGCACTAAAGTCGTCAGTGCATTGGACTATATCTTCTTGCACTAGGTTAGCTGAACCATGAGCAAGTTAGTTAATTTCTCTGGGCCATCATTTCTACATCTTAATTGAGGGATTTGATTAGATGCTTTCCAAAATCCATTAACAACCTAAATTTCTATTATTTTATTATAATTGTATAATGAATTTTCAATGATTTCCATTTAAAATGTCATGAGTGAGTTCAAATATTTTGAAATATTAAAGCGTTTCTACTAGAAACTGTTAAAGTAAAAATGGTTTCATCTTAATATTAGTAAATACATGCTATTTAGTATGAGTGAAGGATTCTTATAAGTACAGTAAAACCTTGGATTGTAACTTGCTCTGTGAGTGTTCTGCATAATGAGAAAACATTTCTAATAAATTTTAACTTGATAAATTAGCAGTGTCTTGCAATACAAGTAGTAAATGATGCTAAATGTCACATAATCACAACTGAGCCAATGGTTTTTGAAAGTTGCTTTGATATATAAGTGCTTTGGATTACAAGCATGTTTCTGTAATGAAATATGCTCGCAAACCAAGGTTTTACTGTATTTAGATACATTATTTGATTTAATCGTTACAATTCAATGAAATGTATTCTATTTATGCACATTTTACAAATGAGGAAACGCTCACAGAAGTGAGGTTAATTGCATGATGTCTCACAGCGAGACAAGATCCACAATCCATTTTTGTCTTCTGCAAAATTTTGTACTACTTCCTCAAGTAGTACAGATAAGTTCCATATCCTTGCATGGGTCCTTCTGCTTTATTCCTGGGTCACAGGCAAACAGCAAATTTCTGGTTTGCAAAGTGGAACATGTAACTATTGGTTATGTGGCACTCTACCGACCACAGCTCATTGATGAGGAGCATGGCCCCTGCACCTGGCTATGTCTAGCCATGGATTCTGCTGTTTTACCAGGTGGTCCCAGTTTTTGCAAGAATATTCAAGTGATTAAACATGATTCCCACTGCTGTGCCACCATATGACTGGAATACCAGTTTATCACTAAGGGATTGCTGATACATAGAGAGTTTTCTTTTTTGAATATGGCTAATTGCCTATTTTTTAAAATCTATTATTTCTGTGTATTTGAATTGAGCAGGAATGCACAAATACCTGCTGTGACATCTTGGACAGAAGTTATTGCCCTTTTTTTCCCCTAAGCAGATCTATCAGAGTGGAAATAATACAAAAGAGGCAATATCTCACAGAAAGCAGCATGGACTGTGAGGGTGTCTGGTACGGCTAAACACTTTTTAAATATGCCATCTTAGGCAAGTTACTTAAACTCTCACCACCTTAGTTTTCTCATCTAAAAACTGGCGATAATAATAGTTCCTATCTTAGGTTGTTTTGAAGATAAAATGAGTAAAATAGCATCTTGCAAAAAGTAAGTATAGGAAAAAATGTTCATTACTGTTAGCTGACCACAGAACTAAGACCTAGGAGTCCACTAGGTCATATCCGATAGGTCATATCCACTAGGGCAGTATCCAATAACTTACAGATGCTCTATATATTTTTTAATGAATATCATTTAGTTTCCAATGTTATTTGTTAGTTTTTCCATCTCAAATTGATATAAACTGCCAGCCTTGCTTAACTGAAAGCTCATATAATATACTAAGTAGTTTATTTTTATGAAATCTGTTAGGAAAGTATTAAGATCTCCCCCCCCCCACCCCACCCCGCCACCATGTCTTACAGACAAAGAAAGTCATAGACTTTGCTCACAGTCAACAAAGAAAAGCAGAGTCAGATTTTTCATCCAGTTCTGTCTTGTGTGTGAACCAGGACACGTTGTTGCTTCTCTTCTAGCCTAAGTATTATATGCTAGTTTATGAGAAAGAGCTTAGTACACTGGAAAGCATATGCCAATATATGACATTTACATGTTAGCAAGTTTACAGCAGTAGCTTCTTAATTAGTTCTTTAGCAGATCAGGCACCTCTGTTTCCCAGTCTATCCTAGACACTGAGAAGCAAAATTTAGGATAGAACAGAAGAGGGTGGAGTGCTCTCCCCATTCTTATATAGAAAATTCAAATGTGTCAATTAACCAGTATGCGCATTATTCATATCCTTTCTTCTTTCTAGCAACTGTCCAGATGCTGACTCTTTTCTCACTATCATTAGCAAAAATATGTTTCGATCAGACATTGAAGGAATTGTGACACTCATTAGCAGATCATCATAAAGTCATTTGGAGAAAGAGAGAAACATCAGTACATGTATACAATTACCTATGAATTTAGTTCAGCATTTTCACTTCCAAGCTCCAATGTACTCATTTGTAAAATAGGGATACCAAAATTACTTCACTATAACCATGAAGTTTAAAATTTTGATATAGAGATCCCTCTACAGTTCCTGGTACTAATGCGGAGATCAATAAACCATAGTATACTGTGAATAGCAATTAGGATAAAGGTTGCAGTTTTAAAATTAAAATATCCATAGAATAATCAATGTTAAAGTAATTGTGGCTAATTCTTCATTTATCCTGCACATATTTAATTCATATCAAGTGTGGCCATCTGGCTGTAAAGAAGGCTCACATAGGCAGGACTATACAGAATTCTAATTCAAACCTGTAGATGGTTTTCTGTCTTTTTCTTCTTTCATTTCTCACTATTAATCTGACACAGAAACTTCCTTCATTCAGACTGAACGGCATTTACCATGTGTCAGAGCTGTGTTGAAATTAAAAAGGAAAAAAAAAGTAATGTATATCCCATGCCCTCAAGGAACTCAGTCTAGTGAAAAAGAGAGAAACATCAACAGATAATTAGAACCTAGGGAAAGAAGTGCTAATAGAGATATTTGTAACACAATATGGCAGTAATGAAGAAGACATGGGTGAGTGAGTGCCATGCTCTGCTAGGGGCATTAAGTAACACAGGAAGAGAAGAGTGATCTTTGCCAAGTTGGCTCACTCCCCAAATTTGTTTATTTTGTTTCTCAGTGGAAACTGCTGCAATGGAAGCTAAGAGATATGATGGCAAAATAGAAATATCCATAGGTTGATGCCTATGCATTCTTTTTCCATAGCCCAGTTCAGAATGGAGGGCATTAGAAAACTGAATCAAAGAGAATTCTAAAAGCCCAAAAAAGAATTCACCTAGTAGCTCATGAGACTGAGAAACATCATTTCCTCCCTTCTCACCCTCTGTGCCTCCATTTATTTTCAGTATGTCAAGTGTCTTGAATACATTGCCTTACTGAACACTAAAAGTTCAATGAATTAGAAATTAATAATTCAGTTACAAAACTGAAAAAAATTAACCTGTAGGTTTTGGCCAAGTCTACAGAGTTGCTTAGTGGTAGTCAGTAGTTAAAATCCAGTGTTTGTCCCCAAATACTTTCTCCTAAATCACTTTCCTACACAGCGTCAGTACATTACAAGAATAGGAGCACGTTTTTAAGATCATGTCCAATTCAATGATTCAGTAAATACCAAATACTTTGAGAAAATTTCCAATTTAATTTTTACCTTAACCATGATTCACTTATTCAGTGAAAAATATAAAGAAAGACCTAGTTAGATGTATGCTTTGTACATACTTTGGACATACATAAGAACGTAACTTTGTACATACATTTGTACAAAGTTGAAATAGTTTTAGAGCATCAGCTGGTCATTGTTTCCCCTGGCAGTTTTCAATGTATAAATATTGATAGTGGACATAATGACAATAATGTTATTTTGAATTTGTACAACATATCTAAGAAATTTAAATATTAACAGAACAATTAAATTATCAGCTTCTTACAGTGAGGAACAAATATGTTAAAGAATTTGGGCAAGAACACACAGCAAATTAACGGAAGGGCTGATAAGTTCATGAAACCTGTGGATTCAATTTAGTTATTAAAGTCTTATTTGGAAAATACGAACTTAGAATTCACTACACTGTGGTACATAATTACTTTTTTGAAATACCATCAAATTTATGAAATGAATCTGTAAGATAATCTATTTTTGACTACATGAAAAGAACATATGTGGTGTTATTGGAATACTTCATCCTACTCTAGGCAAAGAGGTAATTAGTGTTAAAAATAAAGCTATGGAAGATACTTCTTAAAGTAAAAATGGGCACCTTTATTCATCTAGTAATATTAGCTACTTAACTCCCTAAAGGAGATATTACGATGATTAATTGGATCATGATGGAGGGTAATTTATGAAAAAAACCTGAGTACTCAAAATTATTAGCATGATTTCACCACAATTATGTCCAATTTTTACTTTCTTGACTTAAATTTCAATTTTATTGGTTCTTTGAGAACAGAAAAGTCACTAAATGCTTGAGGCACACTCTTAAGAGGCTACAGAAAGGATAAAAAGAGGCAAATTTTAGTTGAAAACATTGTGCAACTTTAGTCCTCAGAACAACCCTTGAAGAATCGAATTTCCACTGTTTGGCAGCTGCATCTCAAAGGACTCAGTACAGTTTCAGACACACATTATGGAATGACAAGGCAGAAGGGAATCATAGAGAGCAATTAATCTAACATCTACTTTATATGAGAAAACTGAAAGCCAGAATAGTAAAGTGATTCACCCACATACACTATTCCTTGGTGTACTCTCAACTTGAATTCTTTCACTTTCTATTCTATTGCTCAATGGTTCTCTCTTCATTCTCTGGGCATTTGGGGTCTGGGCACTCAAAGAAGTGTCAGGGTATATCTTCCTTTCAATGTACAAGAGAGATGACTCCTGAAACACAATGTTCCCGACATCTGAAAACAAACGTCATTTATATTAATGGTAAGATTCATATGCCAACCTGAGGGTTTATTTCTGGCATGCAGATTGCTCAAGTGATCACTCCTGACCAGGATGATGTCCATAATGATAATTACAAGAGGTTGTCAATCATGAATTTACACACAGTAATGTAAAAACCACTCTGGGCTTTGGTAGGAAAGCAGAGACTATACTTATGGTAAAAGTAAAAAGCCTTCAGGTTATAATTAATGTAGCTAGCTAACCAACTGCCTTGAGCTCAACAAATCAGTGACATCAATTATTTCTTCTCCATATGATGTAAGAAACTGAAGTCCATATTTCACGTTTACTATGATGCCACCTTTAGAAAAATAAATGAACTGCTTTTAAGAGTATAAATCATAGATGAAACTGTTCCTCCATTTGTTTAGTGCCAAAATTATTTCTTTTCTTCTTTTAGCATAAGTTCTGGACTCTTGTGAAACTATAGTTGTGTCTCCCCTATTTCTTTTTTATATCAACTCAATATTTGCCTATGGGGTCAATTACTCAGATGATAACCTCAGGGAGTTCAAATAATTTTAAAAGAATTGTTTTAAAGACTAACATTTTAAATTAATGAACAGAAAAAACATACCTAAATAATACTATACAAAACATTTCTTTCAAGGAGTCATGTCTATAACCTCCTATTTACCTAATTCAACTTATTTACCTCCACAGGAAAATGGGTGAATAATAAAACAAGTTTATTGCAAGCTTTGTTAAAAGTTACTTTTCAACTTATTTTACTCTTCTTTCTGTTTTATATATTTTTAAAATTTTTTAATGTTTATTTATTTTTGAGGGAGAGACAGAGTGTGAGCAAGAGAGGGTCAGAGAGAGAAAGACACAGGATCCAAAGCAGGCTCTAAGCTCCTAGCTGTCAGCACAAAGCAGGATGCAGGGCTCGAACTCAAACTGCAAGATCATGAACTGAGCTGAAGTGGGACGCTTAACCGACTGAGCCACCCAGGCACCCCTCTTCTTTCTGTTTTACATTTAAATTCTCATATTATTTAAATGAGGTCTTGGAATACAGCAAATAATTTGTAATAATGAGTTATTTATTTATTTTGCATAGTTCAACATATCCACTGTATGTCTTTTAATATATTAGCGTGTGTCTACTTCTGTATGTCTGTGTGTGTACTTTAGTTTTATTCAAAGTTTTTTTGCAACTTTTTGAGGTATATATACAAAAAATTGTGCACATTTAATATATACAATTTTATGAGTTTCACATTACATATATCCATAATATTATAACCACAATCAAGATTATAAATATACCCATTGCCTCTAAAGGTTTCCTAGTGTCTTTCTTTTTCTTTCTCTCCTCTCTCCCTCCCTCCGTTCCTTCCTTATTGTTATAAGAACACTTAAAATGAGACCACCCTCAACAGTTTTTGAGTACACAATACTGTATTGCTAACTATAGGCACTATGTTGTACAGCAGACTTCTGGAATTCATTCATCTTTTATGACTCCAGCTTTATGCCCACCCCCTCCTCCTGTACCCTGGAAACCACTATTCTATGTTCTGCTTCCAGAAGTTTGACTATTTCAGATGTCACATAAAAGTGGAATCATTCAGTTTGCCCTTCTGTAATTGAATTATTTTACTTAGCACAATGTCTTTCAAGTTCATCAATGTTGTTGTAAATGGTAAGATTTCCTTCTTTTATTAAGGCCAAATAATATAATACACACGTGTGTGTGTGTGTGTGTGTGTGTGTGTGTGGATACCACATTTTCTTTGTCCATTCATCTGTTGATTGATATTTAGGTTGTAAAGTTGAAAGATACAAAACCAACATACAAAATTCAGTTGCATTTCTATACACTAACAACATAATATGTGAAAAGTAAATTAAGAAAATCCTATTAACAATAGTGTTAGAAGGTATAAAATACTTAAGAATAGACATAACCAAGAAGATGAAAGACCTATACTAAAAACTACAATATATTGATAAAAGAAATTAAAGAAGCCACAAATAAATGGAAAGACATTCATGTTCATGGATTGGAAATTTTATTCTTAAAATGTACATATTTAAAAAATGTAAAGGACTCCTTTTTGATATAAATCTCAAGGTGCATGTACCAATTGTTAAAGTATGAGAAAAAATGATAAATTTTTCTAAATTTATTCTTAGAAGCAAAATACCATAGATCTCTGTTTGTAGGCCTATTCATTCTATGAAATTTCACTTATTATCATCATTTTATTGACAATATTTTATTGCTGTCTTCATGTTTTATACATTTCAAAGCACTTGAAATCTGTTTTCTGAGCTGAGCCTCTTGGAATCTCAGTAAAATACACCTGAGCAAGTACCATTATTTTCATTTTGTAGATAAGAAAATAGAAGGCACAAGTAGGCAGATGATTTTTTGGTTTCCATAGTGTGTCAGTTGTTGTGCGTTGTATAGAACTGAACTCTGTGGGTCTCAACGTTTAGTTAATTTTATAGCATTCCACCTCATGAAATTATAATTGATACCAAGTCTGGACAAAATTCACATATAAATCAAATACATAGAATATGGTAATATGGTTCAGACAAACTATAATAATGTAAGGCAGTATTCCACAGCTCTTTCTTTTCGACATACCTGTCAGGGGTTTTTGTTTTTTAAGGTCAAGATGAAGATCTGGCCTGGAAATTGCTTGTGTCTGAATAGGAAGAAAATCTACTCATATCTTTATCTCACTGCCATTAACACAAAGCATGCTGGAAAGGCAAAGACTTCAGAGATTTCCATACAAGTGTTTTTCTTAGCTCACAAATAACACAAAAATTATTCACTCTTTGAGGAAGGTGAAGAGGAAACATTATTTCCCCATTTTTTTTTGCAGTTTTATAACTCTTTTGGAGTCTTTCTGCAGAGTTAAATTCATAATGTAGATGGTTTCTCTATGTCTTCTGTAAATCTTCAGAGAGGCAATAATTTTGTATCAAATTCCACTTATGGCCCTCTGATCCAGACTTAAAGCTGTTGCTCAAAGCTTTTTTGATCTGTTTCTTGAGCCACTGTAGAAAATTATGTGGGGGGAAAACCTCACTAAAATAGTTGATAATGTTGACTTATTTATATATTTTTCAGATTATATGCTGTGAAGTTGGAGAAAATCTTAAAATTGCTGCAAGTACTGAGAGAAATGCTAAAGCAATTTAAAGGAGAGTTGAAAACAAGGGCATTTGAGGAAAAAATTGTTAGGTTATTAATAGATATTATGCTCCAGTCTTCCTCTTATATTTATTCTACAGACATATAAAATTTGTATTTTCTTTTTCTGGGAGGTATTATGTGGCTATGGCTTATATACACAGTCCTTTATGGAATTTTTCTCATCATGCCATATTGCTAGTGTTGCCTAAGCAATTGCTGTCTTCTTTCTCAAAATAATGACTTAAGCTATTATTTAGTCTAATAGATACTGCCATTCCTGGGGTGAATTTTTCACAGTGGTCTGGAATTGTTCTTAAAAGAGGTAAAGGAAAAAAATGCATTTCATACTTAAGTTAATCTTAATAATTAATTCAACATTGTATTGATTAAAATCTGCAAGTAAATACATTAGTGTGGAGAAGAAAGAACACTCAGGATTTCTATCATTCCATAACTTTAAAGGCAGCTTGACTGTTAATACGCAGGTAATGACATCCAGAAAGTATAACACATGAGCGTATTTTTCTTGACAGCTTGAAAAACAAATCAAAATGAAAGTTTTATAATAGTCAAGATGGTAAACTGGAAATAGCTGCATTTCATTTATATCTGAAAGGGTGATTTTATCTTCATCATGTTTCTTCTACTTTTCTCAATCATGTCTTCTTTTTCTTCTTTTTCTCCTTATTACCAAAGTAAACAGTGGCATATGTAATATATTTATTTCCAAAGATATTAAGGTATATATTTTAAGTCCCCAATTAATATCTATATCTATATCTATATATAACCTATAAAGCTATAGATACATAGATATATATATTCTAAGTACCATGATGGTTTAAACAGTTTTGGTTTTGAATCCATCTTGACTGAAATAATTTTATTGTAATTTGGATTCTGTGCCTCATCTGAGTGTGATAAATGTGGAAATGTTTGTACCACAGACAAATTGCAGTATCTATTCCTACCACAAAATACTTCCACATGGAGACAATATGAATTTTTAATTTTCTCTGTAAAGGTGTAAGAAAATTGTAAAGTTGTTCTTTCCTGCTGATAACCTTATTTTCAATTATTTGAATAAACATGACTGCAGTCATAACTATTAAGAACCAGCTTTCTCAGCCAAAGATTAATTTAAGTGGAAAAGGAAAACACAAAAACAAAAAAAAAAACGTGAGATCACAGTGATCGGTCCCAACAGTTCAGCCATCTTTAAAAATACTAGTTAACAATATTTGCAGATATGTGATCTATATAGCATGCATATGTAATGCCTAAAGTAAAAAAAATGTGAAACTCAGTTAATGCCTCTACCTTAATAATGTAACTGAATACAGGAAGATTTGACTTTCTAATTTCACTTGTGCATATACCTCATTGTTTCAACTATAGCAACTATTGCTTATCATTTTGCTATAATTCCAGTAAGACATACTACCTTTCCAAAGGCTCTTTAAACCAAAGCAAAGACAAACATATTTGAAAAGATGTTTTTGCAATACATAATGTGGGGAGGACTAAATTATAGAGAGCTCTTATTTTTAAAAAATCAACATTTATTTTGCCCTAAAAGAAACTATACAGATAACTTAGCTACTATTCTTCTGAGAAGTACCAATTCTTAATACATTTGTCACTGTGCAGCTACTCAGTTTTTTAAAAACTGTCTTTTATCTATGATACAAAATGTTATATATTTAACTTGTCTGAAATTATGATGTATACAATAGAAACATACTATATGGTATTTGCTTTTGAAGCCAATATGTAAGGTAAGTATTATATGCCATCAGAAATAGGCTGTAATTCTTTAAAATCCCCATGGAAAGTAAAATATACAATATGTCCAGTTATGTTCCTACTAAAGGATCATGTGATGAAAATTATATATCTGAAATCCTAGAATCCCCTGTCACATGATGTACTCTGACGTTTGAAAATGAATGAGAAAATAAGAAATTCACTTCCGTAATTTCAATGGTGAAAAGTGGACAATGAAATCACCTTGTCTTTTAAATTTTTCTATATTTCCCTCCTACCCTCCCTATCTTTCTCCCTCTCTCCCAACTTCTTTTTCATCTCTCTCTCTCCCTCTTTTCTCTCTTCTCTCCCAGTCTCCTTGTCTCATTCTCTTTCCTCCATCAGCTGGAAAAAAAAAAGTTGGATTCATATGACTAAAACACAGTCAGTCATCATAAAATCCTAAAGGTACAGTGATAGGAATTTAGACAATAAAATTTTCAGCACAGCCACCCTGCTTTAAATCATCTAGCTTACAATCATCAGTAAGGATACTGTGAGCTACAAGTTGTTAAGTATTTATTAAGTTTTTTTTATCAGGTACCTACAACAATTATGGAACGTGGACACTAGAAGAAGGTGATCTAGGGAATAAAAATCAGGAGTGTATTTTTTAGACTAAATACTCAAATTTGTCAATTACTAGATGAAATGACAAAATCACAGAATTTGTTGAAACACACAATTGAGGCATTAAATCTAATGGGATTATTGGAGAGGTGACAGAATGTACTGTAATTATTAACATGTTAAGGATCCTGAGATCCTTAGTATCTAATTCTCAAACATTTTGAGCCTGTAGAAGGCACACTTTTAAATAGTATATTTTGGGGGCACACACCTGAAGGGATTGCTATGAACTGAATTGTGTCTCCCCAAATTGATATGTTGGAACTCTAACTCTCAATGTGGCCATATTTGGAAATAGGTCTTTTGGAAGGTAATTAAGGTTAAATGAGGTCATAAGTGTAGGGCCCTAGTCTAATGGATTATAAAATATGAACATAAAAATGAGGAAGATCTCTCTCTCTCCCTTTTTGAATGTACACTTAGGAAAGGCCATGTGAGGACACAGAAAGACAGTGATCATCTATAAGCTGGTAAGAGAGCTTTCACCAGAAACCAATCCTGCTGATTGATCTGAGACTTCTAGCCTCTGGAACTGTAAGGAAATAAATTTCTGTTGTTTAAGCCATCCAGCCTGTGGTGTTTTGTTATGGCAGCCTGAGCTAGCCTACAGTTGTGTATTAGTCAGGGTTCACCAGAAAGGCAGAACCAATAGGACATATAAGTACACATAAGAGATTTATTACAGGAATTGACTCACATGATTTTGGAAGCCAGGAAGTCCCACAGTCTGCTGTCTGCACAGCCAGTGGTGTAATTTAGTCTAAGTCCAAAGGCCTGAGAACAGGGGAACTGATGGGATGTGTTCTGATCTGCGTCTCAAAGTCCCCACCCATATCAGGAGGACTGACATCCAAGGGCAGGAAAGTATGGATGTCTCAACTCAGGAGGAGAGCAGATTCATTCTCCTATACCTTTTTGTTTTGTTCAAGCTTTACAAAGGATTGGATGACACCCACCTGCACTGGCAAGAGCAATCTTCTTCACTCAGTCTATTGATTCAAATACTAATTTCTTCTGCAAACACCCTCACAAACACAACAAGAAATAATGTTTTACCAGCTATTTGAGTAACCTTAGTCCAGTCAAGTTGACATATAAAATTAATCACCAAAATTACATTAACATGTTACCAAGAATCACTATACAATCATCACTGTTGTACAATATAGCATATATAGGATTATCTCCACTAGTATTGGTCACTTTATCAATGAATAGGATTGTTTTCTTCCATGATACCATTTTCTTTTTTTTTTTTAATATTTATTTTTGAGAGAGAGAGAGAGTCTAGAGAGAGAGCATGAGCAGGGGAAGGGCAGAAAAAGATGAAGATACAGAATCCAAAGCAGGCTCCAGGCTCTGAGATGTCACTACAGAGCCCAATGCGGGGCTCGAACCCACAAACTGTGAAATCATGACCTGGGCCGAAGTTGGATGCTTAACCTACTGAGCTCCCCAAAAGCCCCCCATGGTGCCATTGTCTTACACACTCAGGAGCAATTTTTTTTTTCAGGAGCAACTTTTTGAAACATTTTGCATTTCACATACAATCTTGCCTTTGGCATCAACTTCAGATAACAACTCTAAGTTTTCACTTGTACTAAGATTTTGACACTCTTTATCCTGCTTTATAATTATCTTTACCACTTACACCAAAAATTTATGTTATATAGTTATCAAAATATAGCAATGCCCTGTGGTAGATTCACAGCACAGAGGTTAAGAAGAGCTAAAGGAAAATTTCTGTGAATAAAATTCTCATTTTTATTATGCAAATAAAATTTCTAAACTTTTAAAAAGTAATAGGCATGTCATCATTGAGACCGAGAACTTATCCTAAATACTTGGAGAGAGGACCTGGGTTAACAGAGAGTAGCGTAATAATTCTGTACTGACTCTGAGGATTGATTTAGCTTCTGCTCTTAAGAAGATTCTAGGAAAAATATGGTGGGTGTTAAAGTAGAGAAAACAAACCTGAAATACTTAAAATAAAAGAGACAAAGTTATATACTCTGGAAAAAATTATTAACAGTAATCAGTATTATGATTTTTAAATGCTTATTTATTTATTTTGAAAATGAGAAAGAGAGAGCATGTGCATGTGAGTGGGGGGAGGGGCAGAAAGAGAGGAGAGAGAAAATCCCAAGCAGGTTCAATGCTGCTCACATGGGGCTCCATCTCAGGACCATGAGATCATGACCTGAGCTAATATCAAGAGTAGGGTGCCCAACTGACTGAGCCACCCAGGTGCCCCTATTATTTTTTAATCATTATTTTTATTTAAAAAAAGATATGCATTTGATTAAGTGTGAGGCACTTCACACAGAATATCTCATTTACTCTTCCAATCAATTTTTTGCAGAATATATTATTACTATCCTTATTTTACATAAGAAAGCAATGTAATGCTCAGAGACATTCTTAAGGGTTCATAGTGAATATGCAGGGTGGCAGAACTGAAGCCAAGCCTGGATAGGTCTAAGTCCAAAGCTTATGCATATTACCACCTTGTAGCTTGTCAGAAACTTGAAGAGCCAATGCTTGAATCCCATCTATTTATCCTTGTTCAGTGATTATTTTGTCATTGCTTGAATGTAAAAAACTCTGCAACATAGAGCTGTCTATCAATTATTTTTTGATACCTTGATAGACTAGTTGAAATTTGTCTTCCTATAGGCCCTTGTCAATTGGTCTCAAATTTTTCTTTGTTCATACAATGCTTTACACGAGAAACTTTTGTATAGCTTTTCCTTTTACTCATTCATTCAAAAATATGACTCCCTGAACACCTGGGTGGCTCAGTTGATAAACTGCCTAACTCTTGATTTCAGCTCATGGTAGGTGAATTCCAGCCCCGAGTTGGTCTCTGCACTGATCGTGTGGGGAATTCTGCATGATCTATATAACTGCTATGGTTCAGCATTCACAACCACTAAAATGTTATTTTCTTCAATATATTCACTTATCTAATGAGTGCATGTATGTATGACTGTGTGTGAATGATACTTATGGCAAGTGCTGGAGTTCAAACACAGTCCAGCAAATACAGCTATGTTTTACTGTCATAGAAGACAAATAGCTGTTCTTTTCCTGAACTTAAGATACATTTTATCACTTGCTGCGCTACATTATGTATTCTGGATTTATTTGGAAGTCTTTAACATAGGAAATTATGTGCAGGCAGGATAAAATGTATAAATTTAACAACTCTACTTGCTTTTTCAGGAGGTCAAACTTTATCATAAGTATAGGTGTAAAGTTTTGCACTGGTAAGAAAACCTCAGTGCCATCATCTTCATCTGTAAAGGATCTTATTTTTTGTTCTCAGTGAGATAAGTACAACTTGTCCTACCATTTTGACTCCTACTGGGTAGTTTTGTATATAAATAAGGAAGAAAATTTTATACTGTATCTTAAGTATCTTAAGAATTAGGAGCAAAGATTATCAAGTGCTTACCAAAATTTTGTTTCCCTTCTGTTAAAATTTTTAATATAGACTATCAATAAAATATTCAAATATTTATGGAACAAGACAGAAAAATTATTGTAAGTTGCCACATCAATTTCTATAAGGAGGGTATAAAGATCAGTCCTTTCTGGGTTAATCCATTTTGTTCCATGGACTTCAGATTAGACTTCTAACCTGTGATGTCTATTTTATAATTTTTTATTCATGTTTACAAAGAAGAGCTTGGTTGAAAAAATATGGCTGTCTTATGGAAAAATTATTCCTAATAATATATAAAAAAATCAATGGCAATTCATGCTCTGAGATTGATATCATTATGCATAATTATTGTACAAATAACATATTTGTACAAAAAAAATCAATATTTTACCTACAAACAAGGGCAGTTCCTTTCCAATTCCTCCAAAATATGTTAACATAAATGGAGTAAGAGAATGAAGGATCTTTATTCTGAAAATATAATAGAGGCCTACATATAGTAGTCCCCTATTATATAAATATCACAAAAGTCAGGGTGTAAAATCAATAGGAAAAGCAAGGAAACATTTATAGATTTGAAATAGTAGTGTGACTAACATTTCTTTCAGTCCATTATATTTCAAATTGACACAAAATAAGTGAGAAAAAATAAATAATAAGCTTGTTAAGGTGAACAGAATAGATATGATAATAGAGAATATGTTTTCAAGAAATTATGGACCATTTACAAAAATTGACCACATATTAGGGGTGCCTGAGTGGCTCAGTGGGTTAAGCATCTGACTTCGGCTCAGGTCATAATCTCATGGTTGGTAAGTTCAAGCCCTGTGTCAGGCTCTGTGCTGACATCTTGTATCCTGGAGCCTGCTTCAGATTCTGTGTCTCCCTCTCTCTCTGCTCCTCCCCAACTCCCACTCTGTCTCTCTCTCTCTCTCTCTCTCTCTCTCTCAACAATAAATAAAACTTAAAAAATTTAAAAAATTGACCACATATTAGGCACCAAAATAAACATGTGTAGATGCTTTAAAGTAGACATTTCATAGAAATCATTCACTGGTCAAAGAGCAATCTAGCCAACAATTAGTTAAAAAACAGAAAAAGTATAGCGGAATAGAGAAAGAAAGTTGCTTTTTACTCAACTATTCTTAAGCCAAAGAGAAAATGTAAAATATAACTTTATATTATCTAAAAAATATATGTAATAAAAAACATTAAATCAGCATCACCACTGTAAAACCACCAGGGGAATTTCTATTAAAGACACAAAGAAAATAAAGGACCCGCTGTCAACATTACTATACAATATCGTCTTGGAAATATCAGCCAATGCAATCAAATAAAGAGAAGAAAATAAGTATAGGGCACAAAAATACGTAATATGATTGTAAGGATATAAAACTCCTCCAAAATATCTTAGAAGCCATTAGAACTATACAACTACTAGAAGCACAAAAGAAAATCTGGGGCACGTGGGTGGCTCAGTCGGTTAAGTCTCCGACTTGGCTCAGGTCTTGATCTTGTGGTACTGAGTTGGAGCCCTGCGTCAGGCTCAGTGCTGGCAGCTCAGAGCCTGCAGCCTGCTTCGGTTTCTGTGTCTCCCTGTCTCTGCCTCTCTCTGTTCTTTCTCTCTCTCTCTCTCTCTCTCAAAAATAAATAAACATTAAAAAAATTTTAAAAAAATCTAGATGACCTAGAGTTTGGCCATGATTCTTTAGATACAATACCAAAGACCCAATCATCAAAGAAAGAATTGATAAGCTGTACATTAAAATTAATTTTTTTTACTCTGTGAATACACTGGCAAGGTAGTAAACAGACAAGCCACAGACTGGAGAAAATATTGACAAAAGACAGATATGATAAAGGATTGTCATCTAAAATATACAAAGACCTCTTAAAACTCAAAAATAAGAAAACAACCTGATTAAAAATCTTTTTTTAAACAGACACCTCACCAAAGAAGTAATGTAGATGGAATATAAGCATATAAAATATGTTCTGTATAATATGTCATCAGAGAAATGCAAATTAAAAGAAAAAAATGAGGTACCACTGTATCCTATTAGAATGACCAAAATCCAGAACACTGACAGCACCAAATGCTGGCAAAGGATGTGAGGCAATAGAAACTGTCATTCAACCTCCTGGGAATGCAAAGTGGTACAGTTACTTTAGAAGACAGTTTGGTGTTTTATTATAAAACTAAACACACTCTTGCCATGTGATCCAGCAATTGTGCTTTTTGGTATTTACCCAAAGTAGTTGAAAACTTAGATTTACACAAAAATCTACACACAGATGTTTATAGCAGCTTTATTCATAATTGCCAAAACTTGGAAGCAATCAAGATGTCCTTCAGTAGTGAATGGATAATGTGGTACATCCAGACAATGGAATATTATTCAGTGCTAAAAGGAAATGAGCTATCAAGCTATAAAAAGACATGGAGGAAACTTAAATGCATATGACTAAGTGAAAGAATCCAACCTGAAAAACTTATATACTATATGATTCCAACTTTGTGACATTCTGGAGAAGGCAAAACTATGGAATCAGCTAAACTAAAAGATCAGTTGTTGCCAGGGCAGAGGGTGGAGGGAGGGACACTGAATAGATGAAGTACAAAAATTATTAGGGCAGACTGCTGACTTTTTATATCTTCACCTAATGGAAAGAAAGCCAGCTAGCTCTCTGGCCTCTTCTTATAAGGGCACCACTCATGAAAGTTCCACCCTCAAGATCTAATTATTTCCCAAAGGCCAGACCTCCAAATACCATCACATTGGCATTAGGGTTTCAACATACAATTTTGTGGGACACAAACACACAGTCCATTGGACACTTACTTAAATAAATACCAAGGAGTGGAATTGCTGGACTTCATGGTAAAATTATTTTCAGTTTTGTTAAGAAACCACCAAAATGTCTCCCAAAGTGGTTGCACCATTTTGCATTCCCACCAATAATGAATAAGAGAGTTCCTGTTGCTCCACATCCTCACCAACAATTGTTGAGTATTGTCAATATTCTAGATTTTGGCCATTCTAATACAATTAATCATGGTATTTCATTTTTATTTTTATTGCATTTCCTAAATGACATACGATGTGGACAATCATGTGCTTAAATTAAGCATTTGTATATCTTCTTTGGAGAAGTGTCTGTTCAGGTCTTTGTCCAATTCTTTTATTTATTTATTTATTTGTTTATTGAGTAGTCTGTTTTCCTGTTATTGAGTTTAACGATTTTTTTAAATAAGCATAATAACATCTTTTTATATGCTGATGAAGATGATCCACTAAAGGGTGAAAAATAATGCAGGACAGAGGAGAATTGCTGGAGAATACCTTTAGGATGTGAGAAAGACTGGGTGTAGTGCTCAAATTTCTCAATTATATAATTACTCAATTTTCAATATATGAAAACTGAATAGTGTTTTTAAGTATATATGTATATATACTATAAGATATATATAATATACATAAATATACATATTGAAGTGTATATATTAAGTATATATATTATTTGTATTTTATATAAATATATATTTTATATATAATACAGATCTAATAAATTTAATAATATATGTATTGATATATAATATAATATATATTCTATTATAACATATAATAAGTATATATTATTATTATATTTATACTTAAATAAATACATTTAAGTATGTGTTATATATATTAAGTATATATATTTTACTGAGTATATATGGATGTATATATATACACTGAAAATATAGATACACTGTCTAGTATAATATGTACATTATATATAATATATATACTGAAGGTGTTTATATATTGAAATATGAGAAGTCTAGAAATTTAGCTGTGGGTAAATCACAAAGTTGCTAGAGGAACATTGTAAGAGAATACATTATTTCCTTGAAATTTGCATCGTATAAAGTATTATGTTTAAAAAACTACAATAGCCACTAGTGTCATTTCTTAAACATAATGTTAATAAGACGTTGTTTCTCTCCTATCTTCCCTTTCACTACATTCCCTCTGACCTAACATACAGGCTTATATTCCTTACAAATTTTAGACAGACTACTTTTCTGCTATAAGGATAATAAAAAAAGAAGTCACCAGCCGAGAACAAGTAAAACAGTTTGGCTCCACTGGGCTGGCAGGACCTACTGGGATGAAATAAGGGTCCTCCGCATAAGGAGCCAGTTGGCCTCTAGTTATAAAGACCTTAAGTGGTCACATGAGAATTTGCTTTCCTAGAG
The DNA here is from genome assembly GCA_028646485.1 of Cryptoprocta ferox. Classification (NCBI taxonomy): domain Eukaryota; kingdom Metazoa; phylum Chordata; class Mammalia; order Carnivora; family Eupleridae; genus Cryptoprocta; species Cryptoprocta ferox. Next base: position 94,661,786 of record CM053572.1, on the reverse strand, counting down.
AAAAGACAAGAATTGGCCAGTAAAAATGAGATCTCACATAAAAAAATCATCAAAATGCCTTGAGAAGGAATCATGTTAATTTGTAGTTGTTCAAAATAAAGAAACGTTGTTCATCTGGGGGCCAAACATTTTGAGAATGAAAGAGTCCCAACTAAAGCACTCTTAAGAAAATTTAGCACTAGGGGCACCTGTGTAGCTCAGTTGGTTAAGCATCTGACTTCAATTAAGCATTTCACAGTTTGTGTGTTCGAGTCCCACATCGGGCCATCTGCTATTAGCCCAAAGCCTGCTTCGGATTCTCTGTCTCCCTCTCTCTGCCTCTCACCTGCCTGCTCTCTCCTTCTCTCTCTCAAAAATAAATACACATTAAAAATTTTTTTTTAAATTAGCACTAGGTATAGTACTAAAATATAAAAATTCTCAAGATATTAGTAAGAGCTATCTCTACGTATAAGATTTGGAGGGATTATTCTTTTATTCTCCTTTCATTATTTTGCTTAGCTGAGTTTGTTTTTGCAATTTACACCTATACTTCACATAAAAGTAGCATTAAGAACTAAAACTAAAAACACTCCATAGAATTACCCTATTTGGGAATTGTTGGTGGCAAAAGAAGCCTAAGAGATCTGACCAAACCATGGGAAATACATTTTTCTGTTCTAGCTCTAATTGGTTCACAGTTGCTGGAAGCACGGTGCAAGAATGATTCTGAAGCCTTCCTTAGCTGCAGTAGGGAAGAGTGCTGTGGTTGATTAGTGGTACCTACCATAGGTGTAGAAGGTGAAAACTGCAGTGTTTCTTGGGTATTTGCCATTTACTTCCTCATTTTATACATGGCAAAACAGAAGCCATTTGAAAGGAAGGAATTTACTGCCCAAGATCCTAGAGTCCTAATGACAGATCGATTATATGCACTTATAATTCAGTGTAGAAAAAGATGTGTTGTGAAAAGTCTTATATACTCAACACTTCTTGCAGCGAATTTGCAAATAATATGAGGATCCTTTAAAATGCAAAAGTAAAGAATGAATAAAAATAGTCCCCTAAATTTTCCTGATCACTGAATCATTTTCCCTATTCAGAATTCCACAGCCTGAGCTAAGTCCACCTGACTCTGAGATCTCACATTTATTTTTAAATCCACAAACTAGCATGCCCAGACACGAGGTATCATTTTCTCTAAATTAAATAACAATCAAGACTGTCACTTTCCTAATGAAGACTCGTGCATAGCACCAAACCTTCTGAAGTATATTCAGGTGAGGATGTGTGATTTCAGCACCTAGACTTGTTAAGGGACTCATTTAAAGAAAAACTGTCCTAAAAGGAGCTCTTGAGATTTAACACATGATTAAATAGGGAAAAGCTGGCAGAGCTCTGCATTTTTCTCAAAGGAGAGCAAAAGTACAACAAGGTTATCCCTTTTAGGATGAGACCTGCTACTGACTCATTTAACAATGAATACAGCAGTTTCCAGTGAAAGCAGAAAGTAATGTTTGTTTAAGAACAGTTATGACTGTTTTGGTACTTCATGGGCCACATGGTCAAAACTGCTTTTCTTTCAGGACTCATAGCTGATCTTATACATAAGTATCTTGCATCACTTAGTTAGGAGGTTCCCCCATTTTGTTATTTATCTCTCAGCTGAGTTGTCACTTTTGTCAGGAAGTTTTTCCTATTCCCCAAACTGGGTTTCCTGTCTTTCCTCTACATTCACTGAATGTTCTTTGTTTCTTGAATCACAGCACATACTGGTGTATTTCTTAGTCTATTTATTTACATTTCTCTCATACAACATTATCAGCTTTGTGAAGGCAAAGAGCATGCCTTTCATTTCTCTTGAGAATTCTTCCATGCCTATAATGGTGTCTACGATATAATAAGTGATTACTAAATACATATGAATGAAAGAACAAGACTTACCCATTACTAGAAATGTAAATTTCCTAGGCTCGTCTCTCCATTGATTCTAAGCCTGCCATTCAATTCATCTGGGGTTGATGGGAAGGCGGGAAGAGGTAGGACCATTACTCCTGAGCAATCATCAAAGATACTCTGTGGGGAATAAACTCCTTTCCTCTTGACTTGTCCTCAAGACCTCGAGTACCACCTATTTGAAAAAGGAGAGAGAGAGAGAGAGAGAGAGAGAGAGAGAATAAAACCTAACCTGTTCCTCTAATGACTATCAAAGGGATAATACATTGATTTGGGATGCTAACATTCACAACAGAGCAGGTAAACTAATAAAAATTGTCAGTGTATAAATCTCATTAACTTGCACATTTTGAAGTTGATAAAAACATGTAACATTGGCTTTGCTTCATTTCAGAGTAATTACTGTATTCAAAACTTAGAAAGTCAATAAATGCATTTCAATGTATATGATACAATAATCACGCATTATGGTCCATTTTCAAACAAATCATAATTACTGTCTGAATATGACTCAAATCACCAAGGAGCTTTCAGAAATGCTAAATTACTTGCAATTTGAACATGCTAAAAATGCCATGCCTTTTACCACACAGAACAGATGAGGGATGGGCCAAACTTAGAAAATGCAATTCACTCTCAGTGATGTTACTAAAATGCTTAACAGATGGTCTGGTCACTGAGGTTATGCAAGGCCTGTTTATTAAAATATATATATATCTGATTTTAGATATTTTCAGGGACTTCTAATTAAGATGCTTTTAAATAGTCTAAATCTTTTCTGTTCTGGGAATATTAACTCAATCCAATCCAAAATCCATTTTTTTAAATTTGGCATAAAATGCAGAAATCACTCCTTTAGCCACTTACGTAATTTAAGCTTTTTAAAGGTCATCTTTGGGTACAGGTGTTTCCCCCATTTAGTTAATATATTCTAATTGAGAATCCACTAAACACCAGGCTGTGTGCTAGGAACTGAGTAAAAACAGTTCCAAGAGTCTATCCCTAGTCTGCTAGATTCACGATTTATCAAAAGATGACCATTGGTGTCTGAAGAGTGAGAGCATCAGTGACTGTAGGAAGAGCTTCCTCAGCTAAGACTTGACAGGTGAGTAGAGTTCAATGAGGACGGCCAGGGATGAGAGAAGACACAGAATATCTAGTATATATCTAGATGACTGGCAGTAGACAACTCAAGAGAACTAGATGAGGGATACTTGATCATAGTGGACCTTGAATGTCATGTTAGCATGGATTATAACCTAATGGTAAAAAGAATCCACTCAAGGGTTTGAACCAGGGCAGGAGCCTTCAGATATATGCACTAAAAGGAGCCTTTAGCAGCAGTGGTGAAGGCTGATTAAAAGAGAAGCAAAGCTAGGCAAGTTCCAGAGTGCAGGCTAAAATAATAATCCAGACAAGAACTATAAGCACTCGGGGTGCCTGGGTGGCTCAGTCGGTTGAGCATCCAACTCTTATTTCAACTGAGGTCATTATCTCACTGTAGTGCAGAGCGTGCTTGGTATTCTTTCTCCCTCTCTCTCTGGCTTTCTCCTGCTCACTATCTCTGTATCTCAAAATAAATAAATAAATAAATAATCATAAAAAATTTTTAAATATATGTAAGCACTTGAATAAAGATCTTTAGGAATATGGGAAGGGGGTACCCTTCTCATTGAGGGTCCCATATCCTTGTCTGAATGAGTGGTATGGTACTTCCTTATCTTGTGTTCTAGGTGGAGTAAAATAAATCTATCCTACAGCTAAAGGTAAAGTGGTCCAATGTAAGTATTTTATGAAATCTGCCAACAATGATACATCACAATGTTTTAAAACATATTTTATAAATAATACTTTCATGCATCCAATCGAATTTATTATTTATTTAGCTATGCAAACATTTGTTGAGCATTCACTATGTGTGTGGCATAATGGGAAACATACAGGGAATTATACAAATGGGCATAGTACCAATTCTGAAATGTCTACAGTTCTTGTTAGCAAGATACAATTTAAAAAGATACTATTTAAAAATAGTTGAAGGAAACATTTAATAAAATACTAAGATATTTAAGAAAACATATTCTGAGAGTAAGTAAACCAGAGAAATTTATCTAGACTAAGAGAGCATGGGAAGATTTTCTGTATATAGACAAGGCACAAATTTGGCTTTAAAGAAATGGATAGAAAAGGACTAGAGGCCAAAGCACTCTACATTATATAACACAAATAAATGTAGAGCAAACAGATTAATGGGTGGATAAAATGGTATAATGGATATCAGAGTGTGTTTGGGAAGACTAGCAATTCTGCCCTTCCCCTCACTTACCTGCATTTCCTAAGGAATGAAAAGCCATGCACCTGAGAAGCTGAAGGATTCGTTAGAAAAGAGTAAAGCAGAAATGTGGAGATTGTTAGTGGTCAGAGAGTCCTGTCAGCTTTTTCATATCACATTCTAGGTTCTTCTTGGGGCTGTTATAATCTTGCCTTTGGCTTCTCTTGTATACCCATTTAGCATCATGATTAGTTTCTGTTTTCTAAATGTGTAACTTGAATTTGTTTTATTATTACAATAAACAAAAAGTCACATAGTCCACTTTACTAAGGACAAAATTGTAAAATTTTAATATGGGCTTCAAGATTGGCCTCTGCTCACCTTTCCAGCTTCTTTGTGCCAACTTCTCTGCTGCCCACGATGCCTTTTTCAGTTCACTGGCACAACAAGCTTGTTCCCTTTTGAGAGCTTTTCTAGATAACTGTTGCTTTTCCTTGAATTGTACTTCATCTCCCTCTTTTCGTGACTGTCTCGCCCACACTTACTTCAAAGCTTAAGTGTCACCTTCTTAGAAAGGACTTCATGGCAGTCTCCCATCTGTTTGTTTCCCTGTTTATCAACACTTATCAACATGCATGATTTTTTTGTGTGGTATTTTAGTTCATTTTCCAAATACATAGTGCCTATACATTTCTGGAAATACTTTTTTAATGAAGTGATGAATGGATAGAGAGATGGATAAATGTATGAAGAGAATAAAGACATATTTTATTACATTTTCTAATTCCCCTTTAATCCAGAATACTGACATTAGAAACAATTGAGATATAGAACATTTTCATCACCACAAAGATAAGTCATGTTGCCCTTTTGTGGCCACATCTACTTTTCTCTGTCTTATTTTGTATAACTGAATGTGAATCAATAATTATCTCAAAGCAAAAATTAAATTAAAAAACAGTTAAGAGATATGACATCCAAATGCAATATAGAAATTGTTTGGAATGTAATTTTAAAAAATGAATCTCAGAAAGTTTTGTGACAATAAAGTAATTTGAATATGGACTGGTTATTTGATGTTACCAAAAGAACTATAATTATTCTGTTATATGTGATAATGACACTGTAATGAAAAAAGTGTTTATTCGAGATTCATACTGTAGTACAGGAGTCAAAAGAAGGAGTTGAAATACTCTAGCAAAAATTCTAAAAGTGTGTGTGGAGGGTTTATGAAACAGGTAGATAATATTTGAAAAACAAAGTGGCAAATAAACCTTTTTTTTCTAGTTTTGTATATCTTTACATAATTTTAAAAATTAAAAAAAATCTCACAGTTGATTCTCTAATTTCCTGTTTGATTCTCTAATTTCCTGTCTAAACTGATGTTCCTTTTCTATAGAAGAGCACAACTTCCTCCTTTCTCCAAGGTTTTCAGTCTTTTCTTAAGCTCTTCAGATCCATAGCTCATTGTTTTTTCACTTTAGAGAGAGTGTGTGTGTGTGTGTGTGTGTGTATGTGTGTTTTGTTTTTGTTTTTTGTTTTAGCCGCAATCTCTCTAGAGTTGACATGAAGAAAGCATCCAATTATCTTATCTTCCTCTTTATTCTTGATCTTTCCTTCTGGAACACCGATGATGTTGAAGATTTTAGACCTCATCATTCTTAATTTTCTGTAACTTTTCAGGTTCTTCTTTATTTGGTGATTTTATTTTTTCCTGAAAGATTCCCTGGACTCAATCTTCAACACCACTAATTCTCTCTATAACCAATGGGCTCTAGTCCATCTATTGAGTTTTTACTTTAACTGATGTATTTTAATGTTAGTATATACCTAACTGCATTTTAGAATAACAAATTATAAACAAATTAGAAACTAATGACATGAAACAGTAATAGTCCATTTGTATTTACTGCTTCAGTATCCTCTGCTATTTCCTGGTTGCTGCAAGTCTTTTCAAATTTTGTGTTGTTTTGCTCTAGCAACACTCTCCTCATATCTTTATTCTTCTTTTATGAATCAGATGTCTCTTGTTCCTATTTTTATTTTTCCTCCTTGAAAATTAATTTTTAGTTCTACTGGTGTGATCACCTTTCTATTTGAGATCCCACTTTTCCCGAATCTGCTTTCAGTTTCTGTTCCCTAACCCATCTCTGGTGATTGGGAAGAATAGAATGTGTTATTGGGAGGTGTGCTCTGATGGTTTTAATCATAGGTGTTGGGATTTGGCATCACTCCTCTGGGTCAAAAGCCAAAGAGTACTACCACACCTTTGCAGATACAGTATTCAAACCACTACTTTAGCCTGTAGGTAATCACAAATGCTTCTTTGTGTTTATCCTAGTAGAGGAAAATGCTTGATAAACCTGAATGTTCTGAAGATGTTACTCAAATAATCACTGAGTTGGATGTACTATGGTCTCCTCCTTGTTAAAAAATTTGGCTTTGAGTATAAATTCTTCTACAAATTTTGAGCAGGGATTTTTTCATGTTTTACATCTATGTACACAGTCTTATCTGATTTCTAATTTTCAAAAGCTTCTCAAATTAAATGGAGGATCAGGAGGTCAGACAAATGGAGGTCTAGGAGGTTTCATTGCTCAACTTCCCCACAAAAGCAACAAATACAATAAATAAACAAATAGAAATTGACAAAAATAGCTCAACAAAAGCTTTGAACTACAAGGAGGAAGCAGCAAAAACCCTGCAGAGCTCAAAGACTGAAGATGACCATAGAGAAAAGTACAGGAAACATTTCACCTATTCACACAATTCCCCAGTTCAGAGCAGCTCAGCACAAGGAGGGATCCCCAAGAGGAATTTCATCTCACAGAGAAAAGTGCAGGAGAATCTCAGGAAGGCTTACCCCTGTAGAAATTTGCAATATTTGCTACCAATGTCTTCTAAAATCTATACCAATGCTGATCTCAGATGATGGAGTTACCTGAGGTTGCCCCCCACTGCATCTAATTCCCAGGGATGGAGCTGTTACTGCAGTGAGACCTGCCACTAAGGTCCCCAGTTATGGCTGTATACCACCCTCTGGGATCAAGTTGCCATAGCACTTAGCCATAGAGAGGACCAGTGTTGCTATTGTCCTAAAATCAATCTCCTGGTCTCAGGTCATATCTTTCTGACTTGTCATTGCCTAGCCACACTGCCATTGATCTCGGCACTGCTCTCTGTGTCCTGATATGTGCCTGTAATGGACTACAACTGGAGATAAGCTGTTATTGTATTATGACTCCTTCCCTCCCACCCGGGGCTAGCACTGAGACCCAATAGTCCCAGGTCATGTTGCTGCTTTACTGTGCCCCCTTGGCCCAAGCTACTGCTACACCTTGTCACCCTTCTGCTTTCCACTTCTCACACCAGAGTCACTGCAATGAGCCCCAGAGATCCAGAACCAAGTTCCATGAGAGATCTGCACAGACCCACAATTCAGACATCAGTGCCATGGCAGCAAGCGTGCCTGTGTCCCAGGCCCCAGGTGCTGTGGTAATTTTGTATGTACCTGATGCCAGGACCCTAGTTCTGCTACTGCTACTGTGCTACTGCTTTGAGTGCTCAGGAGGAATCATGAGAGATCCCCTAAGTGAGAACTTTCTCCCACAGGCAAAAAGAGAGAGAGAAAAAATAGGAGAAACCTAAGACTTGCAGCCTCTGAGGATCTTAATAGCCTTATCCACCACTGCCACTCACAGGTCCTCCACAACCTTGGCCACAGAAGACCCCCACCCCAGCAACCGCACTAATGCTGACCTCAGCTGATGGAGTTGCATAAAGATTACATCATTGCACCTCCTAGGCACCAAAGACACTGCAACCCATCCAGCTAGTATCCTTGCAGCTACCTTCAGGTAAATACCTTTCCCCACTGAAGCAGGCCCAAAAAGGCCAGAAGAGATAATTGTGCCCCCAAATGTATAAATAGAAACATAAATCTGGGGAGAATTATGACCATCTAGGTACATGAAGCTCACAGATCCCCAAAAAGATATAAGCCAAAGAGATCTTCACTGAGACACTTTATAATCAAGATCTCAAAAATCAAAGACAAAGGGAGAATGTTGAAATCACCAAGAGAGAAAAAAGATTTATCACATATAAGGGAATCCCAATAAGGCTATAAGCTGATTTTTCAGCAGAAGCCTTATAGTCCAGGAGAGAATGTGATGATATATTCAAAACGCTCAAACAAACAAACAAACAAAAAATGCAAATAAGAATACATTACTCAGCAAAGTTGTCCTTGATCTTACATATAGACAATGCTAAAACTCCACTACAAAAACATATATATATCGATTAGTAAATAATAAATAAACTAATTAAAAAAGGGACTCAATAAAGTTACAGGATACAAAATCAACATACAGAATTCAGTTGCATTTTTATACACTAACAAGAAACTATCTGAAAGAGAAAGTAAGAAAGCAATCCCATTTATGGTACCATCAAAAACAATAAAATACTTAGGAATATATTGAACAAAGGAGGTGAAAGACCTGTACACTGAAAACTATAAGACATTGATGAAATAGATTGAAGAAAACACAAATAAATGAAAGATATCCCGTGTTCCTGGATTGGAATTTACATTGAGAAAATGTGCATAGTACTCAAAGCAATCTGTACATTCAATCCATTCCCTATGAAAATTCCAATGTCATTTCATAGAAATAGAAAGAAAACTATTCTATCATTGTATGGAACTACAAAGGACCCTGAAAAGCCAAAGCAATCCTGAGAACGAACAAAGCTGGAGGCACCATACTTCCTGAATTCAAGCTGTATTACAGAGCTATCATAATCAAAACAGTATAATACTGGCATAAAAAAAAAGACCAATGGAACAGAATAGAGAATTCAGACACAAACCTACACAACTAATTTTTGACAGTAGTGCTAAGAACATACAATGGGGAAAAGTGAATATCCGTATGGAAAACAATGAAAGTGGACACTTACACCACTCACAAAAATTAAATCAGAATGGATCAATGACTTAAGTATAAGACCTGAAATCACAAAACTCTTAGGGGGGGAAAAAACAAGGAAAAATATATTTGACATTGGTCTCATCAATGACTTCCTGGATGAGCCACACAAAGAACAGATAACAAAAAGTAATATTAAGTGAGACTATATAAAACTAAAGAGTTTCTGTACCCCAAAGGAAACAATAAGTTGAAAAGGCAACATACACAAAGGGGGTAAATATTCACTGGCCATATATCTGATAAGGTGTTAATACCTAACATATATAAATTACTCATACAACTCAATAGAAAAAAAACCCAAATAATCTAGTTAAACTATAGCAAAGGAACTAAATAGATATTATTCCAAAGAAGGCACACAAGTGACCAAAACGTATATGAAAAGGTGCTCAACATCACTAATCATCAGGGAAGTACAAATCAAAACCACAATGAGATGTTGCCTTACAGTCATTAGAATGGCTGGTATCAAAATGAAAAGAGACAGCAAATGCTGGTAAAGCTGCCCAGAACTGGGAATCTTACTGCACTGCTGGTGGGAATATAAATTGGAACAGCCATTGTGGAAGACGGTATGATGGTTCCTCAAAAAATTAAGAGCTGAGCTAACATATGATCCAGCCAAGTAGTTCTTGTAAATGTTTAACCCATGACATCAGAGAAACTTCAGTAAAGAAGATGAGAAATATTCATTGGAGATGAAAAGAGCTCTTATCAAGTTAGATCTTCAAAAACCTAGAGGATGCAGCAGTTGACAAAGCCAAAGGAGGCTGACAGGTTTGGGGGCAAGAGAAAGAAGTATCTGATGCATCCTTTATCAGATTAAAAATGTCCTCAATTCTTAATTTTACAAGAATCCTTATGATGACTGGTTTGAATTTTATAAAATGTTTATTTCTGCATCAATTAAGATATGATTTTATTCTTTTTATTTTATGAATTTTGTGTTTATGCTACAAGTAAGATTGGACTATAACTATTCTTCATACCATTCTTGCCTTGCATTGTCATCAGTTTAATTTGTTCTTCATAAGATGATTTGGGAATATTTCCCATTTTTCTATGATCCTTAATATTTTGTTTGAGATACAAATTATTCTCTCCTTTGAAATTTGGAAGAATTTTCTATAAATCTATCTAGATCTGATATTGTTGATATCATGGGTTGGTTTTCAGCTATGAATTCACCTTGTTCAATGATTAGTGTATTCAGATTTTCTTTTCCTTCTCTAGTTAGTTTTGATATTTGTTATCTATTTAAGTTTTCAAATGTATTATGTGTAAAATTATATACCATTTTTGTATATATGTATTTTGTTTCCTTTTTTTTAACACTCTAAGGAACTTACACATTTTTTCTCTTTCTGATGCTTCAACAATTTTGTTATTTGCTTTTGTTGCTCTGAAATTTCACTATATTGTGTCTTTGTGTAGATTTATTCTTATTAAATCTCCTCTCTTGTTTTCCATCAATTTTGGACAATTATAACAATTATCCTCTTGAATATTGACTTTATAATCTCTGTTGCCTCTTTTTAGAAATTCTATTAGCCACCTGTTGTAACATGTCACTTTTGTTTAAAAAAGTTTTTGCTATATTTTACTCATGATTTTTACTTTCCTCTTTTATTCTCTAGTACCTTCAATATTTAATACAATTGATTCTAAATAAATCGTATTCTTTTGATGGCATTTTTTGGTCTCTCTATATATGCTATTTTACATAACATAAAATATATGTTGACTATCAGCCAAATGTTTTTAGGTACCATGTAAGGCTTTGGAGATGTAATGGTAAACAAAACTGATATATGTTCTGTATCATGGGAAGTACAGATGCTAAAATTTTGTTGTTGTTGCTAGATTTTTGCCCACAAACATGATGGTCTTTTAGCATATATTCTAGACAGATTTCCTGATTGAAAAAAGTGTGAAATATGCTAACATTTTAATACCATTGCCAAATTTTCATGCTGAGAGTTTGTACTTATTTATATACAATAGTCAATTTAAAGGACAAGAACACTCTTCCACAAAAATGTGTGTATCTTGTGCATGTGTGTGTGTATATATGCATATTGTCATGAAAGTTTCTCTTGTTTTTTCCCCTTGTTATATATTCTAAAACATTTTCTATAACTTTTTTTAGAGCAAGGAAAAAGAAATCAATGTGAAATCAATCATTCTGGCTACCTCTTAGCGTTTCATGTGAATTTATTGTATAAAATGTGGCTTTTGGATTTCCTGGGGGTTCTATTAATCCATGCTGCTTATTTGATTCCTCACAACACAGATAATTCATAGTCGATTAGAATCAACAACTTCTTTGTAAATCTTAAGAGTTATTTCACAGATTTACTGGGTTGAGAGGAATTAAGAAAATCCTGGGTAATTCATTGTAGATGTATTAGGCCATTATTTCCACTTAAAGTTATTTAAAATTGAAAGTTTGATATTTTTCAGTAAATAAAACTAGGGTTCACTTCAAAATGTTGTCAAGTGGCCCACCCTTATAAATATGCCTGAACAACTACAAAAAATTTTTACATAATGGAAGTAAAAAGAGCTAAGAAAAAAAGATATAATATTTATAATATATATATCTTTTTATATTTTTATAAAAATATATTTATCAGATTATATTTCTCTTGCAACACATTTTGGGTTTTTTTTTGATGTTTCAAGTTTTTATTTAAATTCTAGTTAGTTAACATACTTTAGTTTCAGGTGTAGAATATAGTGATTCATTTATTTGTATCATCTTCAATTTCTTTCATAAGTATTTTTCAGAGTACAGGTCTTTTGCCTCTTTGGTTAGGTTTATTCCTAGGTATGTTATGATTTTTGGTGCAGTCGTAAATGGGATGGATTCCTTGACTTCTTTTTCACTGCTTCATTATTGGTGTATAGAAATGCAACACATTTCTTTACACTGATTTTTGTATCCTATAATTTTACTGAATTTGTGTATAAGAGCAATGTTTTGGTGGAACCTTTAGGGTTTTCTACTTGGAGTATCATGTCGTCTACAAATAGTGAAAGTTTGACATCTTCCTTGCCAATTTGGAGAACTTTTATTTCTTTTTGCTGTCAATTGCTGAGGCTAGCACTTTCACTACTATGTTAAATAATAGTGGTGAGGATTGACATCGCTGTCCTGTTCAGTTTTTTCCCATTGAGGATGATATTAGCTGTGGGTTTTTTATATATGGCCTTTATGATATTGAGGTTTGTTCCCTCAATCCCTACTTGATTAAGGGTTTTTATCAAGAATGGATGCTGTAGTTTGTCAAATGCTTTTTCTGCATCTAGTGAGAGGGTGATATGGTTTTATCCTCTTTTTAGTAAATATTGTGTATCATGTTGATTTATTTGCACATATTGACTCACCTTGCAACCCAGAAATAAATCTCATTTTATTGTGGTGAATGATTCTTTAATGTACTATTGGATTCAATTTACTAGTACTTTATTGAGAATTTTTGCATCCATGTTCATCAGGGATATTGACCTATAGTTCACTTTATCAGTAGGATCTTTGTGTAGTTTGGAATCAAGGTAATACTGGCCTTGTAGAATGAATTTGGAAGTTTTCCTTCCATTTCTATTTTTTGGAGTAATTTGAGAAGAATAGGTATT
>CM053572.1:94617781-94648440 GCA_028646485.1 Cryptoprocta ferox | reverse complement strand
TGTACTATTGGATTCAATTTACTAGTACTTTATTGAGAATTTTTGCATCCATGTTCATCAGGGATATTGACCTATAGTTCACTTTATCAGTAGGATCTTTGTGTAGTTTGGAATCAAGGTAATACTGGCCTTGTAGAATGAATTTGGAAGTTTTCCTTCCATTTCTATTTTTTGGAGTAATTTGAGAAGAATAGGTATTAACTCTTCTTTAAATGTTTGTTAGAATTCCCCTGGGAAACCATCCGGCCCTGAACTTTTGTTCATTGGGAGATTTTTTTTATTATTTATTCAGTTTCTTTGCAGATTATTGGTCTGATCAGGTTTTCTATTTCTTCCTGGTTCAGTTTTGGTAGTTTATATGTTTCTAGTAATTACCCATTTATTCCAGATTGCCCAATTTTTGGCATATAATTTTCAAATATTCTCTTATAATTGTTTATATTTCTGTGGTGTTGGTTGTGATTTCTCCTTTTTCATTATTGATTTTATCTACCTGGGTTCTTTCTACTTACTTTTTGATAAGTCTGGCTAGAGATTTATTAATTTCATTAATTTTTTCAAAGAACCAGCTCTTGGTTTCATTAATCTATTCTGCTGGGGGGTTTTGTTGTTGCTGTTGTTGTTGTTTGTTTGTTTATATCTATATTATTTATTTCTTCTCTAATCTTTATTATCTCTCTTCTTCTGCTGGCTTTAGCCTTCATTGGTTGTTATCTTTCTAGCTCCCTTCAGGTGTAAGCTTAGGTTTTTTATATTGAAAATTTTCTTGCTTCTTGAGATAGGCAACACATTTATAATATTTTTATTCAAAAATCTTTTTCTTCATTTTTTTTTTATAAAAGGAAAGCATCAGGAAAACTACCATACAAAGCCCATAAATTCCATATTAGTGGACTCCCATTGGGTGAACCACGGTGATTCAAGATCCCCCAAATGTTTGCAATTTGAACATTGGCATTCTTGTTTTGGCCTACCTAAATTGTACTCTTTATGTCCCATACATAATTTTATTTAAGCCTGATTAAATAATAACTCCAGTAGAAGTACTAATGTCAGAAAACTATGCTAATGACTATGGACAGGAATTTTTAAAATTCTAAACAATGACATTTTTCATTGTCAGATATCTTAAGAAGAGGTCTTACTTGAGGCAGAATAATGGAAATTCAGAAGGTGAGCCTCAGATGTTAGTGAGATAAAAACTTTCTCCTCCTCTCTCTGAGTAGGAGGTAAGAACCATTCCAGAGCATGGAGATTCTTAGAGTGTTGCCCATGGAGGGAGTGGAGGTTGAGCTTCCTCTGGGTATGTGGAGATAGCCCAGAGCAACACAGAGAAGAAACTAAAAGCAGAGGTCCTGCGAGCGGCTGTAATTTCGTCTGTGTTTTATTTCCCTCTTATTATCTCAAGCTTTTGTTAAATTCTCATGAAAAGATACAGTCTGAGCTTTTCAGTAAGAACTATTCCATGGTGAACAGAATGGAAGATCTTTCTCTCTGCTTGGGGTAGACTAGGAAAGAGGGATCTCATCCACTGAACTCATGAAGGGGGAAGAGTGGGGTAGTCACTAAATGCTTCAGACACATGTATTCATGAGGGTCATCAAAGCAGCAACAGCCCGGGGACAGAACCAAGAGGTTGCAGTAAATAGCTTGTTCCTGAAGCCAAGTGATCATCATCATCATCCATAGACTTCTCTGAAGCAGTTAATAGACTTTGGAGGGGACTAATTTTAGCCTGTAAGTCACTGGAAACTTATAGTATGAAAAATGTAGTTTCATGAGATTTTTGTGCACTGGACTTTTCCTAGTACTCATTTGTTTTTGTCTAGAAGAGCCAGTTCTGGACTAGAGTTTATCAGCCTAATTATTTCTGAGTTTCCTATAAACACCATGTCTACAGAATCTTCACACTGTACCCTTCCAGTCTACACCTGCTATTTCTTTCCTTTTTTCTGCTCATAACAGCTTTCCAAGTATGAGAGGCATCTTAACATACTGGTAAGAGATGAAAGAGAGAAGTGGAAAGAAATTCCAAGGTTGGGAATGGGGATGAGGGAGGATGAAAAGGAGAGAGAGAGGAAATAATCAAACAAACTAGCTTCTCTTACTAAAAATAAGATCTGTTATACTCTGAAAAGCAGGGATTGTAACTGTTGATTCAAATTTCTAAATGGATTGTGTCTCTCCAGGACATCAGATTTTGCAAGAGAAATGACTTACAAATACTAAGAACCCCAGATTATAGGGGACCATTTTATGCTAAATACACACTACATAAAGAAATTAACCATTTATCCTAACATGAATAGACAAATACTATTATCTATTTTCACGTGAAAATCCAGTATTGGGATTTTAGTAAGAGAGACACATGATTTTTGCCCTTTGTCCCTCACTTGCCACTTTCTGAAGAAACTCTGCTCTAATGTTGGCTGTGTGTTAAACTGTTTACAGGCCAAAATGTGATGATATGTGCATTATGTTGGTCTGTAAAGTAGGGACAGAGCTATACTCTCATGTCACTTGATGTAGGGGATGTAATTTCCTCATCAAGTCATTACATTACAAAGCATTTTGTGATAAATGTATGTACAGATTCTATGTAAAAGTAAATGCAAGAAAAGGGCAAATACAAAGTGTAGAAGAAAAGCCTATGACCATAATTAGGACCTTTTGTTCTAAATGAACTTAATGTTCTCATCCTTTTTTTGCTATTATTTAATTATAGTTGACACACAATGTTACATTCGTTTCATATATACAACATAGTGATTTGACAGGTTTATAAATTACGCCGTGCTCACCACAAGTGTAGCTACCATACAAGGCTATTATTAAGTGAAACCATTATGTTCATAGGCCCCTCCTTCTTAGAGTAGTGGTCTCTGGTAGGTCGCACAGTTAGCTTAAAGAGATGAAAGCAAAACAGTCGCAAACTTGGATGAATGTATTATTCTTGTGAAGTCATTTGGTACAACACTAAGCAATGTGATGTCTTATAATTATCTTGTAGGAGTACATTCTGAAACAAGCATCTCAGAAAATAGAAGGAAGAGAGGATTATAGAATCTATATTTTCTAGAGTCATGTGTACTTTAGAATATTCCAGACAGAGAGTGTCTCCAGATGTTGTTTGCTGATAATCTCAGCATCTTGCTCTTTAATTCCCAAGTTGTCTAACTTTGAAACGACAGAGGGTTATCAAGGTCCGCATAAGAACTATAAAAACCAAAAAGAAGAGAGTCAAACAAAATTAGCAAGGGTATGCCCAAGAAATTGGCTAAATCAGTAGTTTTCAAACATTTTTCTCATCGTAATACACTATAAAAATCCATTTGATACCATGACACAGTACACAGGTACATACACATTTATATACATCTATGTTTACACTTACATATACATATATATTGACCTGCAGTATGTATTCTATACTCACATATTTTGTTTCATTTAATTTACAAGTTGCTGATGATCCTTAAGTTGCTATAATCACCATTTACCAGTCACAGTCCGCTGTTTGGAAAACACTTAGTTCTACCAGTGGAAAAAAAAATCTGCTGCATGCACACACGCGCACACACACACCCCAAGAGCTATTTTAGAAATCTGGCATATATGAAATATGAAGGAGGCATGTAGAAAAGGAACACAGTTAAACGTGTTCTAACTCACCTGCACAATGAAAACTGCTTTAATATTAAGCTTTTTATAGGTATCTCAGAATAATCCAGGATACTTTGCCTAGTTTTCTGTGATTACATGATGTGGGCTTGGTCATGATGAAATGCCAAGGAGAAGGGCTTATTTTTCAAGAAAGAGTGGTCGAAGAGAGATTGGAAAGAATATATATAGTATATATTATGGTCCTGTGGGAGTAATTGAGAGTTCCCTAGGGACATAGAAGGAAAAAGTTAACTTGTAGATATTCACCAGGCTCAGAAGGACCAGGGAATTATGGATAGCTAAGGGAAGAGCATGCATCTTTAAAAAAAAAACAACAAAAAAAAATCAATCAAACAAACAAAAATGTTGAACCAGGCTGCCAGCTCTAGCTGTAGCAAAAAGAAAATGATAGAGAAAGAAAAGAGAGGAGAGAGGAGAGAGGAGAGGGAGAGAGAGAGAGAGAGAGAGAGAGAGAGAGAAACAGAGAGAGAGAGAGAGAGAGAGAAACAGAGAGAGAGAGAGAGAGAGGGAAGAAAGGAAGAAAGGGACAAATGAGCTGACAAGATGCATATTTAGATGGGGCTTTGCATAAAATATTTTTTTTAATGGGACTCTTAGTGAAGTGGGAAGTGATTAGAAATGTATTTTGAGTAGCTTAAGACAAAAATTCCCTGAGTGAAATAATTTTTTAAGTAATAGTTTCACTTTTTTAAAATGTTTATTTATTTATTTTTAAAAAGGGAGAGAGAGAGTGAGCTCTGAAGGGGTAGAGAGAGAGGAAGAGAGCAAGCAGTCTCCTCACCTTTAGCACAGAGCCCAATGTGGGTCTCAAACTCACAAACTATGAGATCATGACCTGAGCTGAAATCAAGAGTAAGTCATTTAACCGACTGAGCCACACAGGCACTGCCATTTTTCTCTGATTAACAGACTACCAGATTGTTCTCAAGAAAGTGATATACATGATATTTGGGGCTCTATAATTAAAAAGATAGTGATTATTTCAACTGTGTTCAGATTAGAGCATCCAATATAGTGAAAACTCTAGAATAAATATTCTATTAAGAACCTCAAAGGAACTGATACTTTTTTCTTAGAGAAATGAATGGGAAAGGGAGACAAAATGTGCATCTACAAATATGAGTTCTTTTGTGTAGAAAAGAATAACACATTTTTTTTGTGGTTTGGCTGAATCACACACAAGTCAAAAGAAGCACATAGTACTTTATGAAGAGGAGGATTTAACATTTCCAGTACCATCTCTAACTTTAGGATCCTGATTCTAGGTTTTGCTTGAGAAAACTTGGAAGATGCAAGACCATTATAAATTGTGGCTTTCCCGTAAAGTTGGCATCTAAACGTTGACTCTGTTAAAGGTGAAAAGCATGCAGTATGTTTCAGAACTATCCATCCATTAAACAAAGATTTTCAAAGAAATTTCAGCTTTTATGTCACCAAGATGGACTGGTGCTAGCCTACAGGAATATACTGGAATGGATTCTAAAATCATGCTTGGAATAAGTAAGAAGAGTGGTGGAAATGTTTGTCATGAGCATAGCAAAAGGGAGAATAGTTCTTAAAGATTGATTTTGTTTGTTCTTTATCTAGCATCCAATTTTGAGATATTAGGAGCAATACATTTATCTTCTAACACAAAAATGACATAGAAATAAAACATATTTTAAGAATTACTTGAAATTATTTCATTATCTGTCCTGGGTATTCACATAAAGTATGTCAACAATTTTGAAAATCTAAATTTGAACTCATCATGAGTGAGTCATGGTTCTAAAAGAGTACAGCTTTAAGTCAGGAGACCTGTCTTAGCTTGACTACAAACTGCTCAATTGATGCTAGGTTCATTATTTAATACCTGGGTTTAACATACTATAATGTTAATTATATGTTTATGTTATTGATCAGCTAAAATTATGTTTCTTAGTAAGTAAAAATGAAAGGGGAAATGAACCTTAAAGAAGTATTTTTTTATTTTTTAATGTTTATTTTATTTTTGAGACAGAGATGGAGCATGAGTGGGGGAGGAGCATAGAGAGAGGGAGACACAGAATCTGAAGTATACTCCAGGCTCTGAGCTGTCAGCACAGAGCCCAACTTGGGGCTCAAAGCAATGAACTATGAGGTCATGACCTGAGCCAAAGTTGGATGCCTAACCGACTGAGCCACTCAGGCACCCCTGCTACTAATATTTTAAATGGTAACCCATATGTAATCCATTTGTTTGCCAAATCTTTCACACTAAGATCTGGGGAAAACAAAGCATCAATTTCATTGAATATTTTAGTGAATATAGTTGAATGGTTTGGGGGTAACCTTGCAGATGGAAACATGCACTCTGTCTGGATATCAAATATAATTAGCTAAAAGAAAGGAAATTTGTTTTTTTTTAATTTAAAAATAATAGAATATTAAGCATATGATACCTAAACTAATAAAAGAGTTTTCTTTTCTGTTTAAAAATAATAATACAAGTAAAGATGATTGTTAATGGAATTTGACATCAGTTACCTATGAGTTACGTTAATTTTGAGAGGGGTTTATTTGCTAGTTAACTCTTTTAGGCAGGATAAATATGAGTAAATTTTGGTTGCATACTAAGTACTACCAATAATATCAGGATATACTTGTTAAAGTATTTAAGAATTTATTTTTGATGAATAGGTGTACTTTAAGGAAGTAATTTGGTAAATTTCTGATTAACACAGCCAAATTTGTAGAAATCTTAAATTACTTCTTTTTTTCCTCAATATTTGTATTTTAGGAAATTGAGACACAACACAAGAAAATAGTATAGTAAAATATATGTAGTTAATTTAGCTTCAGATGATAAATTCCATGAAGCTGGAAACATATATATAATTTCATCCTTGAGTGATTTAGATCCAGGAAAGAATATAATATATGCTAAATAATTGCCAGTTGAGTGAATAGATGAAACCCCTGTTAGAATTTAAAACAAAGATAAACAACAATCCAAAAGAAACAACTTATACATTTGAGTTACCTAGATATCTTCTAGAGGTAGGCACTAATCTTTAAATGTAAATTTTTTTGAGAATGAGACTCAATCAAATACTTAAGTTTTGAAATAAGTGTTTATTACAACATTGTTAGGCTATAACTTGTGATAGGAGTTCAACCTTAAATTAATAGAGATCTTTTTCATGGACCAAAGGTACAGTGTAACATTATGTTTAAGATACCTAGTTTTGAATCAGTCTTATCTTGTTTCAAACACCTACTTGCTCCTGCGTCTATAATCTTGGGCAAACTGTATAAATTTGGTAAGCCTCAGTTCTTTTATTCTCTTATCTGTAAATTGGATAAGAGTGTCTACCTCACAGTCTGGTTGAGAAGATAAAATGCATATATGAGTACCATAGTTAGACATAGTAAACGATAGATGGTAGTTATGATTAATGTAATAATAAATTTCAATTTACACAGGTTTATTGGAAACTTTATCAAAAATTTTAAAATTAAAGCTGTTTTTCTGTTCTGGTAAGTAGAGCTTTAAAATTTTCAGCTAGAGAAAAGAAGTAAGTGAATTTTCTGGTAAATTGAATTATCTAGGTTACTTAAATAAAGATTTTCTTAATTAAAAAACAAAACTGATTAGTTTATGTAAAGGGGCCAATATAAAAAGGAAATTAGGTTTGAAATACTAGATGCAATAAGAAATGCAAGATTATTTAGAAGCAAAAGTTTATAATCTCTGAAAGTATGTCAATGAGAAAATACAAATTCATCTATAAATCACAATGTACACATTTTCCTGAAAGTGAATAACTAATTTAGGGTGAGAGTCTCTAAGGCGTTTGAGTGGTAAGGCCTTAGACTTCTAAATGAAGATTACAATATCTACCTTCTTTTTCTATCTCTTAGTGAATATATATATATATATATATATATATACACATATATATGTATGTATATATAGAGATTAACACAGCAATTAGTACAATGCTTGGCACATTTTTGACAACAATAATAATGAATTTGATAATAAGGCACTTCACAAAAATGTTTAGCCAATTAAGTCTTAAAAAATCAGAAAATGTCCAGAGGAGACATATTTATAAATACCATAGGGAAATAACTACTGCCCTCAGAAAATATCATTTATTATATTAATTTGTCTTAAGGGACTTATTTTATTTTTAAGCTGATGATATCTGTTTCTCTGCAAGGATGGGAATTTGATCTTAACCTCTCCACTATGTCAACATAAATGAATTTTATGGAGTACTAATGTAGGAATGATTTTCTCCTGCTTTCTTTCCTTTTATGTTCCATTGTGAATTTTCTTTATGAGATATTAATGATTATGTACTCATGTCATTATGATTTTTCTTCTTGTCAACTGTGCAGGTCAGGATGGAGGCATACTCACATAACACACAATTGTCATTTATATGATGTGAGTGCTCACACTATTATACTTTAATGAGAATTAAATAAAAACATTTTGCCATTATGATTATGATATCTTATGTTTTTATGCTTTGGATCTTGCTTGAGGTAAAAACTGACAGAAAACCAAGTATGATAAATTGCATGTACTTTATTTTCACTTTGATTTTGAATGTAAAGGAATACCGTGATATAGTTAATTTTGTATGTGAGCTTGCCTGGGTCACAGGATGTCCAGATATCTGGTTAAATATTATTTTGGGGTTTTTCTGTGCTTCCCAAAGAGAGTAACATTTGAATTGGTAGACTAAAGTAAAGTAGATTGCCCTCCTCAGAGTTGTTGGGCATCATCCCATCTGTTGAGAGCCTGGATAGAACAAAAACTAAAGGAAGGTTGAATTCCCTTTTTGCTGACCATGTTAGCTAAGACATCAGTCTTCTTCCCTTGGCATTCTCCTCTTAGACCTTCAAATCTGGACAGAAGTCTATTTGTATCTTCTTTTGGGGACTATTCCTCTAGAGAACTCTGATTAATAAAAACACATAAGATATGGAAGTTATGGACCTTACTCTATAGGTAGTGTCGCAGCAATAGGAGCCTACAGTAATAAAGCTGAAGGGACACTTCACCTTTTCTAGTGCTGAGAAATACTTTAGATAATGTGGACCATTTTTGAAACAATAACATCTCAGTCTGGAATTGATGAAAATTTACTAAAGTCTGGGTTTGCCCCAACAGAAAAACTTTGACTTTAATTACACACACTGCTATTGCTTTGTCAGAGTAGGACCTCTGACAGGTGGAACTTTAGCGGACTAATATGAATTAATATAGTTTGTGGCTTAGAGAAGGGGAAGAAAATTGAAGCAAGCCTCTAATAAATTATGACATCCATTATGTGTCTGTTGACATTTCTCTCTACAAGTTTGACACAGGACATAGTGAAATTGCATGACACCATTTTCTTTCATCATTCAACAAAGAAACTCCTGATTTCTCTCAGTGCAACCAACGTTTGATTTCCCTTTATTGTATGCATGCTAACAACATCAAAAACCTCCCTATTTTTGTAAACTCCTTTTGGAAACTGCAAAGGCAATTGAGAGAGATCTTTGAAATGATAAAAAGTTTCTTTGCCAAGCAAAGTTTTGACTGTAAAAACGTATAAGCCATCTGGGATCTTGGCAACAAATCCAGTTTGCTACTCTTGGAATAAGAAATTCTTCTGTCATTGTAACCCATGGGCATCAAAATGATGTGAAAGATGCTGCCAGCAACCCTCAAGTAATTCTTGCCCACCAGCTTAAAAGTCTCCAATTAAAATTTTGTCAAGAGAATCTCTGCCTATATAGACAAGCTATGGGCTTAATAGCAAAATAAAGATTTTTTTACAGATATTTCACTTTTCACTTTTTTGAGAAGTTAAAACATGTTCAATGTGAATATTAAACATTAAAATAATGTGTTTATTAGTAGCTTGGATTAATCGGTAAGGTATTTGAACCATTGAATAAAGTAAATTTTATTATTTAGTGTCATTCATTCAGCCACCTCAAAGTGCTTCCTAAGGTACTACTAAACCAGTTTGCATTGTACAGTGAAGTATTTATGGGAACAGATAATTGGACTTTGCTGTGCTGGACTATGTTTCTTAGTGACAAATCCTGTTGACTTCTCTGCAGGTAGTAACTGGCACACAAGAGCAGTGTCAAACTTTTCTGAAGGTTAATTATTTCTAAATAATTTTAAAGTTGATTTGTGGATTTCTTTTCTATTACTACATCTAAGATTATGGATGACCTGAAACTTGCCAAAAAACAACCTTGTGAGCAAAGTAAATGCTTCAAATACAATCCCCTCAGCAAATCCTGTGGAATCCTGCTGAGCATTAATGCATGAGTATCATCAATCCCCAACAAGGAAAGTTTTTCTAACTTTTACCTTATTTGTTACCTTTGTTAACTAGTTTTTTTTTCTTTATCATTGTTGTCATCAGAAAGAGCAATTGGAATCAAATGAATATAAAAAATAAGATGCATGGAGCTCCTGGGTGGCTCAGTTGGTTGAGTGTCTGATGTCAGCTCAGGTCATGATCTCACAGTTCATGGGTTCCAGCCTGCATCAGGCTCTGTGCTGACAGCTTGCTTAGAGAGCCTGGAGCCTACTTTGGATTCTGTGTCTCCTTGTCTCTCTGCCCCTTCCAGACTCATGCACTGTCTCACTCTGTCTCTCAAAAATAAATAAATGTAAAAATTGTTTTAAAAATTCAAAAAAATTGCAGACTACCAGAAGACACTCATCCTCAAAATTTAATTTCTTCTTCCTTCCTTCCTTCCTTCCTTCCTTCCTTCCTTCCTTCCTTCCTTCCTTCCTTCCTTCCTTTTCTTAGAAAGAGGGAGAGGGAAAGAAAGATCCCTCTAATAGAGCAGGCTCTATTCCCAGCTCAATCTCACAACTGTGAGATCAGGAGTCAAAATCAAGAGTGGGACACTCAATCGACTGAGCTCCTCAGGTGCTCCTAACTTATCTTTAAAACAAACCACACTGACCTTTCCAAAAAAAAAATTCATACTTTTAGATAAATTGAGGTTTTGTTTACATTTTGCTTTCCATATTTAGATTTATGTAAGCTCTGTATTTGTAAGGATAGCTTTTAATCCATATCAAGAACATCAATTTTCTCTCAGTAAAATAGACTTTCCATAGATGTTCTCTGGAAAATATCTAAATCGTTATTTTGTGTAGATTTTAAATCAATCATTAATTTCTGCAAAAAGTGTTTTCTGGCTTCCCTTATTCAGGCAAATTTGCCTACTATATTCTTACATGACCAAACATCAACTTTTTATGACACTTATCAATTTTATGTATTTGTAGGCATTTTTTTAACTGATCTATTCTTCCACTGGCCTGCATCTTCCATGACATCAGGGACTCTACCTGTTTTTCTTTGCTATCTTACCCCAGCACCTAGAAAAATGATAGCACATGGTAAACAGTTGTTAAATGTTTATTAAAGAAAAATGAAGTCTTACCAAGTTGAAAGCTTCTTGTATCTGAAAAACAACAACAACAATAAAAACAAAAACATATGGTTGAATACACTAACAACACCTGGGAAGAAAAGACCATAACCTTCACACTGCGAGATCATTGATATGCTCAGTTTCTAGAGGGTTTAAGAGAGAAAGAGAGAGGGAGGGAGACAGATGGACAGACAGACTTAGGACAATTGCAGAACATTTTAGACTAGATAATTTTGTTGAGCCATCTAAATGAATCCATTGAAGTAATCTATATTTTACTATTGTGTATACACAGAAATATAGATGTATATATACACCATACGTACACAGAATATACATATATTACAGAAATATACAAAGTATACATATATTACATAAATATGAATATATGTAGATATTTCACTGTTATGTGTAAATGTAAAGAAACACTATCTTCAATGTGTCATTATTTTTACATATACTTTCTAAGCATCCTGTGAAATAAAGTGTTATTAAATTATGCCATGTGAGCATATTTATGACCTGCTCTTCCCCTGTTTTTGTTTCAACAACTTCTGAGTGACATGGCAGTTTTCCAGCTATTTACCAGGGGCACCAATGTTGGAAAACTATTCTTTTAGTTAATAGAAAAATGTTTTTTTTCCCCTATGATATGAAAAATTAAAACCTGTTATCCACACTGGTTAACATGAACAGATTTTTCTAAGGCATAAACAAATAATTTTCTGATGGTTTTTTAAAATTTTGCTTAAACTAAATACATGGAACCACTAATAAATAAAGTGCCAAGATTGGAGACATTACTAATAACTAATTTCTTTGATAATCTGGCTAGAGAATGCATGATTTTTTTTACCATATCGCAAATAGGAGGTGTTTTCAGCCAAGCTTTTTACAGTGTGTTCAAGATGTTCACTTGTTGGGGGAGCTATAGTGAATCAGGACTTAGAAGCACACCACAATGTGCAATCACACCCTGCACCTGTGTAGGAGATTGGATTTTTCAACCTGTTTAATCTTCAGGTTAAGGTAACTTCTACCCTTTTTAACACTCACATAACCCTGATTTGACTAAAACATAGTTGTTACTGAAAGCACCTTAGATCATTACTAACTCTGGTGACTGCTTAATCATCCAAGTGCAGTGCTGAGATGGAGAACTCAAGTGACATTCTAAAGTCTACTTAATTGCTAATAATAGAAAATACACCTCAAGGAGAAAGCCTTGAGTTATAAGAAGAAATAATTATTCCTCTCTGCTCACAGACTATCCGAGTTGATTCTTAGTTACTTTCAGTAGTTTCTTCATCAGCTCAGAATTCTCAACTTTAGTTTCTAGATGACTGTTCTGGCCATACTGAGTATAAAATATTAAGTCTGAGAGCCCATTCAGAACCAAGTATCTAAAGGTAGAATATATCTTAGATTAGAAACAGCAAAGGAAAGGATGATTTTGATGAACCTATCAGTGGCAGCCTTAAAAGCTCCTCCTTTAAATAATTTCCACTTATTGAACAAGTTTCCTATTCAAAAAGCAATTTAAAATGTTATAGGATAACTCAAGATCTTAAAACTTATGTACATTTGTTGAATGTGTACAGATATAAAATTGAGTGTATTTTTGTGCATTTACTTTATAAAATATTATCTAGCATGTTGTCAATTTAAAATATCTATTACTATTTTACTAAAATAGTAAGATACCTAGTAGGATTGGTAATAAAAATAGTAACAACAATAAGATTTGTCATTAATAGGCACTTAACTAGTGTATCTATTTAAATATATTTTCTAATTTTATTTAATTGTATTGGCATGAAATAATAATGTATTGTATGGGGATTATTGTTATTCACTCATTCGTCAAGGTAGACAAACAGCTGAAATGGGCAACCTAAGATGTAGTATATATTTATTTGCACTCATCCAATGTGGATAATCTTCATAGTCAGGCTTCTATTTTGTGAACCTATCTTAAAAGTCCTTGGGGCACTCTGCATTCAGCCAATAATCAGAGACAAGGAATGAGTAGAGGACTACTGAGTGCTGCTTAAGGGGACAAGCTCAAAAGGAGTAATCATCGCTTTCATTCAGTCTATTGGACAGAAGATTATCAGTCATGTAGTCATTTCTTACTGCAAATAAGTAGGGAAAAAGTATTTTTTTCCCTTTGGTAAAAGCAGATTATCTCTGCTTTTATAAGTGAATAAACTAGAATTAGAGAATTATATCATCTCAAACCAAACAAGTAATTGAGACTCTAGGTGTTGTTTAAAGTTAAGTATGGTATTTCCAGTCATGGTGATGTAACTGGAGCCAGAAGTGAGGTTTCATAATGGTACATGAAAAGGTGAACAAATGTATGAATCAGCTGCTACAGACATTGTTCAATATGCTGTGTAGGACTATGAGCCCTTAGAAGAAAGAAAAAAAAATGAAGTGAGCCTACAATTACATTGGCTTTCTGGAAGCACTTTCTGGACCAGAGTATAGGAATAAGGAAATGAAGCAGAACACAGCAAATCATTGCGTTGAGTAGACAGAGATTGTAGTTTGGGAAGCCTGAGGCAGCTGATATTGTGGTCAGAAGACCAGAGAAGAGAAATCTGTACAGAGAAAACAACATCTTAAATCTATGAAGGGATCCCCATGTGTCTGTGGTGGAATACTAAACCAGGTGTACTTTGAATGAAACTCTACATGAGGGTTTGTAAACTAGAACATTCCTATAGTTTACTCAAAGCTGGTAGAATTTTTCCAAACAATGAGAAAGGAAGCCTTTGTTGAACACTCATGTCATTAAGCAAAGAGCACAAGACTTTGTACGAAGGCCAAACTAACAATAAAGACTGTAACAGATCTGCTCTAACAAAGGATAAATCCAGTTTTAAAAGGATTCAGATATTCTGCAAGTTACTGCCAGACAAAATAAAGTGCATTAATCTATAAAGAAAACAACCAAAAAAATCTCTCAGCAATGTGGTATTCAAAATATCCAGCATCTCTTCCCACAAATATGGACATATGTGGAGAGGTAGAGATTAAAGAGGCAGGATAAAGGGCACATAGAACAAAGGTATAAAATCAGAACAATGTGGGTGAGTTTGGCAATCCTTGAGTAGATCAGAAATAAGAGGAAATATTAGGAAGATCAGGAAAATCATATTCTAGAAAAGCCTTAAATATTTTAAATCTTAGCTTTATCCTGCAGTAGGGTGGGGCAGGTGGAACATGGAAAATCTGAGGAGGATACGGGTGACACCAAGAAGCTTATGCATTGGGTAAAGAATAGATTTGGGGTGGATATAAAAGAGAAGAGCCAAGAATTAAAGATATTTATTATAGTAGTATCGTGATTGTTCAGTTATAAGCCTGAAATAAGATGAGGAGGGCTTTTCCAAAGGAAGTTGAGAAATAAATTATTATTAAAATAGAATAAGTAGAAGCATTCTAGACTTCTTGATACACGTGATTGTGGTACTGCAAAGAAGTCCATCCAGAGCCACAGATATTTACATTACTTATTACACTTATAATAAGTATAAATGCTTATACTGACAAAATGTTTGGTAATTTTATTTTTTTAAGTTTATTTATGTATTTTGAGAGAGAGCAAGCATGAACAGAAGAGGGTCAGAGAGAGAGAGAAAGAAAATAAGAATCAGGCTCCGCACACAAGATCATGACCTGAGCTGAACTCAAGAATCTGCTACTTAATTGACTGAGCCACCCAACACCCTGGTAATTTTCTTATTAACTTGAACACAACATAACCCAATTTTTTGATATAAGCAATACGGCAAACTTATTTCCTCAGTTCTATAAAAGTATTTTTTTAATGTAGAAAAAGTCTACTTCTAATCTGAGAAAAGGAAACACCATTTGTCATAAAAATCTTCAGTAGTAAATTTTTACTAATATTAATTTTATGATCAGTCCTTCTTTAATGACTATCTCCCCTGGGAGCACCATGAGTCTCTAAAAGTGTTATTCAAAATTCCCCCAGAGTCTAATGAAGATAATTTGCTAATGGATGTTTTGTTTGATTTTTATCCAAAGGCAAAGGAGGACATAATTGATTAGCATCTGAATGTGAGAAACACAAGAGTTTCCTTTAAAAAATGATGCTCTCATAGTACAAACAAAAGCTATGATTAATGTTTTTGTCAAATCCGTAAAAGAAAATGGAGAGGACATTGCCTTCTCCCATCAAAGATATACAAGGATTACAACTATCCTTTGGCAGATCATTTGTGCATTCCCCTTGGATATGGCACTAGCTCGCTCCTTTTAGTCTAGAGTTATAAAGAACTAAATAGTCTATTAACATTTTGATCAATATTTAGTCCTGCCCTTGCAAGTTCCACATTTGTTTAAGTTATAGTTTTAGGCTTGTGTCACTTGAAATAAACAGATATTATGATGGTGCTTGGTTTGAACACATATTACTTTTTTGTATATATTTGGAAAAATATATTTAAAATAAAATAATAAAATTTCTAAAAGTACAAAGAAGTATAATGTAGAAGTCTCCCTTGTGCTTTTTACCACCTCCTGTTTCACACCCCAGACTTAACTATTAACAGTTTCTCATTAACCAAAATATGAGTAAATATAATTAATTATAAGATGACATAAAACAATACCTTGCATGTGCAAAGTATTTTGTAGTTAACTAATATCTCATATTTATAATTTTTCATTTTTTTAAGTTTATTTATTTATTTTAAGAGAGAGAGAGAGCTCATGTGCACATGAATGCATGGGGGAGGGGCAGAGAGAGAGGGAGAGGTAGAGAGAGAATCCCAAGCAGGCTTCGCACTGTCAATGCAGAGCCCAGTGTGGGGCTGGAACCCACGAACTGCAAGATCAAGACCTGAGCTGAAATCAGGAGTCAAATGCTTAACGAACTGAGCCACCCAGGTATCCCTCTAATTTTTTATTTTTATGCAGAGGATAAAACTTAGACCTAGAAGGGGAAGTAACAGATTAGATCATATAGCTAATGACTGTAGAGTAGGACTTTGCTACAGATCTTCTGTCTCTAAGACTGCTGTCCAACACAGGTAGACATGCTTATACAATTTGCAGAGGACATCACAGTGCAGTGGGACAAAAGACAAAAATAATATACGTTCCTAAAATCCTGTTAAATTTGTTATTAAAAAATAACCAAATGAGACGAATTTTAGAAAAGCAATAACAGAGTATCAAAATACATAAACCTCATTATCACATCACAAGGAAATGACCACATAGGAAAGAGAAAGGTTGAAGGATCTGCTGTGGACTATTAACATACAAAAGGCATGAACAACCAAAGCCAAGTTAATATTGGACTTTTGCCCCCAAAATAAGAATGATCTTCTGCAGTTGATAAGCCATTTTTAGGTGTTATGAATTATGTCAGCTGTGCCTGAAATTTCTACCTCAGGTGTCTAAAATTGACCACCGTGGCACACAGATCTTGTAAGATGCTTTGAAAAGAATCCATGCTTACACAAATTTAGGTAAAGTGATGTACTGTATTCTCTGTTCCACACCTTGGGAAATATGAGAATATTAAAGCTCTGTGAGCTCTGACCAGGTAGAAACCTGTTTAATGTTATTTATGCTAGTTGTCCTCAAATTTATTTGACTCTTGGTCTCATTATTATAGTCACACTGTTAACTTCAGTGAACACCATTTTTAGGAAAAAGCATTTTCTTAAATGCAGAAAGATTTGAATTGGACGTGGTGCAAGTCACCTAAAGAAATAAAGCATAATGTTCATCATATGACATTTTATACCTTATTCTTGTTCTTGACTTTTCAGACAAAGGCAAAGAAATCTGTGGTGGATTCTTTATTGAGAACTGTCACAATTGCTTCTTAGACACTAATATAACCAAGAAAATCTGATTAGGGGAAGACATTTTTAACTTCCATTATTCATGGGCCTGACTTCTTTCATAACTAAATGCATACAGTCAATCAATTGAATAATCAATGAGCACATATTTTCGTTGTTTACAATGCATTCTGTAGGACAGACATTGAATCTGCCTCAAGGAGCTTGCAGTTCTATTGAGGCATCTGGGCGCGGATACAGTGACAAATTATATAACTGTGTGATGTTAAATATACATCATCAGAAATGTCACAAGGCAGGCACGATTAATTACCGAGTGTCACGAGTAGTTCACACACTGTGAGTTCAGAAGGAGTGAGGTCACAATGAGTGGTAGTGACCTAAGGTGACTCCTGAGATTCACATATGCTGAAGCATATATTTATGGCTGAGTCCACAGTTTGAGAAATGGCAGAATGCTTAAAAGCAAGCAATACAATAACACATTTGCATGTTTGAATTAGAAGAGACACAGGAAGAAAAAATGTTTAGACAATCGGCCACTCTGCAGAGCTTCAAAAAGAGGACTTTGGAAGAAAACAGTGAAACAGAAGAAATGAGGAACTAAACCATGTATTAATTAATTGAATTTATTACTTAATCATTGTTCATTATTATCTTTGCTCACTCCTAAAGGAAGAGACAGGCAAATTGGTCTCCATTTAGATAGGACTGAAGATAGTGGTAAGGAGTGGAAATTGCCCAGTGAGGCGATTCTAAGTTTTGGCTCAGGAACGCTAAGTGAAATTAGGCATTAGAAATTAATACAGAGATGTTTCTATGATTCTATAAATCAGAAATTAATTTAGTTAATAAAACAGCTTGGAGAGACATAAATGAAATAAATAGAATAAATATATCTTTTTAAAAAAATTTTTAATATTTGTTTATTTACTTTGAGAGAGAGAGAGAGAGAGAGAGAGCAAGCCAGGGAGGGACAGAGAGAGAGGGAGAGAGAAATCCTAAGCAGGCTCTACCCTGTCAGTATGGAGGTGCAGAGCCTGAGGCAGGGCTCGAAGTCAAGAAGAGTGAAATCATGACCTGCGTCAAAGTGAAGAGTCAGATGTTTAACCAACTGGTCCAACCAGGTGTCCCTATCTTTTGTTTTTTTAAACAGGTGCAGGATTTGTAATATTGTTTAAGTTTGGAAATTGGTATGTATTCATAATCTTGAATATATAGATATTATTTGGCATACTTTATTGTAGATGTGTGCTTTTGTAAAATGTGAGTATAGGCTACACAGATTTTTTTTCAGAATTTTAAAGCTTAAAGGAAACCCACATGTCATTGAATTAAACATCTCTGTCTTCATGTAGTATATAAAAGACTAGGCAACAATAACTCCATGTGTACAAAGAGGTCCCTTAGTTGTGTCTCCTACATTATTTTGACAATATCAGACTCCAAAAGAGATAGGCATGGAGCCCCAGAGTGGTACATTTGAACAAATATCCTTATATAAGGCATAGGATGGAAATAATAGATATAGATGGATAGATAGATAGATAGATAGATATTCCATCCTTATATATATATACATGTAAGTTTGGAGATATATACATACATACATCCTTAATCATATACATATAAGTTTGCTTTAAGAAGCATGCTGGAATGTAGGTTATTACTAGGAAACTTAATTAAAATTAACTAAAAAATAAACTAAACCATCTTCAGAACTGAAATCCAAACCATATCACAGTTTAAAACATTTTTGTAGTACCATTAATAAAAATTGTAATCTAATGTTAATTTGCCAAACCTAAATGTTGTCTAAACAGTTTCAAAATCTATTCTGAGCTAAAACTACCCACTATATCTCTCTAGCTCTAATTCCCTTGCTCTGTTCAGATTACTTCAAACCATGTTATTCCCAGTACTCAGAATGAGCCAGACTCATCAAGAATAACATTGGAATAAAAGGATTTAAATTA
Organism: Cryptoprocta ferox; assembly: GCA_028646485.1. NCBI lineage: Eukaryota > Metazoa > Chordata > Mammalia > Carnivora > Eupleridae > Cryptoprocta > Cryptoprocta ferox. The sequence goes on along the minus strand of CM053572.1, from coordinate 94,629,488 downwards.
GGCCAATAGATGAGCTGCTTTTTAAAGCCTCTTCTGAGAAGTTTAATGAGATATCCAGAGTATTCATTTGTTCATTTTAAAAATGTGATTTTAATTTATTAATTAATTAATTTTAAATATAATTTAGTATCAAGTTAGCTTGATATCCACTGTATCCAGTGTGTACAGTGTGCTCTTATCTTTAGGAGTGGATTCCCATGATTCATCACTTACATACAGCACTCAGTGCTCATCCCAGCAAGTGCCCTCCTCAATGTCCATCACCCATTTTCCCCTCTTCCCCAGCCCCATACCAACCCTCAGTTTGTTACCTGTATTTAAGAGTCTCTTATGGTTTGCTTCCCTCTCTGTTTGAAATTATTTTTCTCCTTTGCTTCCTCCATGGTCTTCTGTTAAATTTCTTAAATTCCACATATGAGTGAGAACATACGATATCTTCCTCTGACTGACTTATTTGACTTCGCATAATACCCCCAGCTCCCTCCACAATGTTGCAAATGGCAAGATCTCATTCTTTCTCATTGCCAAGTATATATATTGTATACATAAACCACATCTTATTTATCCACTCATTAGTTGATGGACATTTGTCCTCTTTCCATAATTTGGCTATTGTTGATAGTGCTGCTATAAACATTGGGGTACATGTGCCCCTGTGAATCAGCACTCCTGTATCCTTTGGATAAATTCCTAGTAGTGCTATTGCTGAGTTGTAGGGTAGTTCTATTTTTAATTTTTTGAGAAACTTCCACACTGCTTTCCAGAGTGGCTGCACCAGTTTACATTCCCACCAGCCATGCAAGAGGGTTCCTGTCTCTCCACATTCTTGCCAATATCTGTTGTTTCCTGAGTTGTTAATTTTAGCCACTCTGAATGGTGTGAGGTAGTATCTCAGTGTAGTTTTGATTTGTATTTCCCTGATGATGAGTGATGTTGAACATCTTTTCATATGTCTTTTGGCCATTTGTATGTACTCTTTGGAAAAGTGTCTACTCATGTTTTCTGCCCATTTCTTCACTGGATTATTTATGTTTTGGGTGTTGAGTTTGGTAAATTCTTTATCGATTTTGGAAACTAAACCTTTATTCAATATGCCATTTGCAAATATCTTCTCCCATTCCGTTGGTTGCCTTTTAGTTCTGCTGATTGTTTCCTTCATTGTGCAGAAGATTTTTATCTTGATGAGGTCCCAATAGTTCATTTTTGCTTTTATTTCCGTTGCCTTCAGAGACGTGTTGAGTGACAAGTTACTGTGGCTGATATCAAAGAGGTTGTTGCCTGTTTTCTCCTATAGGGTTTTGAGGGTTTCCTGTCTCACCTTTAGGTCTTTCATCCATTTTGAGTTTATTTTTGTGTATGACATAAGCGAGTGGTCCGGTTTCATTCTTCTGCATGTTGTGGTCCAGTTCTCCAAGCACACTGTCTTTTTTCCATTGAATACTCCTTCCTGCTTTGTCAAAGATTAGTTGGTCATACATTTGTGCATCCAATTCTGGGTTCTCCATTCTATTCCATTGGTCTATGTATCTGTTTTTGTGCCAATACCACACTATCTTGATGATTACAGCTTTATAGTAGAGGCTAAAGTCCAGGATTGTGATGTCTCCCGCTTTGGTTTTCTTTTTCAACATTACTTTGGCTATTCGGGGTCTTTTGTGGTTCCATACAAATTTTAAGATTGTTTATTCTAGCTCTGAGAGGAATGCCAGTGCAATTTTGATTGGGACTGAACATCTACTGTATGCTCAGCACTGAGTAAGGTACTGGGAGACACAGGGGGAAACTTGGCAATATTTTGCCCTTGTGTAATTTACTATGGTAGTAGGAGAAAACAGGCATTAAGCAAACACTTTTCCCCAAATTTGTGCAGTGGATTGTGATATGTGTGCAGAAGAAGCAGCAAAAGCTCTTCGAAGAGTAGGGGATGCATGGCTCTCTGAAACAAATTCTGCAGCTAGAAATTGGAGCCTGAATCAAAATGCTCTCATCTGTTAAACTAAATTTGGCTGGTGAGTGAAATTTTTCTGGATGTGTAAGTGATGCAAATTTATGCAAATACTCTATATCCTGACTCTTCACACCCCTTTTTGTACAATTTCCTTATTGGGCTCATTGCAGTTCAAATAATGTTTATACTGTAGAGAAAGTCTTCAGACTACATGAGCTTTGAAATGGGGAGAAAGTTTAGAGCCAGCTTTTTTATCTTTACAACTTGATAAATCTGTTATATCTTAGATTATTTTAAAGGTGAATATATTCATTTTAACCAATCAATTATTTTCATCTGATGAAATCTCTGGGTTTTATATCAGTTATCTGATTTAAATAATTTGGCAGTATCTAGTTAATATCTATTTTATTTTATTTCTTAGTCTCATTGGTGGAGATGGAAATGTGTATTACATAAAACATGGAAATATTACCACGTATGGAGAAAAAAAATACAAAGGATGACATTAAGACAAACACCAACCCGAGCATCATTCTGTTGGAAAAATACAGCACATTTAAAACTTTCTGCATCCTTAAGTAACTAATTTGAAGAATTTAACATTATGTGTAATTTAATACCTTAAAGATGTGTGATTATAACAATGCACTTTGACAATTTATTCTTTATTTGTTTATGTTTACATTCTCAAAGCACTTTTTTCTTTGTATTAGACTCTTGAATTGCAGGCTGTTTTTCATTATACCTTGCTTTGTGAGGTTTACCAAACAACTCCCACACAACAGAAATATAAAGAGCAATGTAATTTGTAAGGTTATAAATGGCACCTTTTTACTGTAATAAAATAAGCAAAGAATAAATAAAACTGAATTAAACTGAAGCCCATTAGTGAGATATGAAACGACACAAAAAGGGACTTGAAGCATTTAATAGCAAATCTTTAACAAGTGCCCCTTGTGTCATAAATGTTTGACTAAGGTGGGAAGCCTCCTTGTGGTTTCTTTCAGTGTGCCAGGTTTTCCAGTGTCTTTGCAGCCAGGTAGCGGTCCGTGTATAAAATAGTGATATCCTCCTATGGCTAGGTTTTAGAAAAGAGATAAAAATTAGGAAGCATGGAAATAAAGTCTAATTTTAACATTATTTTTAATCCTATCAATAACTTCCATTATGTAGACACTGGCTTTGCTTTGTTCTCCTTTCTCCATTCTGACTCCCAGCACCTTGGTTTTGCTGTCATGTTGGAGAGGAGGAAGGCAGGAAAATGAGGGAAGGGAAGGAGGAAGGACAGTAAGAATGTGGAAGGCAGGTGGTCAGTACTCAAATCTTCTATTACTTACATGCTGCATCACTTTAGGCAGGTTACTTAATTTTCCAAACCTCAATTTCCACTTCTCTGAATGGGCATAATGATAGTCCCAACTGTGTAAGGCTGTAGTGATGATTTATTGAAATATAGCATGTAGTGTGCTCCATACAGCATACCATACAACAAGCTCTGTATTATGAGGAAAATTTAAGCAGAAGAAAGTATACACTAAGCATCAAATAAGTAGTAAGAGCAGATACAAGCATTAAGAGAGGCCTGGAGAAGAGAGGGATGTAAATATAGTATCGTTTGATGCTTCATGGTGTCTTCTACACATAAATGAAGGAGACATGATGTCTTAGGAAATCTTAGTCAGAATTTGGTTTCAGAAGCCATACAACCTAGAACCTGCCTCTCCCACTTCCTGAATTTTCTATTATCGTCACAATTCAATAATTTGTTTTATAGTCAAAAAGCTTCTTATTGGTTAAAAAAAAACTCACATGGGTGTCACTAGTCACTACCAGGTGCTGGAAATACTGAAGGAGTTTTGAAAGCATCCAGTTCGGGATTGAAACTGCAAGAGTCTCTTAGTAACTGTCGTCATGTAAAACATCCTCTGACAGAACTTAATATTTCAACTGATACTGGAAGAAGATACAGAAACTCTGGTGCTTGAATTCCTCTGTTCTTGGAATTCTTATGTTAAATATATTTTTATGCCACATAATTTATCTCCAAATGTGTTAATGCTTCTGATAATGTCTCATGACCTGAGTGTTGTCAGTGAGTTGGGTAAACTGGTAGTAATCAGTTGGGTGAAAAGGTACAAATAAATTATTCTGTTCACCCCAAACATAAATGCAGCTGACTCTCCTTGGTGACAGAGTATAAATAGATCATGTTATATAAGGCACATTGAGGTTTTTTTTAACCTTTCAAAAGAATTAGCATTGCACATAGCATTACTATTTAAGAATTTCCTCTCATAGAACATGGTGTTTAAAAGTCTACCCGCACTGACACTCATCAAAACCAAGAAAGCAAACAAAGATTGAGAATCTGTATGAGGAGTCTTGGTAGATGAACACAGATTGGTGTAAACACAGACAGAATGCCTTGAACAGTCTGAATATAGGCATCTGGTTAAGTGAAGTTTCTTAAGAGAAAGTCTAGCAGAAAACTTAGTTACCTGTCACAAAAGTCAGATGGCTATTTTTACTGGCTTAGAAAATAAAGCAGCACACAGAAGGGTTCTTAAATTGCATAACTACTTTGTGAGTCCTGACTGCATTCTTATTTGCTTCTGGTAGCAGTGACAGCCAAGAGATATCAATCCAGTAAATTTGCATCAGAAAGACCTAAGGTAGATTTGTCTCAGCTTGTTGAGGATGAAACCCTTCAGCAATCTGTAATTCACAATGGCACTGGTGGCTCTCCATTATCTGACCCAATGAGCATTCATAAAAATGTCTCAAACTCAGTTGGGAATAAGAAGAGTGCAATACTCCTTCACCATATACCAGTCAACTTGGATAATGACAAGGCCAAAATTCTTGACAGGATCTTTACATTAATCTTGTGGTATCAGTGGCAGCTGGGCACCGAACCGGACATTTAAGGACATGGGCAATTTGCCATTCACCCAGGGCTCTAGCACTCTCCTGCCTTATGTGTGCTGTCTGTGAGCCAGGTTGTAATCACACCCACATGAAAGAACTTCAGATCATTTCCCCAGTGTCTATGACATCAGTCTCAGCAGATGTGACAGTTGTGCATTATCTGGAGACTTTGTAGATTCCAGATACTATATTGTGTTGCTATCATCTTACTGGCCTCGCAATACCACTATGGAGAAACTAGTGTTAATTGTGAATGCAGGAGTATTATAAACTGAAATAGTTATATTTTCTCACATGAAGCATGTTTTACTAATACTTGCAAATATCTGGATGTATTTTAATATCATAATTTTTTGCCAGAAAATAAATTGAATGATGCTTTAGAAAACATAAGGCCAAAAAGATGGGAAAAAAAAGAAGCAGAATATAGAGTGAGTCTTGTTTTATTATGAAATCTGGGCTGACTGGCCATATAATTAGCTAACTAATTAGGAAAATAATTAGCATGTTAAGGCTTTCACTTCATCATCTGTACATTGGAGACTTTATTTCCCTGGAACTACTTCTCAAGAATTTTCAATTCCTAAGAAAATGTATATTAAACCATATTTGAAGATTATAAAATACTATCTTGTAAAACCATTAGCATTAATTATTTGTTTTAAAAGTAAGAATAAATAGCCAACACTAGAATTAGAAATTATTTGGATAATTGATCAAATATAAATGCATTTATTTGTTTCGAAAAAAATGACAGAAGAGGAGAAAATACAGTTGATAAGAAAGTAACTGAACGATTGTGTGACGGCCAAAGGGTTAATTTTGTCATTCTCAAGAACCATTCTTTTATTCAAAAACATTTAATAATAGAGGAAAAAAAGACATATAAGAGGGAAAAAAGGGGGTTAATACTTAAGAATAAAATGAATGCATGTTTTTACAGTCAGAAAATATAGCCTTTATTATGTTGATTTTTTTAATCTTAGTATAGTTGACACACAATGTTAGTTTCAGGTGTACAACTTAGTGATTTGACAAGTTTATACACTGTATGGTCATCACAAGTGTAGCTACCATCTGTCCCATTACATCACTATTACAAATGTTGTTGACTGTTTTCCCTATGCTCTGCTTTTTGTTCTTACAAATTATGCATTCCAAAACTGGAGGCTTGTATCTCCATCTCCTCTACACTTATTGATAGTGCCCAACCTCCAACCTCTCTCCCCTCTGGCAGCCATCAGTTTATTATCTGTATTTATAGTTTTGATTCTGCTTTTTCTTTATTTATTCATTTTTTTTTTTAGATTTCATTTATGAATGGAATCATATGGTATTTTTCTTTCTCAGTCTGACTTATTTCACTTAGCACAATACCCTCTAGGTCCATCTATGTTGCCTCAAATGGCACAATCTCATCCTTTTTATGGCTATGTATATTCCGTTGTTAATATGTATATAAATATATATTTATATCACATTTTCCTTATCCATTCCTCTATTGATGGACATTTAAGTGCATCCGTGTTCTGGCTATTATAAATAATGCTATGATAAGCATACTGGTACATGTATCTTTTCAAATTAGTGTTTTCATTTTTTCTGGGTAAATATCCAATAGAGAAATTATTGGATCATATGGTGTTTCTATTTTTAAATTTTTGGGGAACCTCCATACTGTTTTCCACAGTGGCTGTCCCAATTTACATTCCTACCAACAGAACATGAGAGTTCCTTTTTTTCCATGTCCTCACAAACACTTAGTGTTTCCTATCTTTGATTTTAGCCAGTATACCAGGTATGAGGTGAAAGCTCATTGTGGTTTTGATTGGCATTTCCCTAATGAATAGTGATGTTAAGCATCTTTTCATGTATCTGTTGGCCACCTGTAAGTCTTCTTTGGAAAAGTGTCTATTTGAGTCCTCTGCCCATTTTTTAATGGGATTGTTTGCTTGTTTGTTTTTTGGTATTGAGTAAAGTGAATACATTTTTGACCTGATGAAAGGAAACATTATTATAGAGATGAAATTATAAAACTATAAGACAATAGAGAAATGAATTAATATATAAAGCATCCCAGTTCCTTTTGAAGACTTTAATGATCACTGAAAAACATTAACCTGAAAATAAACAAATTAATGAAACAAATGGTGTTTCTATCTGCCTTTTTTCATCATCCCTTAGCTAATACCAGATACAGCAATTCTAATATCATTGGAAATAAACCTTGCCAATTTACCTGGTTCCTTGCCTTGCCTTTAGCTAGTATATAATCTAAATGATTTCATTTGTCTATATAAGTTAGAACCCCCCCAAAAAATAAGAGAATGGTGGAAATTCTTTAAAATAGATGTTTGATTTCATTCTTATCACTCTGAAGTTGATGGAAATCAGGCTCATAATGATTCTATACTTGTGTGAGATCAGGTACTTTAATTAGTGGCAGAAACAGGAGAAAAACTCAAATCTCCTGACTCTGGCTCTTGTCTCCTTTCCAGTAGACCATGCTCCCAACATTTAAAACTTGAAGTATTCATCAGTGAACTCTCTGGTGGACTCATCAGTGATTTTATTGAAATTAGAATATGGTATTGTGGTTTTCTAAGGGAATAGTGATAGAGCATAGTATTGATAATAAATTTATTTTTAATATTTCTATTTTATTTGATGTTTTAAATATATTATTAAATATATATTATGTATCTATAAAAATTATGTAGATAAAAAGTGAAGGACCTCTTTCTTTTCTACCCAACAACTTTTTCCATTATTTTCCTTTCTATCGAATCAATATATGTTCTTCCCATTTTTTTTCAATGAATGGATATCTTCATACACATACATGAACATACAAAATCTCAGGATGACTTTAGATGCAGCAGGCTAAGTAGACAAAAGAAGATAGCTTGTGACCTCAGGACACTCATTGGTTCACCTTACTGAAAGTATAGATAAACAGAGACTTCAAGGTGGACTTAATCCAGTACTGTGGCTATGTTTCCTGTAATTTCTTATTGAACTGTGCCTCCTCCCTCTGTGCTTTGAGCTTTAAGTGAGATGGCTTCAGCACTTCTGGATTCTATGTTCACATACAGCAACATCCTAAGAAAGAGCTGCTTTCAGAAACTAACCCAGAAGGTGAAGAAGAAATTTCCTAGAAAATCCCTAGCAACTCCTTCTCCTAGTAAATAGGGCTATGTTGGATCACATTCTTGAACCAATTATTGGCAAGGAAGAAGGGTTCAGAGAGTCTTAAGTGGGGCCACCAGCCATAGAGACACATGGAAGAATGTAATTCCCTGAAGACAATTTGGATTTTGGTAAAAAGTAGAAAGGTATGGATGAAAAAGAGACAATTTAAATGTTCACTAAGCATATACAAATAAATAGTTTTCTCTCTAAAAATGAGATTCATAGATCTATAGATATACATAAACATATCTTGAACATCTTTCATGCCATCATACAACTCTATAGTATTATTTTAAATTGCTTTATAATAGATCATAGTACAAATGTACTACGGTATTTAACCAGTACCTAGTGATACAGATCACTTTTTAAATTTACTAACTGTGTTTCCTAAATTTAGATGAGGCCCAAATGAGAAATGTTTAAATGACTCTCATCACAAAGCTAAAACCAAACAAACAAAAAACACAGGTTTAAATTGTCTGCATTTTATAAAACATTCATGTGAAACTACTGTAGACATGCTTGGTCCTATGAACTTTGTGTGTTGCACCCAAATAGTATTTAATGGCATTTCACATAGCATTTTTCTCTGGTTCTCCTCAACAGCAAAATAAAATTCTTCAGCAATGATGAAAAGGAAAATGAGAGTGACAAAAACTTTACTCAGAAGTCCTAAAGACTCAATGAGACCAGAATTTCTTCCCAGTAATTTATTTTAGATAAAATATGATAGAAATGGGGACACCTGGGTGACTCAGTCAGTTAAAAAGTCCAACTCTTGGTTTTAACCCAGGTTATGATCTCACAGTTTTTCAGATTGAGACCTGAGTTGGGCTGTGCGCTGACAGCGTGGAGCCTGATTGGGATTCTCTACCTCACTTTCTACCCCTCCCTCACTCTCGCTCTCAAAATAAATAAATAAACACTAAACACATTATCTTAAAAATATGATACAAATGTTTTTGAAACATATGAAGAATATCTAACTTTCCCAACCAAATGAGTAATGTTTAATTTAGTGTTTATTCAGTGAACCCCTAAAACTTAATCTCCTGCACTGCACTGTAAATCCTATAATATGAGAAATGTTTGTCTTGTTTACTAGCGAATCCCCAGAGCTCAGCACAGTGCTAGGTCCTTGAAAGAAGTTGGCATTCAATACATATTTGTAAAATAACTAAAATGAATACAATAAAAAACAATAAACAAAGGCATGGACCTTGCCCTCTATTGGAGGTGATGGTATAGAAACAGTTGTATTGGAAGGTCAAATATCCTAAGTGTGATAAGGAAGGGCTAATGTCCTTTGTGATGAGTGAAATTAATAACAATAGGTGAAGTCAGTAGAAATAGGGAATCATTAAATCTTTTAATGACCAGTATCCTGCCTATATGAACTGTAAAACACTTTTTTTTAAATTTAGAATTATTCTGGGTGCAAGGAACAGTGACAGAAGTAATGTCAATGGAGGGAAAGGGAATGTATATTAACAAGACATATATGTCATGGGGATTGAGGTACAGAGATCACTATATAGCCAGTCAAAAACAGATCCAGGTCTTTATGCCTTTCTCAGGAGCTGAATGGTAGGCATCCAGTCTTTCTAGTCTTATCCAGTCAAGCTCTCTCTCAATGCTTCTCAGTGCTCTTAATATGTAATCCCTCCATTTTCCTTTTGCTTCCTTTGGGTTCCATTGCCTCTTTCTTTATTATAACACTTGTACTTTCGTTCCAAATGCTAAGTAACACCCTCAATATCCTATTTTAAAATATCAAGTGAAGGATCTTATTTGTCAAGCTCTTGTTTTCTGTTCAGACAGTAAGTAACTAGCCCCTCAAATTATAGACTGAATCTAGGGCAATTTGTGGCTCAGGGTTTTGTAGCACACTGACCTTTCAGTAGAGGTTCCAACAGTTACAAATTTCTGAGAAGAAATCATGGAAAAGTGGGGAGACACAAAATAGAACTAGGAAAAACATACTTATTGTCTTTTTTTTTCAGATTATAAAATCAATATATGGATAAAGAAAATTCATGATTATCTTCATAACACTGAATTATTATATGTATTCTGGTACATTTTCCTCCAGTCTTTTTTCATGCATATGTTTCCAATACCGTGTACTATATACATTTTCTCAAAAGATGTGGGATCTCACTTTATGTATTTTTATAAATCTCACATTTCTGGTTGCTTATATATATTCCTTATTCCCCTTTAAAACACTAAGTGACTATATAATCTCTTAGAAATTCATCATCTTTATTTACTTACCCCCAATTCACTGCAATCAGCCTTATACACACAATAACATTATGGTAAATATCCTTTTAATTAAATACCTCTATGCACTCTGATTAGGTCCTTAAGATATATTCCCAGACATAAAACTACTGGATATATTGCATGAACTTTTTAAAGTCTATTAAAATATATTACCAAATCATATCTATTAAAGTTTGTATTTACTTTTACTCTTAGTAATTATGTAAGAAGCTCTCAGTTAATTCCAATCAATTATCCTTAGCATGAGGCTGATGACTAGTAGACTCTTTTTATAAAGTTCAAAGACAAGATTTCTAAATGATGGAAGAGTAGTTGTTAATGCTTGAAATATGAAATCTAGAATCAATTGAGAATATTCCTTATTTTGGAGTTGCTTTCAGATTTGCAATAGTCTATGAAAAACACAGTCAAAGTTATTGGAGAATTTTAATAGCATCTTGGTGCCTGGGTGGCTCAGTTGGTAGAGCATCTGAATCTTGATTTCGGCTCAGGTCATGATTTCAAGGTTTGTGGGTCTGATCTCTTCATTGGGGTCTGTTCTGGCAGCGTGGACCTGCTTGGGATTCTCTGTCTCCCTCTCTGCCCCTCCCCTGTCCATTCTCTCTCTCTCTCTCTCTCTCTCTCTCTCTATCTGAAATAAATAAATAAACATTAAAAAAAAGAAAAAATAGCATCCAGTAGACCACACACCATCAATACAACTCTCTACTTTTTAAATTAATTATCTATTCACCTATAGTTTTCTTTCTCAGTAAATAAAAATAAACTGTAAGCCTAGGCTGTGGGAGGCACCTGACACACAAATATGAATAAAGTGTTTTCCACACCCCCAAGTCCCAAGGTGGTTGCCAGACATGAAAACAATCTATTACAATGCAATGTTATAAGTGATATAAAATAAGAATACACACAGCACTATAGGTTTCATTAGGAAGAAATGGTACAAGAACTCTGCCATAAGAAACAAGCCAGGGATCACAAAAACAGACACATAGACCAATGGAATAGATTAGAGAGCCCAGAACTGGACCCACAAATGTACGGCCAATTAATCTTTGACAAAAGAGGAAAGAGTATCCAATGGCAAAAAGATAGCGTCTTCAATAGGTGGTGCTGGGATAACTGGACAGCAACATGCAGAAGAATGAATCTAGACCACTTTCTTACACCATACACAAAAATAAACTCAAAATGGATGAAGGACCTGAACGTGAGACAGGAAACCATCAAAATCCTAGAGGAGAAAGCAGGAAACAACCTCTATGACCTCAACCGCAGCAATTTCCTACTTGACACATCCCCAAAGGCAAGGGAATCAAGAACCAAAATAAACTATTGGGACCT
>CM053572.1:94588930-94617281 GCA_028646485.1 Cryptoprocta ferox | reverse complement strand
CAAAGAAAGATAAAGCATTGCTGACAATGCTGAGATCTTGGATAAGAGTGAAAAGATTTGGAAATATTTAAGAGGTAAAGTCACTGATATTTATCCACCAATTATATGTTATTTTTTGAGAAATAGGAGCTGAATTTTTAGTGGGTTTATTAGTAGGTGATGGATCTGTGTATATAATGCAGAGCCAGGTAGGGTCAGTTTGGGCTTTATAAAGTTTGAAGTGATTGAATGAAATGAAATTGTGTGTATACATTTGGAACTCTATAGATAAGTAAAAACTGATGATAAACATTTGAGAGCATATTAATAGATCACAAATCATATTTGGAAATATCAGTTGGGGAAAGTATAATGGGTAAGAAGAACATAGGGTATAAAATGGAATCCCCTAAGAATAATGAATATTTTAAAAATTACACGGGAGAAAGGAGCTATTAAAGGGGACTGAGAACCAGTGTCCCTCAAAACTCAGTGATATCAAAGAAGAGAAGAAATGTTTCAAAAGCTCAAAAAAGGGGTTGGGGGTTAGGAACGGCCAACATTGTCAAGCACAGCAAAGAGATCAAGTAAAATGAAAGCTAACGTTGCCCAGTACATGGTGGAGGTGGGGGGGAAGGTCACTGTTGCTCTGAGCCATTTATAGTGGTTTTGTGGATGAACCAATTAAATTGTAGTAAACAAACTAAAGAATGGTAAGGGTAAATTATTGAATATACAGAACTGTCCCCAAAATTTGATGGTGTCATGAAGACTATGACACATAGATACTAGAGATTTCAGAGTGGAATGAAGTTATAGATTAATAAAGTCTGAAAAGGGAGAGTTTGAAGATAAAAGAAAAAAATCAGATAGTGATAGGAAATAGACTGAGTTTGGAGACCCAATGCTTTAACCTAAAATGACAAAAGTGAGAATACATTTTGGTATATTTTTTAAATTCAGTACAGTTGAAATTAAGTATTCTTATATAGTTTATTTGGTTTATAGAAGGAATATTCCCAATTCAAACATTTAAACTTGCCACCAGAGTCAACATGTCCAAAGTATTTGATAGATCCCAACAATGTACACTTTGTTAATTTCAAATGCCATGGCCACAGTCTAGAATAAAATATAGAAAGGCATTTCAATAAACAAACTAAAAGTAGAAAGGCATAATATTCAGTTGGATAAAACTGTCTGGATAGATACAACCCAGAGACCCACTGAACTATAAAATCCATGAGTGAAGAAACTCTGTCTTCTTCACTACTTTATCTCTAAGACCTAGCACAGTGTCTGGTCCATACTGAACATAATAAAGTACACTGAGTAGGTACCTTTGGGGAGCACCAGACTGGGGAGGTTATTAGTGCCATAGAAAACTAATTTGTTTTGTGTAATTTAGCAGAGAACAGGGAAATCAATCTAAAGGTCATGACAACATGGTTGGTTTCTAAAAGCAAATTGATACTAGAGAAACGATAATCTCTTTACATACGTAATCATTCACTTGTTTCCTCTGCTTTTCTATATGGGCTTCCAACATTGTCTATATAAAACTCATTCCTTACTCCTCCCTCCCTGTGTTTCTTCCTCTTTCCTTGCTAGTTAACTTTTAGCATATATTTTTGGCTACTTTTACTTTGAGAAAACTAGCTGGTATCCCTCTATTGTATAATAAAGAACAACCGATGTCATCTTTCCAAATTGTAACTGATATCTTGCTCCAAAATTTTAATGGCTCTATGCTGCTTTCAGTCCTTTAGAATTTTTAAGCCCATGTTTAATCTGGTTTTATCTAACTCCCCATTATTATCTCTTGTCCCTTTCCTTCTCCCTCAGGGTGTTGTTCTATTGTTGTTATACCTCTTCCCAACTAGACTGTTTGTACCAGTGGTGGCTGAAATGCTCTTCCACCCACTTTCCATCTTCTTGCAACCAGCTTCTGCTGGCTACATAGACCACAGCTGTTTTTCTAGCTCTACATTGTCATGGCAGACTGTGTTCTTTGTATCAAATATCAAATAGTTGTTAATAAACTGGCCTTTTCCCCTTGTGTAATACTTTTCTGCCTCTATAGAATATAAACTCCACAAGGTCAGGTTAGGGATTTATCCATTTTTTATTTCTATGTACCCATTGTCTCATACAGTTCTGAATATAATAGGTACTCAATGAATAATTGTTGGAAAAATAAACAAAATAATGGATGTTGAGGAAAAAAAAACATGGTAAAGCCACTTATAATTGGCATGACTTTTAGTGATGTTTTTAAGTCACCCTCTTGGGCCCTCAATCTGGATGTCAAAAATTGCAAACCGTGTTATGCTAAATAAGACAGGAAAATGAGTTAATTGAATCTCACTTTCAACACTAAGATCAGAACTATCCAAAGGATACTTTTTAGTACAACTTAATGAACCAGAAATTGACTGTTTCTGAAGATCCTACTCCCCCATTATTTTCGGTTATGGTGGTGGTAAAGTATATGTAACATAAGATTTACCATTTCATTCCCAAATTTTAAGATTAAATGTAGACGTAATGTGTATGGTATTGAGTACTTAGCTTTCTCCAAATCTGTTTCTTCTGTTTCCTGTACTTACAGCTATACTTTATTTCCCAGTTGTTCCATTAGTTCAGTGTGGCCATATGGCTGGGTTGTGTAACTCATGGCATGTGGAGTGTGAGCAGAAGCTAACATCCTTCCCTTCCACACTTGCTCCATAAAATACGTGCATGGATATTTCCTCCACGCTTTCACCTTATCTAGTGATTAATGAGAGGACTTTAAATGTAGGAGTCTCACAAGATGGAAGGATACTGGTTTCCTGAATGATCCCTTGAAATTTCTCACTTGTGTCTATGATCAGTTAATGTGGGGTGGAATTTGGGATTTTGATGCCTCACAGATGTAGAAACTGGCATTATTCTAACAAATACAGTGTGCTCTCTATAGCTGATACAAATATTGACTGACAGCTTTTCCCAGGTATTAAACTAGTGAAACATACGGTGGGTGCTTTTTTTTTGTTGCTGTTGTTGTTCATTAGTTTTCCTCTTTAACTGACCAGCATCCTGAAGCTGATGTTAGCAGTTGAAGAAACAAATAAAATAGCCCTAAATTAACCAGTATGGGAAGACAGGCTGGGATGGGCTGCACACCCTTTAGGGTATGGCACAATTCTCCATGGAATGCCTGAGGCAGACCTGAGTTCACATCAGAACCTGATGATGGTTGCCATGACAATGGAGTGGTAGCATTTATTTCTACTAAAAACATCTGAAGCACAGTGCTACACCTTTTCCAAATTGAATGCTCTACTTAGAAGTAATTTGCACAGATTTCCTACCCTAAGCTACTACAATTCTCAGCTGAGTCCGACTACTTACTATAAAGGGCAAAGGGCCTCATGCGCAGACTTGCCAAGTCATGGTTGGCTCCCTTTTCAGCTCCTCTGGAAGATGAGAGGGGAAAACAAAAGATTCCTGTGACTGGGGAGAACCTAAACCATAAAGGTAACAGGGTGTAAACTACTCTCTGATACAAAGGGAGGAAGTTACTGACTGTTCTGAGTCACTGCATGTGGATGGATCTGATAGTGCACTCTGCTAGGGGTAACTTAATAGAAAAGCTAGCTTTATTTTCTCCACTTAGACAGTTAAAGCAATAGTATTAGGAAGATCTGGGAGATGGGGACATCTTTAGGTGATGAGCCTTACCTAAAATGATTCTTTTGTAAAGCAACCAAAATCACCAGGGAAATCACCCCCTTGTTTAAAATACTTTAGTGGCTTCCTATTAAGATAAATGTTCAAATCCTTAGTGAGGCCTAAAAGGGCCTATATAATCTTACTCTTGCTTACTTCTGTACTCATCTCAGAACAGTTTCCCCTATCGTTACTATTCTTACTTCAGCCTTATTTCTTTCAGTTCCCTTAAAGGCCATGCTTACTTGCATCTCATGATATTTGGACCTGCCATTTCTACTGCATGGGATGTTCTCTGTGGACCACAGCTTTTAGGAAATCACATTTCATCCATTAGAACATGACTAAAACAGTGCCTCAAGCTTTCTTTGACTCCCTTACTAGATTAAGGACTTCTTTTACATGTATTTTGTGGGCTATATTATTTGTTAAAAATATGCCCTGCCTTCCAGACTCACCCTGGTATGATCCTTCCCTGGTATCTCTTCTTGCAGGAGAAGGATTATCTCCTTCCCCATTGATACCCAATTTTATAATGAGGCTTGCTTTGTACAGTGACATGCAAGTAGAAGTGATGTCATGTCCACAAAGAAGCTTCAAGGCTGGTATAGCTAAGACAGGAGATTTTCTTTTCTCTCAGATTCCAGAAAGAAAAGGACATGGAGTGGAGTTTCAACTGACCCACAAGGGACATTAACATGAGCAATAAATAAATCAACTTTTATTGTTATAAGCCACAGAGACTTGGAGTATATTTGTTATTTCAGCATAACATAGTGAGAGCTAACTCATGCATTGTCATAATATCCTTTTTTTTTTTTAACATAAGAGGAAGTAAGAGTATGATAGTATAACAGGCTCGAAGATCAAGCTCCTATATTCAATGTCATTCTGCTACTTGGTATTTTGTGTTCTAAGATATCACATGATTTAATGTGTCTGGCCTCAGTGGCTGCACTTGTAAGATGGAGATAATACTAGGATATACCGCATAGGGTGGTAATGAGAATTAAGTGAGTTAACACTGTTAAAACATATATACCAGTAGCTGATGGAAAGCAAGCCCTCAACAAATGTTAATTATTAGTATTCATAGGACTTAGCAAATTTGTCAACTATAATTTTTCTTTCTTTCTTCCATAAACTCAAAATTTTATTTTATTATTTTTGTCTTTTATAGTTTATTGTCAAGTTGTTTTCCATATAACACCCCGTGCTTATCCCCACAAGTGCCCTCCTCCATGCCCATCACCCCCCTTTCCCTCTCCCCCTCCCCCATCCACCCTCAGTTTGTTCTCAGTATTCAAGAGTCTCTCATGGTTTTCCGCCCTCCCTTGCTGCAACTATTTTTCCTCCTTCCCCTCCCCCATGGTCCTCTGTTAAGTTTCTCCTGTTACACTTATGAGTGAAAACATATGGTATCTGTCCTTCTCTGCCTGACTTATTTCACTTAGCATGACACCCTCAAGTTCCATCCATGTTGCTACGAATGGCCAGATTTCATTCTTTCTCATTGCCATGTAGTATTCCATTGTATATATAAACTATATCTTCTTGATCCTTTTGTCAGTTGCTGGGCATTTAGGCCCTTTTGATGATTTGGCTATTTCAACTATAATTTTGATAATTTGATGAAGGTCTGTTTCCCATATTTGACTATTAGGATACTGAGAGAAGAAAGCTCACCAATTTGATTCACCTATATCACCAGTGACTAGCGTACATCTCACAAATCATAAACAACTATCAAATGTTTGTTTTCTGAAGTGAATTTTTTAAGAAATAAAGAAAAAGAAAGAATGAATGAATGAATTATAAAGTCCAAAGCTAACATCAGTGATTATATTGAAAGGAACAAAAAATAAATACTATTAATATTTAAAATTGCTTGTAAGAGAAGTAATATTTCAAGTAATGTTAGCTTTATCCACTGAAATTATGTAAAATCTAGATTGATGAAAAAAAAAATCAGGCTTTCAGTTGACATCTGCAGTAGACAAGTTCCTGTGGTGAACTGTACTATAGGTCTGTGTCAGCACTGTCCCTGTCCCTAAGTCAAAAATGTGTGAAATGTGTGAAATATAGATGGTTTGCAAAGATGTTTTATTTTCAAAGAAGACTTCGGTAATTGTACATCTAATTCTTGAATTTTGTATGAATAAAACTAGTCCTAATATCTATGGAACATCTGTTCTCAAACTCTCCCCTTGCCATGTTTAGAGGACATTTCCTGGTACACAGTGTTAACCATCATTTTTCAAATCCTCTGCTATGACTGCAACTTAATGCCCATGTCTTCTCTGATAGCCAGTCTCTATTCTTCTAGCTATTCTTCTTTGTATTTCTACATTGTGTACCCAGGCAAGGTCCTTTCACAGAGGCTTGAAACTAAAAAAATTAGATTTCACAGCATAAGATACATGACTGGATTAGTAAATTAAATTGGGCTCAGGCCTAGATGAGTAACCAAGGAGAAAAGACTGGACTACAAATTTAAGGCTTTATGAAGTTTGACTTCTAGAATGTGGGATAAACACTACATAAGACCTGCGCTAGCAGCAAGGCCATTGTGGTGTTGAGGGACATGTTGAGCCAGAGGACTACCTTCTTTCAGAGGTAGTATTAATACTAGAATCTGGACTGGGACAAGTATGAAAAGCAGAACTCAAGAAAAGTATTTTTAGCTATGTATTTTTCCAATTTTATTGAGATGCAATTGATACATAACACTGTATATGTTTCAAGTATGCAGGTGATGATACATATATCAAGCTGTGAAACAATTAGCATATGGTCAGTTAACACTTCTATCATCTCACATAGTTACTTTTGTGTGTGTGTAAGTGTGTGTGTGTGGTAAAAATGTTTAAGATCTACTCTCTGAGCAACATTCAGGTACATAATACAATATTGTTATAGTCACCATGCTGTACAATGGATCCCCAAAGCTTATTCATCTTAAAACTGAGTTTGCTCCCTTTGACCAACAAGTCCCTATTTCCCATACCCACCTCTCAGGCCTTGGCAACTACCATCTACTCTACATTTCTGTGAGCTTGGCTTTTTTTCAATTCTACATATGAGTGAGATTATACAGTATTTGTCTTTTTATGTCTGACTTATTTTACTCAGTATAATGCTGTTAGGGTCCATCCATGTTGTCCCAAATGACAGGACTTCCTTCTTTCTCATGGCTGAATATGGTGGAATATACAGATCACATCTTTATCCCTTTATCTGTAGATGGTCATAGTGTGTTTCCATATGTAGGCTGTTGTGAATAATACTGCAATGAACATGGGAGGGCAGGTATCTCTTTGAAATCCTGATTTCAATTTTTTTGGGGAAAGTATACATACAGAAGTAGGATTGCTGAATCTTAAGACAGTTCTATTTTTAATTTTTTGAGGAACCTTTAAATATTTTCTGTAGTGGTTTACCAATTAACATTTCCACCAATAGTGCCCTTTTCTCCACACCCTTACCAACACTTGTTATTTTTTAACTTGTTGATAATAGTCCTTCTGAAAGGTGTGAGGTGATATCTTCTTACGGTTTTTATTTCATTTCCTCATAGTTATGTTGAGCACCTTTTCATTGTGTCTATTGGCCATTTGTACACCTTCTTTGGCAAAATGTCCATGCAACGTTTTTAACTGAACTGTTTGGGAGTTTTGTTGTTGTTTGTTGTTGTTGTTGAGTTGTATAAGTTACTGTTATATTTTGGGTATTAATCCATTATCATATAGACAACTTGCAAATATTTTCTCCATTTCGTAGGTTGCCTTTTCATTGTGCTGATTTTATCTTTTGCTGTGCAGAAGCTTTTTAGTTTCAGGTAATACCACTTACTGATTTTTGTTTTGTTTCTCAGGGTTTTTTTTTTTTTGTGACAAATCCAGGAGATCACTGCCAAAACCAATGTCTGGGAGCTTTTTCCCTGGTTTATTTTAGAGATTTTACATTTTCGGGTCTTATGTTTAAGTCTCAAATGTATTTCGAATTAATTTTTGTAAGTGGTGTAAAATAAGAATTCAGCTTCATTCTTTTGCATGTGGTTAACCAATTTTCCATTCCTATTTGTTGAAGAGATTATTCTTTCCCCATTAAGTATCTTTTGCTCCCCTGTCAAATATTAGTTGACTGCATATGCAAGCATTTCTTTTTCAGATATTTCATTATTGGTGTTCAAATGTGTTTAAGTTAAATAATCTATTATGTCCAAATGGTTTTACTTCTGGAAACTTCTGAGAAGCTCCATTTGAAACCTTGGACCTGGTACAGAGTCAAGCCCTTGAAATTGGGAAGCTTGGAAGAGTCTCAATGGTGATCAGTGAAAAATATGTGCGTGTTCCATTAAGGAAGAAACAAACATAACAAACACCTAACAGGTCATATTTGTTGTTGATCTTTTTTCTCCTCCATTTCTTTTGCCAAAAGTACTTTCAAACTCTCCAGGGATAACAATTGGAGATATCTTCAAAGGATGAGAAATGGGCACTTTGACTTTCAGTTGATGGCATTTTGGGGTAAAGTTCAGATTATCCTTTCTGTGATTTGGCAAAAAGAATACATTGTGAAGGTGTGAGGATGTGATAAGTAGGTGAGATGAAACAGCATAGAGAATTGAAAAATGCTAATAATTTATCAATTAATTAACAATGCACATAACTAATTGATCACCAACTATGCAGTTTTTAGAGTTACTCAGAGGTAGATAGCAGTTTTTGTTCTCAATGCTGATAATTCATATTTTGCAGTCAAGAATATCCAAGAGAAGTTTAAATAAATGGATAAGACTTATTTAAATTAATAAAACTATATTCATAAAATAATAGATGAGATTCATGTGATGGTAAAAATTTTTTTCTCTCCTATACTCCCAGTATTTGAAAAATACTTGATTTTTCACATATCAACCATCATATTATTTTGAAGGTTATTTTTTACACTCATATCTCTTTTATTCTCTTTTGTTACTGAAGTAGATAATCTTAATCATGGTGGTAAAGTTACTTGAATTAAGAGGTATTTGCTTTTATAATTAAACATTGATATAAAATATAGTGGAGATAGGGTGGGTGAAGAGCAGAGACACTTTATAACAATAAATTACAATACTTGATTTGAATAAGGAAGTTTAGAGACATGATAAGCTTTGGAGCCTAATTCCATGCCATGTTATCCCTGTTAATAAGGACTTGACTTATAAGAACTTGAGGTGCTTCTCCTTCCCCCAGGTAGTTTCTATATATTTTATCTCCCCCAAAGAAAACTTTCTTATCTCTGATGCATTATGTAAGCCTCTGGTGCTCCTCTGTTTTATGAGATATCTGTCTTATGTGCTTGGGTTGCATTGGTCCTGTACAGATTGTGAGCATACTTAATCTGAGCAGGATACCAATGGGGTTCAGGGTAGGCCACCCCAGAATGTACCATATTTGCATGTTAATTATTTCAAACTGAAAATGATTAGGGTCCAACAAACTCAAGAGCTTTTTACCTTCCCTTTAACTTCCTAAAAGAATTTCAGATAACAAGCTTGTACCCTGAAGAGAACTATTACCAAAGATAAGTTTTTGCTTTTTGTTTTCTTATTTTTGTCTATTTTTGTTTTTTTTGTTTTTTTTGTTTACATATGACCTCTCTGCATGGCATGGCATGGCAAACATTAGTTTACCAAACTTTGGCTCTTCTAGTCTTCCTTCTTCCCCTTTGAAGTCTTAGACTGCTACCCCTTCTCCTTAGCTCAGGATGGCATATAAACCTCAATTACCTGTCAGGGAGCCTCTCCTGTCTTTGTGGCACTCATGTACACAAAAAATTAAATTTGCTTTCCTCCTGTCGTCTGTCTTATGTCAATTTTATCATTAGGCCAACCAAAGAAACTAGAAGGGAAGAAGGGAAAATTCCCCCACCTACAATACCGAAGAGACCAAAGCATATTCCTGAGCCTTCAACATAAAGCATTCTAGCCATGTAGCCCTGGCACCAGAGGATGAAATATCAATTATTACAAACACATTCTGGGCACTGAGAGGCATTAGTCATTCTTCGATGTGGAATGGGAATTTTTGCTTTCAGGAGAAAAGAGGGACTTGGCAGGTACAATGAGAAGGGTTGCACTAAAGCTTTTCCCTACAAAAAGAGATGGTGCGTATAGTGTGTGCAACTGCATAGCTTAATCCATTTCTCTTGGGGTGGAGAAGGCAGTTTGCATTTTCCAGTGAACCATATCCATTGACAATTGCTTTGATTTTATTGTACAAGAGGTTTAACAAACAGCCAACAGATTTATGTTTTAGTGGAATACACAGCATAACCTTCAGCAGAAAACCTCCTTCAGAAAGAAACTATGTGCTTGGACTGCCAAATACATTTAAATGTTGTGAAAATCTAAGAAAACAGGACATTTGTGTGCCATGTTCACGAGGCTGAGTGTCCTCTGAATTACCCCCTTGGGGACAAGTCCACACACAATAGCGGGCATATACTCCTTATGCAAGTTGACCTTAGCAACTTGTGCATCTCTGTACTTGGTGTCATAGAGGCTGCAAAGAAACTATTTGATGGTAATATTTTCCACCACCACCACCCCCCACCCCGAGTAATTTATGCCTTTAAGAGATGTCTCTACTTAACACACACATTTTTTTCTCTGTTGAGAACAATAGCAAAACAATAATACAGATAACACAATATATCATTTGAAAAGATAATTTTCCCTGATTGTAAATTTTGAAGTGTAAACACTACAATTTTACCTGTTCTACTGAGGTATGATTAACATACAAAAAGCTGTAAATATTTAATTTCTACAACTCGATGTTTTTGAAGATAAGTATACACCTGTAAAAGGATTATCACTATCAATGCCTTAAACTTATCCATCACTTCCAAAAGTTTCCTCTTGCCACCCTCTATTTTACCTCATGTGGTTAGAATACTTAACATAAGATTTATACTCTTAGATCTATTAATTCTGTTCTCTGCTTCTTTGTGTTTGACTATCTTAGATTCCATAAGTGAGTTCATGCAGATCATGCAGTATTTGTCTTTCTTTGGCTTATTTTACTCAGCATCATATCCTCCAAATCCATCCATGTTGTGACAAATGTATGATTTTCTTTTCGTTTAAAACTTAATAGTATTCCATTGTATGTATATACCACATTTTTCTTATCCATTCATCCACATTTAGATTTTTTAGTACCTTGCTACTATGAATAATGCTGCAATGAACAGGGGGTGCTGGCATCTCTTCAAGATCCTAATTACTTTGGATATGTACCCAAAAGTGGGATTGCTGTATCAAAAGGTAACTCTGTTTTTAATTTTTTTGAGAAACCTCCATATTATTTTCCATAATGGCTCTACTAATTTACATTTCTACCAACAGTCTATGAAGATTCTATTTTCTACACATCCTTACCAACACTTGCTGTCATTTGGTTGTTCTTTGTTTTTGTTTTGTTATTCTAAAAATAGTCATCCTAATGGGTGTGAAGTGATGTCTCATTGTGGTTTTGATTTGTATTTTCCTGATGAATTAGTGATGTTGTAGTTATTGACCATTTGTATGTCATCTTTAGATAAATGTCTACTTAGGTCCTTTTCTTATTTTTTAATTGGGTTATTTGGTTTTTGCTATGGTATTGAGGAGTCCCTTATATGTTTTGCATATTAATACCTTAGGAGATATCTGATCTACAAATATCTTCTCCCATTCTGTAGATTGCTCGCTCTTTCTCTCTCTCTCTCTCTCTCTCTCTCTTTCTTTCTTTCTTCCTTTCTTTTCTGTGAGATGTAACCCCACTTGTCTATGTTTGCTGTTGTTGCCTGTGTGTTTGGTGTCATAGCCAAGAAATCATTACGCAGTTCAATGTCAAGGAGTTTTTCCCTAAGTTTTCTTCTAAGAGTTTTATTCTTTCAGATTTTATTGTTATGTCTTTAACACATTTTTAGTTCATGTTTGTATATGCTGTGAGGTAAGGATCCAATTTCAGTCTTTTGCATGTGAGTATCCTGTTTTCCCAGCACCATATTGAAGAGACTACCTTTTCTCCACCATGTGTCCTTGGCTTCCTTGTCAAAGATGAGCTTACTATATATGAACAGGTATATTTCTGGGCTTTCAATTCTCTTCCATTGATCTATCTATATGTTTGGTTTTTTGCTTATAACCATACTGTTTTAATTACTGTAGCTCTGTAATATGTTTTGAAACCAGGGAGTGTGATGCTCTGACTTTGTTCTTCTTGCTCAAAATTGCTTTAGCTATCCAAGGTCTTTTGTGGCTCTATATGAAATTTAGGACTTTTTTTTCTATTTATGTAAAAATATGTCATTGGGATTTTGATGAAGAGTGCACTGAATCTACAAGTCACTTTGGGAAATATGGAGATTTAGAAAATATTAACTCTTCAATCCATGAACAAGGGATGCCATTCTATATATTGGTGTTTTTTTGTTTTTGTTTTTTGTTTTAAATTTCTCTCATAGTGTTTTGTAGTTTTCAATGCTCAGGTCTTTTCACCTTAGTTGAGTTTATTCCTACATATTTTATTCTTTTTAATGCTAATTAATGTAAATGGACTTGTTTTCTTGGTTTTCTTTTCACATTGGTGGTTGTTAATATATAGAAACATGACTGATTTTTGTGTTAATTTTGTTCTTGCAACTTTACTAACTCATTTACTAGTTCTAACCATTTTTTTATTTTGTTTAAATGTTTGTTTTTGTTTGGAGTCTTTAAGGAAAGGAAGCAGTAAAACTAGTTCTGTAGATGAACTATATACATTTGGAAAATACAGAAGAATATTTAAAAAAATCCAAAAATGTTACCTATAATTCTACTACTAAAAATAATGCTTTGTTTTATTTCCCTTATGCATATATGTTTGCCTCTATATTTGCACATTCTTATATATATGTGTTTGTATGCAGATGCATGAGTACACCTATTTATAAACACATGCCACATTATATCATGTTTTCTTCACTTATTCTTATAACTTGGAAAATTTCTCTTCCCAGCTTAGGTTTTCCAAAGTTCAATTTTAAATGTTTTTGTGCCATTGCATCATATTGTGAACTAAGATATCTATTTATAGATAAATATCTTATTTATTTATCTATGTCTTTTCTAGCAGGTACTGACATCCTCTGTTTCCTTGTTTAAGGGTCTGTGATGTAAAGCTTAAGAAAGAACAGTGGGTCGGGTTAATGCTTTTTGTTCTTTTTATCCAGGGACCTGGCTTCTTTTAGAGAATGCCCAGGTGACAGAAAATAACAGACAGGTGAGAAAGTCAGCCTGCCTTAAAGCTGACTAGAAAATAGACTCTACCCTGCAAACTTCTTCCCTTAGGAGAGATACTATTTGAAGTTCTTCTTCATCACTTCATTCTGAATGAATTTTCAGGGGATAGATTTAGATGTCTACCTGAGAGAGCAGAGCCAAAAGGACAAAAGAAAACGTGAGGGGGTGCAATCCAAAGGTAACATGCAATGGGGGGTCCACTGAGAGCCTGTAAGGGGGCTGCAACTTTGGTCTTAACAAAGCAGGGTGATCTGGTAATCTCTTTAGGTATGTTTGATAATGTGGATTCCACATAAATGATTTATTGTCTACAGGGTTGTCATAAAGAAAAGAGGAGGAGAGAAGAAACAAAGGCCTAACACTGCTTAGTTTTATAGCGGGCAGGGAAACTGCTGATGCAATCACCTGGAGAAGTTATCTTGGCAACTCAGACTAATGGGATTTCTGCTTGCTTGTATTATACAGATAGCATCATAATGGTCTGCTTTATTTTTCAAACAGGATACTAACTTTGGAGCAATGTCAAGAAAAAAATATAAAATCACATATGTTTTCTGTGGCTGGGTTCTATATAGGTTGATATAGAGACACATTATTTTATGCCATATAGAGAGGGAGAGAGGAAATTTGAAACAAAGAACGTGTTGGTAATTGATCTCATTTATAAGCCTTTGTCTTGAACATATGTTCTACGGACATAATCCTAGCTCGGCTTCTTCATCAGTTGTGATTAGAAAGTACCTGTTCTCAGGGCACTTGGGTGGCTCAGTCAGTTGAGCTTCAGACTCCTGATTTTGGCTCAGGTCATGATGTCATGGCTCATGAGCTGGGCTAGGTGCTGACAGTGTAGAGCTTGCTTGGGATTATCGCTCTCTCTCTCTCTCAAAAAAAAAAAAACAACTTAAAAAAAAGGTACCTGTTCTCTAGTCCTGCAATATTTCAATGTAAAATTTGGGGATAGACACATGACTTAGTGATTTTATATTTGTGCAATGTGTGAGAATTGTAAGAGAAAGATTTTTTTATTTGTAAATAATCCTTAAAATTATTTTTAAAGTCATTCATTGTTCACAAGCCACCATAGCATCTTTACTACATGGAGCATTGTGTACTACAACTTTGCCCCCGCTGTTCCTTCTGTCTGGAACCCTTCCTCAAACCATCACAGGACTTTCTCCCTCACTTACTATAAGATGTTGCTCAGATATCATCTGCTTAGTGAGATCTTCTATGGTCACTCTATTGAAAATGTCACCTTCATATCTATACTTCCTATACTCTTTTTGCTTTATTTTTCTCTTTAATACTTAATATCTTTAACCAAGTATAGACTTTTTATATTGCTCATGTGATCTCCTTCCACTAGGATGAAAGTGCCATGTGGGGAGAGAATTTCACCTGCTTTTTTTTACTAATACTAACCAGCACCTAGAACACTGTCTTACACATAATAGAAATATATGCAAATATGTTAAGTGAATGCTATTAATATCATAAATTTTTAATGGATGAATATAACTACATACTTACATTTATTTTAGTAAACTAAACATAAACAGAGGCTTTAATGGAAGCAATACCAAGGACATTTGTCTAAATACTTAGAATATTATAATTCCATATTTAGACAATTATTTAAAAATTAAGCAGCCTGCATCAAATTTAAACTGAATAATTTATCATTGATTTGGTCATCAGTTCCTGAACTCTTTTAAAGTCTCTGTCTTGCAAGATATATTTTAGCTTAGAAGATATTATTGCTTTCAGAATATTTTCCCAATAACAAAAGAAAAATTTTTTTAGTTACATTTTAGAAAGATCCAAAAGAAATTACCAATTTTACCTAGTTTCAGTCCTTAGTTCAAAACATCTGAAACAGAAAAGATAAAGATGAAAAACAAAGATCATATCCTGAAAAATATAACAGCATTGTAGTTTCAGAATTCATGGCTTTTTTTTTCACCTCTTCTTACCTACCTCTATTTACCTGCCTGCATTCACTGGCAGAGGATTTAGCTGTATTAGATCTGTTTTCTAAAAGACATTAGCCATGAAATTTGATATATGTGTTTGTTTTCCACCTTAAGCCTAACTAGGAATTAATTGCTCAATAGAGGATAACACGTTTAATTCATCATTCATGTAGTCATTTAGTATGTATGGAACATTGACCTAGGCTTTCTATTATCTTCACGGATAATAAAACACAGTCTTGGTCCTCAAGGAACTTACAATCTATGGCAGATAACAACTTGACAGTTCAGGCTGTGTGGAGTGATACCCTGACACTTGGGGTGGAAAGGTGATGCTTTACAGTATTACTCTCTAATGATTCCTACCACTGTGAAGTGCACAAGTGATCATAAGTATCCATTAAGTATTGGCCATCATGGAAACAATTTGTCAAATAAGGCAAGAGACTGTAAGTGCTATTAGAGAGGTGTAATCAATGTGCTCTGTGATCGTTTATTCTGACTCAAAGACTGCAGAATGAGAAATGGAGTGGCAGAAATTCCAAGTGTTGTTGTGGGATTTTTTTCTAAAGTCAGGTAGAATATTTGGTTTAAGTAGACTGTTAGAGTAATTGGAAATGAAAGATAGAAGAGATTACACTGATCACTTCTATTTCAATATAACAGGTTCAGAGAGAGGAGGTGATGTACTCAAACTTATACAACTGATTTAATGTAAGTACAGAATTCTAACTTAATTTATTAACTGTTACTTACTGTCAAATATTTTTATTTTCAATCTGGAATTTTCCTTTACTTTTTTTAATGAAAATCATTCTATCAATCTATTGATTATTAAAGTGGGTTTGGATCAAGCATAAGGGAATTGCATTGTGTTATAATATGGCAAACTTTTAGATATGATTGCCTGATAAATATTTGCTTCAGGAAAAAAGACTTTTAAAAAATCTTCAGGAAGTTTTCCTTCACTAAATTAATTTAAACTAATGATTCTATGTTTGTTTGTTTTTTTTTTAGTTTCTTCTTATGCTTAAAAAATGTAACCATAGCAGAAATAGCATGTCATAGCAATACTGAAGGGGCTTAATTTATCTAGAGATTGTGAGAAATTATGTCCAGTAAAACTGGGAATTTTAAAAAATCCTTTAAGACTTCTGTAATGAAATGAATTAGAGCCAGGAGAGCCTTAATCAAAAGAGCAAAAGTTGGAAAGTGTAGCTACCTGATTTGGGTTCTATTTCTGATCTTATCCCCACTCTCCTCCCACACAGTGGCTCTATTAGGAAAGAGCTATGGCATTGAAGTATTATTTGCTTATAACTGGAAAAATACTCATAAAATTAAATACATTCAAATCCCCTTTTCAATTAGAGTCCACACTCTTCAGCCTGCAGAAAAATAGCCACTGAATCTTGAGCTTACATTTACCTTTGTTACTAGGTGTTGAGAGTGCTCGTTTACTATAGGCACATGTATTTTAGAGTAAAATTTCATCAGCTGAATGTAAATGATATCCATCGATAATGCCAGCTTTTCTTTCCAGTCATCAAGAACATTTTAAACCTGACTTATTAAATCATTCAACAAATATTGTTGACCACCTACACTGAAGAGTAGGCACAGAGTGTACAATGGAGTATGTACAGGGGTCACTTTACCATATACACCTGGCATCCTTCCTTCATTTTCATCCATTTATCTCTAAATCCAACTTCAGCTCACTCCTTAGGTAACCAATCTCCTATATTGCAAAATTGCTTTTTCTGTCCCTCATTATTCCACACAGGGATACAATGTGAAGTACATTGCCACAGGCCCAGAAACCGTGTGAATAATGACACTTTAGAGATTATTACTGACTCCATACAAGAAATTTCCCATTTCTGATCTCAGAAACACGTAGCATATACTACCGTAGATAAAGTTAACAAGGAGGTTTCTGATTTTCTTACTTATTTTCACCCAATCTAACCAATCTCATATTATTTAACTGCTGTGTGTGTGTGTGTGTGTGTGTGTGTGTGTGTGTGTTGGTGTGTGTAACTTATCTTATTTACAATATAATAGGCATACAAAAAAATGACAATATTTTCTACTTAATAACATGTATCTTCCTTGGCAAGGAGTTAGAACTTGTCTATTACTCTGAAATGACTGAAATGAAAATGCCATTTGAAAAATATTGAATGGTAGAGTTTACTAAGCAAATCAATTTACATTCTTGAAAAAGTTTATGAATCTGAACTATAAATAATAGTAACGGAGTTTCTGAAATACTCTAGTTCTGGTAAAGTATTCTTAAAATCCAGAAGCATCATGAAAGATTAATTAAATAAAATCTTTTATTAAATTGCTACCAACCTCAAATGTAAATCCAGTTTATGGGATATTGAATTAACTTTAGTGTCAGATTGACACACTGTTTATTCACTTGTATATGGATTTCCAGAAATGTTCATTATTTTATGACATTAATGAAGAGGAAAAAATAATTTCTATATGTGGATATTTATTTTTCTATTGACAACAAAAGTTAAAGAGAATGAGAAATTAAATATTAATGGCAGACATACTTGAACAGTGAGATTGTCATTATATTTTTTCCATGTTTCAATTACTAAACTTTTCACTATGTTAGGTTTGGTATGGGTTGCATCTATTTGGAAAAACAACCATGACTTCAAAACAGGCAAACAACAACAGAATTTAAACAAGTGATTTATGAGACGATTCCTTGGTAGATATTTTTTTCCCTTGTATGTAATTTAGAGCCAGAGAGAAAATGTCTGAGGACACCTTGTAGAAGAAAAATACCACAAAATAATTAAAAACCTAAATGTAATGAAACATTTATTAAAGATGACATATTTAGTGGCTTAATTGTACTAAAAAGTGGTAACAATCCATCATGCCATTGAGGTTTATGGGACACTTAAGTACCACATAATCTTAGTCTAGCGTTTGATGTCTTCACGTTTTAATCTTGATAAAATAGGAAACGTGAGCAATAATTCAGCAGATGGCACTCCTGTCCTTAGGCCTAGACTAAAGCAAAATCCAAAGATGTTTGTTTCACACTTCAGTATAGAAATAGCACTTAGAGGGGCACCTGGGTGGCTCAGTTGGTTAAGGGTCCAACTTCAGCTCAGGTCATGATCTCACGGTTTGTGGGTTTGAGCCCCGCATCAGGCTCTGTGCTGACAGCTCAGAGCTTCAAGGCTGCTTCAGATTCGGTGTCTTCCTCTCTCTCTGCCCCTCTCCCGCTCATGCTCTGTCTCTCTGTCTCTATCAAAAATAAATAAACATTAAAAAAAATAAAAAAAGAAATAGCACTTAGAAACCTGTATAATTGGGGTACCTGGGTGGCTCAGTCCGTTAAGCATCCAACTTCAGCTCAGGTCATGATCTCATAGCTCGTGGGTTCAGGCCCTGCATTGGGCTCTGTGCTGATGCTCAGAGGCTGGAGCTTGCTTTCAATCCTGTGTCTCCCTCTCTTTCTGCCCCTCTCCCACTCTTCTCTCTCCCTCAAAAATAAATAAACATAAAAAAACAAACAAAATCCATAGTCAATATTCACAACAAACCTTGGTGATAAGCTCTTTCCA
Source organism: Cryptoprocta ferox (assembly GCA_028646485.1). Classification (NCBI taxonomy): domain Eukaryota; kingdom Metazoa; phylum Chordata; class Mammalia; order Carnivora; family Eupleridae; genus Cryptoprocta; species Cryptoprocta ferox. The sequence goes on along the minus strand of CM053572.1, from coordinate 94,598,691 downwards.
CAGGCACTGAAATGCTATGTGGGTACAGGAAAACCGTTAAAAATCCCAACATCTGAGTGGTATTGGCATCAGTGCTGGAGAAATCAGGATAAAGGAATAGGGTGTCATCTAAGGACCTAAAAAAAGGATAATCCTCAGATAACCAATTGATATTCATTGCAAAGTAATGCAAACATGGGCACCAAGTGTATTTAGAGAGTGGGGTGGAATTGGTTGAATAAGCTCATGTGATCCTTAATAAGTAAATGATATGGTTGAACTATAAATAATCTTGAGTGTTACCACTTTCAAGAACAGCCCTCCACTGACCTTTCTGCAAAGACAGCAATTATCATTATTAGAGAAACTACAATCCACTGTGGTTTAAAACTTTTTAGAAGATGTAGACATGGTGGCTGGGTGACTCAGTTATAGATTTTATCTATAATCTATATCCCTCATTATCAGAGAAAGCAACACAAATGTAGAAGTATTATCTGTCTTGGTCACTGCTTAATCCCCACTGTCTAGAACAGTGCCTGAATGAACAAATGAATGAATCTGTGAATGCAAATTGAATGTATCAGGCTAAGAGATTTGTAAGGAATTTATCCAAACATTCACAGCTTGTAAGTTGTACAACTGGAATCTTAACTATAGATTTGAGTCCAAACCCTGTGGGCATCCCATTGTGCCAACTGTTTCCATCTTGTTTCCAACATTTAATGTCATCAGGGCCATGAAAAGCAACATTATGTAATATTAGTTTGAACCATATGGATTTGCCTTTCAGAGTTGAGTGGTATTTACTCTGTAACATAAAGTGTATAAAGGAGCCACTCTGCTAATAGAAAAGATACCTTGTTCAAAAAAATCAGTAAGTTCAAAGGCCCATGTTAGGAAAGAACATGGGTATTCTACAGGCTGACAAAAGGCAGACATGGTTGGAAATCAGTGAGTGATTTACAAGGAGAGTGTTTGAGAAGTAGGTTAGGTCTAGATCCTACATGGTGCTCTAGGTTATGTAAATGAATTCACATTTTATTCCAAATGCAGTAGGAAGCCACTGAAAGTTTTAAGCTAGAAGAGTAAGATGATCTGATTTGAACTTTTGAAGAGTCAATTTAGCTTTTATGTGGATAATAAACTAGGAATGGGCAAATATATACATGCATATGTACCTTTACACCCTACCTACTGCCTTTGAGTTTAGGGGAACGGGGAAAGGATGATTTGCATAGCACTAGGCACATGGTGACACTGAAGTTAATGATAGCATCCAACGTCTCTGAACACCAAATGATACACCTCCCTCTTTCTCTGTCCAGCTGCCTGCCCTCCGCAGCAGCATGAGCAACTTCTCATGGAATGAAACCCTCCTGTACAGATGGCAACTCTAATGTGAGTGGAACACTGTACTACATATGATTTCATACGCAAAATATTCAGTGTGTGACAACAACAATATATTTTCTATTGTTAAAATGTATTTTATTTCTGTATACTATAAAATTGTTAAGTATGATTTTCTTTAATTTTTTCTAGGAACGTGATTCTTCCATCTAATGTTCTTTATTACCTTCCCATTTTCTTTTATTTTTCAGGATAAAATGCAGGCTTTTAAAATTGTTCACAATCTCGTCCCTAAATCCCTCTCCATTCTCACATTTACAAGCAGTCCTTACTCACCCATATTCTGTGCTGAGGCCATCCTGAATATATTCATCACATTCTATTATTTTTTCTATACTTCCATATATTTGGGTACTTTTATTTTTTTGGTCTGATACAGTTGTATACAATCTTAAAAGCTTGGTTATTGTCCTCTTCCCCAGAAAGCCATGACTGGTACTTCCTTAATTGGAGAGAGTCAGACTTTTCTGTACATTTCTTTCTGCCCCTTATTTATGAATATATTAATAAATTTCTATATTGGATTCTTATTCATTTATTACCAAAATGAGTTTCCTGTTGAGACATTACTTTTCATTTGTTTTATGTTTCATGTGTATAGCAGCATTGGGCTTGAGATAGTTTAGCCATTAGACAAATATGATCTAGGTTGCAATCTACTTTTCATACATGCAGATATTCTGAATAACTACTATTCATGTAGAAATAAAGTAAATTCACTCTATGCAGTAAGAGGAAAATCAGGATAATTATTATTAGTCATTTGTCAAATTCCAGTGGCAAAAAGTATTGCAGCTTAACAAAACCAAGGGAAGCAAAACGTAGATCCTCAGTGAGATCGCAAACATTCTTAAGAATTTTTAATAGTTTTTGTGGTTTTGGAAGTCTATATTTATGATAGATATAGTATAGAATAAATAATAAATTAAAGTCAATAAAAGTTTTACTGTTTAAAAAATTGAACTTGGAAGAATTGTGTTAATACATTGTAGATACTACCTTCTTTATTGTTTTCATTTAAGCACTTTAAAAATAATGTTTCCACTGAGGACCTCCACCACAATGGATAAGGGTTTTTGGTCTTTGCTCTTTTATTCAGAAACTGCTGACCTTTGAAGTGGAAGGAACTAGGAGCTGGAAGGGAATAAGTACACTATTTATTATTTGAGGAGGCAGTGCACTACCAGCAGACTGCTTTCAACCCTGAAAACAAGATCATATTTGCGGAAGTCCTTGACAAAATTACAAAACAAAAAACAAAACCAAAAGCAAAAGCCTCTATTCATAATTCTGGTAACAGTAATGGAAATAACAGACCTTCTAGATTCAAGATCTTAGAAATTAGGAAATAGAGTACATTTGCTGTAAAGTACAGGCTTTGGTGGATATACTTATTATTCTGTCGAATATTATAATTTTCTGCTCAGATTTCCTCACCTCCTTTCACAAGGCCACTGAATTGTCTAAAAATAGACATAAATGAAAATAATTTTGTAATGAAATAAATACTTCAGAAAAGGAATCACAGACCTCCATGGTTATGTGAATTCCACTAGAGTCTATATATTCATGGGCAGAATCTTTGTTCCTTCTATAAATCTTGCACCCAAAATAGTGGGACAAACAATGCTGAATCCCAATATTCTAATAAATGATGTACTGAATACCCACCTTAAATTCAAGTGGAAATAATTATATTTTTCTAATTTTCATGTATGCTTTAATATTGGTTTATTTATATACCAGATCTTCCATTTGTTAAATTTTGCCACATTTGTTCTGTCTCCCAATCTATCTCTCTCTGTATATAAATATATAGCCATTATCCTTATCTCTTCCTGAGAGTAAGATGTGGACATAGCATCTTGTCATTCCAAGCAATATAATATTTCTGTTCCCCAAACAAGTATACTTTCTCGAATACCATACCATCCTCCAAATCAGGAATTTAAAATTGGTACAATATGACCATTCAAGCCCAAGTTCTCATTCAAATTTTGTCAATTGCCCCAAGAGTGAAAACTTTTCCATTCTAATTCTGGCTCCTATCCAAGGTACCACGTGGCATTTAATTGTTACATCTCTTCTGATTCTTCCTTCCTGATTCAGTACCTCAGTGTTTTCCTTTTTTCTGTGACAAGTTTAAAGGGAGGAGGCCTTGCATTCTATATAGCACGACCCTCAACCTGGGCCCGTGTGATGATTCTTCCTGTCTTGATTCAGCTCATGCACTTTTGGCAGGCATGCCACAGAACTTTTGTTGCATGCTTCTTGGCACGTCACCTCAGGAGACACTTGCGGAAAATCCTTCCTTTGGTGACTTTCACTGTATTACCTAGAAATAGTGGACTTTGCCACATTTTTCCACTTTACAGTCACCATTTTCTCAGTTTAGTTGACTAGAGTCATGTAGGGAAGTATTTCAAACTAATTCTATAAACCCATTCCTCATTAAACCACCACCAAATGACTTTAGAGTTTATTGATAGCATCTACTCAATTAACCATGATCTCTGATAGTTGCCAAATGGCAATTGGTTCCTTTTAGTGAGGTCACCATTTAGAAAGGCAGTATCTTGGCACTCACTGTACTTATTGTTACAGGAGTAGCATTGCCCTATCAATGGACAGAGCTCAGAAGTATATGTATATAATGCATATACAATTACTACCACTACACATATAGCTGTGTATGTTACAAAATCATGAGTCTATATTAAAATTTTTAATTTTAGTCCAACACCTCATGTTTTCTTCCATCATTTTACCTTTCTTTGTTAATATCTTCTCTTGTTTTCAGAGGTTTCATACTATTCTCAAAACATTTCCTTATTTGCTCAGTGTAACCGAACTCTAGCCATGCCAGCCATCTCTTCTGTCATCTCTAATCTTCCTGTCATTACCCCCATGTTGGTCATCACATCTTCTAGTTTGCCCTGTATCCCTGAACACCATCAACCCTGCCATTCCATACTTCTGTGCAGTTCCCCAACTCTCCTTCTCTACCTCCCATTCCAGGTGCCAATGTTCTCCTCTACACAGCGAAGGGAAAGGAAATAAAACTGGCAAAGAATTTTTAACAGAATTTCTTCCCACTGAAGAGTACTCTGCAAAAGATTCTTTAATGAATCCATGTTATGTGCCACCTGGATGGCTTAGTCGGTTAAACGTACAACTTCAGCTCAGGTCATGATCTCACTGTTCATGAATTTGAGCCCCACATTGGTCTCTGTGCTGGCAGCTCAGAGCCTGGAGCCTGCTTTGGATTCTGTGTCTCCCTCTCTCTCTGCCCCTTGCCCACTTGCACTTGCTCTCTCTCTCTCTCTCTCTCTCTCAAAAATAAAGAAACATTACAAAATTAAAAAAAAAAGATAGTCCATGTTATACCAATATGAAAAAAGAAAGGAAGAGAAGAGGGAAGGTACATAGCTCTTTCTGGTTGCTTTTAGGTTACATATTTAAATTTGAGTTACCTAAAGAAATGACTCTACACTTGTACCTAAAATGATCTCTTTGCAGTTCTACCGCCCCCCAAATTAAATTAAAGGTGTTTATTGTAGAATTTAAGATATCTGCCCTTTATAAAGCCTAGTGTTATAATGAAACATGTTGTAATATAATACTAATTATGTAAATAGTTCTAGGTTTATTTCTAGAGAATAGTCATGTAAAATTTTATGTCTTTTTTGTTTCAATAAAGCAACTATATGTATTTTCTGCAAAGCACAGCTCTTATATAACATATTTACTGTCACCATTTAATGAAAAAGAATACTTAAGCCAAAGGATCAAATAGTTTCCTAAGATCTCAGAAGTATCCAGTTCTTCCAACTTCACTGTATCATGCCACGAACTTTGAGATGACATGAAACATACACCCAGAGAATATTTTGCTCTCCTCTTCCAAAAATACACAGTATTGTGATGATATCTCAATGGGTGATTTTATCCATAAACAGTAGAATATCACATTAAAAAGAATTAATTATTGGTAATATATATAATCTCACACAACAGGAAGTCTAGTGTCAATAGTGTGAATGGTCTGAGATTTTACTCTACCTGTGGCTAAAATAATTAGCCTGTAACAGTTTCACAAGTACATGTGAACACAAGACTCTTGGTCAGATACAAAGGCTGTATTACAGTTTTTGCACTGGTTGCATGAGTCTCATTTCCATATGGAAGTTAAAAGGACATCTGCCCATATAGTTGGCTGCATTGTACAAGAGAATAACTCTGAACTCAGGAAAGCAGAATCTTTTTTCACTTAATAGGCTGTAAGCTTGCCTACACTTTGTCTTGGAGGCAAACATTAACTTTATCATACTGAAAGGTAAACAAACTGCCTCTGTGTTACAGAGGGAGACACTATCTCTATCTTCCAAGCTTATTCATTATACAAACATCCTTGAAAATGTAATCAGACACAAAGGCAGTCAGAACTCCTGCTTGCAGTGCTGATGTGCAGAAATGCAAGAGACCCATGGAAAATTTTCTTTCAGTGCTCAGCCGAAGGTTGAGTCCAGAATTGGTTTTGCAAGTCAGCAAAATCATCATGGACCCAGATGCCCGGTGCATTAGTACTCTGTTATCCTTTACAAGTTGGAAATGTTTTTACTTATGGTGGACAGATAGTTACAGCAGTTTTGTGTTTTCATCTTGACATATGGCCATATCTAGTGAAAAAATACATATTTATACTCTTGCATCATTTTATGTTTGTTTGCTTGCAAAGCCATATTCCTAGGTTTACCTGTCTATCCCTTTGGTCAGGATTGGGTCATGCATTCATACCTAATCAATCACTACCAAGGAGTTTGAGACTTATCATAATTCTATCCTCTATTTTTTTTCCTGAACCACGTGAGAGGGAATATTCAAACAAATGGAGTTTCTGCAGCAAAGAAGCAGCCATATTGGGCAACCAACTGAGACTGCCAGTCAGGCTCCTAGATTCCAGGAACATTTCTACTTCTCCGCTCTATAAATTTTAAGCATTTCTTTTGCAGCACAGAGGTGGAAAATGGTCTTCCTCTTTCACACATAATAATGGAATATGAGCAATTATAAAGTCTTTACATTTTGGGAAAACCACAAATGTGAAGCTAAGTGGGATACAGAGCTTTATCCTATTATCCAAGTTTGTCTTCTTACTTAACTTGTAAAGTTATAATTTAGAGATGTCCCTCCTTTTTACCCTGAGGATTAAAGATGATGAATATCAGCATTACTACCCCTTTCAGGAACCCTTCTCAACCTTCCATTTTAAAGTGTTTTCTTCTTATTTATAACTTGAACAAACTATAAGTAGGACTACTCTTAAAAATCAAATTTCCTTACATTCCCTTGAGAGCTCATCATTATTTTCTTCATCAAGAAGTTATCTCTTGAATTACCAGAGAGTCAATTAGCATGATTTTGAGAGCAATTTATATTTGAATGGTCTTTAAATGTGTATTTTATGGAAGAAAAGTGAAAAATATCTATTTGATTAATTTAATTACTAAAGGTAAAACTCCAGAAAAAGAGAATATGTTTCCTCCACTAGATTGGCTCTTCTTTTTCCCTGGTCTAAACTTTTATATCGAAGAGCTCTCAAACATGCATCCTGCTGGGATGTGATGGGATCTTATGAAACTAGGTTACTAAGTATTTCCAGAAACCTAAGGAAGTTTCTTTAATCTTTTAACTGGCAGAGCCTCAACTGAATAAAACAAAAGCATTTTTTTATTATTTGAAACAAGGTGTTGTCAAGTCTCTTTTCCTTAAAAGAAGTAATTATATAAAATGCTCTATGCTCTACCTAGTTTTAAAAATCTGATTTGAATTATGTCACATTTAGTTTCTAAAACAAGGTATCTTTCAGCCTTTGATCTCAGACACTGGTTCAAATGTTGTTACATTAGGCAGTTTTTGTTAGATTCTTAAAAATCAGGATTGTATCATCTAACAAAAATTCAGAAAATAGATGTGTCCTAGAAGCAGCTGAGTGGCTCAGTTGGGTAAGCATCTGACTTCAGCTCAGGTCATGATCTCATGGTTCATGAGTTCAAAGCTTATATCTGGCTCTCTACTATCTATGCAGAGCCCACTTCAGATCCTCTGTCCCATTCTCTCTCTGCCCTTCCCCTGTTTGTGATCTTCTCTCTCTCTCTCTCTCTCTCTCTCTCTCTCTCTCAAAATAAACAAACAAAAAACTTAATAGATGTGTCCTAAATTACATAAGTACCTATCTACTTTGTGGAAGGGACAAAGTAGAGTCCTAGCCCAGGGCTTTCCCAATAGAATACATTGCCTGGGAGCACACCATGTAGTAATAATTTTGAAGTAGGTTTCAAAAAGCTCCAGTTAGCCCCTATTACTATGTGACATTGGAAAAGTTGCTTTTGTGCTCTGGAATTTTTGTTTTCTTACTGTGATGTTCAAACATTGGATTAAATGTTCTCTAAGAATCATCATTCCAGAAACTGATCTCAAGATCTGTGAGATTTTGTGATTCTTACTAATTTTACAGGGCTATAGTCAGGATGTTTTCTAGACATGAGGACATGTCTATAATTCTTGAAAAGGTTTGCTTTGTAAACATTTTGAAGTTTCACTACCATGATTTTTATATCAATGTTTTCTTCCCCATTTGTGAAAAACAAAGACCGAGCCACACATGGCTCTTTCTCTTCCTAATTCCCAAACTGTCCATTACTGCCATTTCATCTCATTGAATATATTGCTTTTCTAGAAATAACAGTTGAATTTAATTTCATTAAAAGATAAAGTACTATGTATAATAATGTCCTTTTCTTTGACAAAAGGACATCAGCAAAACTTAGAATAATTAATAAAGCAGACAGAGCGTACACCAGTAGCCACTCCTAATTCTCTTTGAGAACTAGGTGGAGACCAAAAAAAAATAAACAAAATATACTTTTCTAATTTTCTATAAGTAGACGTTCATGTAATATACTTTTGAGTCATCTAATCATTTCTTTCTGATTAAAATATTTTTTAAGCAGAGTGGATATGCAACACAATCACAAATCCCCCCTCCACCCCCAATCAGTATACCCAGACTCTGCCATTATCTGATGGGGTAGTGATACTTTCTGCCAAAAATCCTTTTGAGTAGAGGTTCTTGGATACTTCTCTTGATGAGGTGATACATTTCATGTGTTTGAAAGGAAAATGTTTCCTCAAGGAATGAAGTCTGAGGCAGGAGTCTTTGTAAAGAAATATAGATGGTGGGCAAAAGTAGCGTGGATGAACTTGAGTTCTAATTCTTCACACACTGACTTATTCCTCCCAGAAATCTAGTTGGCAGCGTGGGGGTGATGAGAGTTGTGGATGGGATAGAAATGATAACAAAACCACTATTACAATAAATAAGATAATCTACCTCCAACTACCCCAAGAGGAAGATACTGATAAACAATGGTAATCTAGGAATCTCATTTAGAAATATTTTACAGCTCTTCCACAAAGGTTGCAAAGTAAACACTCTATAACTCAGAGGCGTTGTTCAAAAGTTCAGAATCTCTTCAGAATTTGGTGTGGTAGAAGGTTGTTACAAAAACTCATGAGGTTGGATACGTGCTGTGGTAGTTGTTTTCATTTTAGGGATGATAAGGAATCCTAAAGTTATTATCTCCCACAGAAAGGACTCTGAAATTAGGACTGTGTAGGGTTTTATTGATGTTGCAGCCGTTGGTTCTTTAGTATCAATGGTAGTATTATCAGTGAAGATGATACTGGTTTCAGTCACAATGCTCTAAGCACGACTAATGCTAAACACCAAGTGGACTGTTTCTCAGTATCTTCTCAATGCCAGGAAAAGTGGGCCTTGGGAAAATGGAAATCTCCTTGATTATAGATATCAAAAGATGAGTAGACTCTGTACTCTTATCCTGGTATAGTAAGATGTCTACAAAGTGGCAAAGAAATCAAAACTATCTTCAGCATGGAGCTGAGTGTTAGTGGGAGAATCAGAGTAGATCAAAGAAGTATGGGAGAGAGAGGACAAGATGGCGGAGAAGCAGGGAGCTCTGTAATCCGCGCACGCCCGTATGGATTGAACTGAGAAGGACTGAAGGGATAAAACTCGGATTTGCAAGTGGGGGAAAGAAGAAACAGATGCCAGAAAGAAGACAACCTCAAAGATGCCTGAGTGAGTGGCTGTGATCTGGGAAATTAGGGGACGGGCGGGTCCCGGTGGTAAAGGGGAAAGGAACCCCGAGCCCAACACAGGGAGAGCGCGCTGTGTCCCGGAGAGACCAGGGGAAGAGAAAGAGAGACGGAAAACGCACCTAGAACCATCTCTAAGGGAGGAAAAACTCGCCCGTCTCCCCATATATAACTGCCGAGCACCGGGAGAG
>CM053572.1:94524333-94588430 GCA_028646485.1 Cryptoprocta ferox | reverse complement strand
ATACTGAAAACAAACTGAGGGGGGAAGGGGAAGGGGGAAAGGTAATGGGGGGTTATGGTTTGGTGGAGGTCACTTGTGGGGAAGAGCACTGGGTGTTATATGGAAACCAACCTGACAATAAACTATAAAGTTTAAAAAAAAAAAAGTATGTTCACTTTTGTGCTCTTAAAAAAAGTGGTTCTTTAACAAATCGGAGAATGGGAAGGTTTTTTTTTAATTTTTAATTCATGGAATCAGTTTCCTCAAGTGTGGGCTTTCTATGGGTCAGCATCTATTGTGACCTTTGGTAGATTAATGGAATTGGCATTTGCGGCCTTTTGCTAGTCAGTCAATGAGGTAACTACTGCAATGGTTTGTGTCCTCTAGAGTAGACTCCAATTTGTTCTCATATCTGGTTTCATGCCCTACCTTGTCCACTTTCCACAACCAATCTCCCTTACCCATTCTCCACATTAATGCCAGAGAGTTTCCTCAAGAACACAAAAATGATTTTGTTTCTCCTTGCCTAAAATTGCTTGATAGTGCCACATTGCCTAGATTATAATACATAAGTGCCTTAGATTGGCATAAAAGTCTTGTGTAGTTTGGCTTTTGTCTAGTTTGTCTAGTAGTTTGGAGAGGTCTCCAAATGTATAATTCTGTCACAGGACCACATATCCACCCAAAACACCAACTCATTTCTATTTCTCAGCTGTTATCAAAGATGCTGAAGTTCTTGGGAAAACCTCATAATGCCATCTCTTTTGATTTATTACATTCCCTACCTGTCTTGTGTTTCCATTTCTTCTCTATTTAGAAAACTCCTATTCACTCCTCAAACCTTAACCTTCTTTTGAAAAGACATCCATGACATACTCAATCACTCTGTCTTTTAGCTTCCCACACCCTCAGCATTTTGCAGTGACTGGCACGTGGTAATTTCTTAATAGTTGTTTTATTTATGAATGTATTATTTCTGACATTAGTTTTCACGATCTTTAATGAGTAAATGTGCCTGTAAACCTTTAAGAGAAATGTGCAGTACATGGGGTGTGTCAAGAATTGTACCTAATTGCTGGTAAGTAATAGAGATCTGGTCACAATCGTTTACACATATTAAAGTTTATAGTTTAACCAAAAAAGAGTTAAGATATAGGTACACTAGGGTTGATGTGGCTGTGCCACAGAGTATATATAAGTTTCTTCTACACCTTTTTGTAGTATAAGTCTTGACAGTTGGCTTTTCTTTTTGTGATGCAAGTACCTGACTTAAGCTTTGATTGCTGAGACATCCATTTCAAAGGGCATCCTCTTCAAAGATGGTTATCTCCAATAAACACATTGCCAGCCACAGGACTAGACAAAGAGCCAGGACACTCTCCCCATATTCCTTTGTTTTAGAGAGCTTGGTTGGTTTCAATAACGGACCATCTGGCTGCTTGTTTTGTTTCTTTCCTTGCTTTAAATTCCCACTCTTAATGTTTTAAATTCGCCAAACCATTGGCTTCCATCTTCAAACCCAAATAAAACTAAACGGAGTTCTTTCTGTTACCAAGAAAGAAGAGATTTAGATAAATTTTGCTAGAGGTTTTCCAAACAATGGAATCTTAGTTTCACAAAATGTTGGCATTTCTAGAGACATGCATTCTTTGCAACAGTTTTGGAAACCTCTGTCTACACAATCTGTTTCCATTTTCCCCTGCATAACAAGTTATTAGTTGCTAATTACCTAGGAAGTAAACTTCAGATCCCCTTCGATTTGATATTCTATTATTCTATTAGATCAAGACCTGCCTTTTGAGTTCAGATAATTTTTTCTGTTCCCATACCTTTGAATTTGTGCATTTATGATGCATTTTCTCTAGGATGATAATAATCCTTTCTCTTTAGAGATATTTTCCAGAAGCTCATCATTTTTCTTCCAAAGGACCAAAGTCTAGAAGCACCTGGAATAAAGCATGGGTCAGCTATATTCTCATGCTAGATGATCGATTTAGGCATTTTTGCCCATCCTATTGTGTAGACATTGTACATCTGTTGTCTGCTATGGCATCCACTGGAAAAGAAAATCTTATGTGCTATATTTCAGCCTCTGTATAGAGCCAGACTTGTCAAACAATGCAGATAAAAACAACCAATCATTTTGTTCCATGACTAAACCTAACAATCTCTGGGATACTACAATTCTCTATCAACTGATGACAAAGCTGCCTGCTTTATAAGGAAGGAACATCTTCAGCATAGAGATGCTGCATTAGAATACAAGCTGCATATTCTGCAAAGTTCCTGGGATTCCAAGGTTCAAATCCTGGCTCAGGCATAGGAAAGTTGGAAAATCTCAGGAAAGAACTCTTATTATCTGAGACTGAATTTCCATCTCTGAAAGAAGTATCAAAGCATTTTGCAGCTTAATATTAAGTTTTAAAAAAGTATGTAAAGCATTGAGCATAATTCTTGGCACTTGGCTGTCTCCTTAATTTTCTGTTTTTCTTCTCGCCTCCTGCTTCATTCTTCTCATTTTTATATTGTTATTTGTCAGTACTAATAGAAGTATTGTACTAGTGTTTTAATAGTAACAATAGTAGTTAGGTCTGTTCTCCAAAAGTTTCTAGGCAAAAGCTTTCTTTCCATTTTTTAAAATAAATCCAAACATCTGTGTTACACAGCACAAACATATTCCTTATTTTAGGAATACTCAAAGCATCAGTAATCTTTGTATCTTTTTAAAAATAATGAAGAAATTGAGCCAATTGAACTTCATAAAGGAAAAGAGACAGCATGGATCTCATCTGATTGTCTATCATAAGTCTATAATTTCCAATATGATCTGGCTCCTGCACAAATTGCTAAAATCATCCAGTATCACTTTGCCTCTCTTTCATCACCCATGTTCCAGCAACACTGCTTTTATTCCTGTTGTTCACGTTTCTGTGTCTCTACTCATGCTGTCTGTGTCTCTCTCTCCTTTTTCCCCCTTACTCTCTTTTTCTCCCTCCCTTTTCCCCTATTCCCATGGAATGTTCTTCCCCCAAAATTCTGCATGACAGACCATATACCAAATGTTGTTACTTCAGAAAGGCCTTCCTTGGCCACTCTAATGAAAGAAGCTGTCCCTAATTACATTATCATTTTTATTTAGCTTTATTAATTTATTTATGACAATCTGAAGTTTTAGAGTGTATTTGTTCATCTACTTATATCTGTTCCTGCTTATTAGTAGGCATGCAGAAAGAGGGAAGAGGAATTGTCAGTCATAGTCAGTACTGTATCCCTGGTGCCTCGAATAATATCTGCCCCACTGGTGGCTCCTCAGTGTATGAATAAAGGAATTAATGCTAAGTGAACCTTTATTAAACATGAAGGAAGGGAACTGCAGGCTGGTGTTTGTTCATTCATCTTTCTAGATTTCTTTTATACACTACATCCTTTCATTTTGCTATATTCTGTTAAGAGCTATGAAGTGTCTAATACTGCACCTTACTTGCAAGCTAATACTTTACTCTGCTGCAGTTTCTTGGATGCAGGCAGAGGACAAAAGACACTTAGGCCAAAGACAAAGGACTTTATTATTCAAAGCACAACCAGCAACATAACATTTGCATCAATGCCCCATACCCCATTTTCCACAAGGCAACGTGAGGAGGGCCAGATGGCACCTGCATATGGAGCACAGTGCATCACAGGAGAGGAATCCGGAATATAGGGGACCCACATCTCTCTTTTATGTTTCAAGATTTTATTTTATTTTATTTTATTTTGGGTAGGCTCCATGCCCAATGTTTGAACTGATGACCCTGAGATCAAGGGTCGCATGCTCTACTGACTGAACCAGCCAGGAGCCCCAGGAACCCATGTTGTCATGAGAAACATGCATGCTATCTCTACCTTCCAAGGCTTTTACTACAGAAACATCTTTGAAAAAATAATCTGGAACAAAGCAATCATTTTCTCTGCTTGTAACATGCAGAAATGCTAGAAAACAACAGAGAATTGCCTCCCAATAAGTCCCTCTAACTCTTACTCACAATTCACCCCAATGTCTATTTTGCTTTTCTAGATTTTACCTTATATATGACTTGTTCAATATATCTGTTTCCTCTGAATGTTCCTGGCTCTCAGAGAGCCTACAGTCTCATGTCAGTGAATAAGGAAATCCAGATTTTCCACCTCCAAAATGAACATTCCCTACACCATCTCACTCCCATGAGCACAGCCTCATAAATATTTGGAGTAGTTGACACTGTTTTTCAGAGCTATCTCCCTAAGCATAGTAGACAGGAGGTGGTTAACTAATACTCTCCACTGAGAATGAAGGGTTGGGTGTCCTCTGAAGCACTTAGAAATATTAAATCCAGCAGAAGTTCAAGCATGAGAACCCCTTCATGTGAATCATTATTATTGGAATATTTAATAACCAGAATATCCCTAATCAGCATGGATCCAATACTTTGGAGTTGGCAATGTGTCTGTCATAGCTTGGGAATACAATCAATCTATCAGTCTATATTTGTAGGGTCGGGATTAAGGGAGGGAAGTCTTTAGTCCAGTAGAATCTAGGCACCAATACCTGAGCTGTCAGGTTTTTGCAAATGTTCAGTAAGGTCTTCACCTTATGCATAAGAGATATATGGGCTGATATGCAGGGTAACAATTTTCTTGCCTAATTATTGTGATAAGAGACAAGATTTAGTATTCAAAAAGAAACAGGGAAGGCATGCCTGGGTAGCTCAGTTGGTTGAGCATCCAACTCTTGGTTTTGGCTCAGGTCATGATCTCACAGTTCATGGTTTCGAGCCCCACATTGGACTCTGCACTGACAGTGCAGAACCTGCTTGGGATTCTCATTCTCTCTCTCTCTCTCTCTCTCTCTCTTAAAATAAATAAACTTTAAATTTAAACAATAACAACTAAAAGAAACAGGGAAGAGGATGGGGGCATACACAATTTGCAAAATGCAACATAAAATGTTGTTACCTATGCATAGATTCACGGAGTCAAGGAGAGGTAATTGTGCATTCTGATTAATCTAACATCAGTGTTCCTATAATCTGAATCTTTTTAAAGCTCATGGTTACAGAGTGCAGGATTTAAGATAAGATTATCTAAAGACTATAGTGACTGCTTATGCTAATATACATTGCCATCACTTTTTCTAGGTATCTTGAATTCATCCCTTAAATCCTAAATTGTACAGTGCATGCTGAGAGACATGTATTCCATGATGTGTGACATTTCCATGGCTATTTTGTAAATTCTCAAATGATGGTAACATAAGGTATTTCCTAAATAAAAATGTTATAATGTCATTGTCTCCAGTAATAGTATCTATAGTACAATTTCCTTTGGACCTCAATGTGAGGAAGAAATATGAATCACAATCTATAAATTTAGAAACTGAGTATCAGAAATATTTTATTATAATAGTTCTGATATAATATTAATGAGTAGAAATATTATCAGTAACATTAAAAAATGTTCATTGAGTATTTATCATGTGCCAAACACTGTGCCAAACACTTTATTTAATTATCTAATTTAGGTTTCTTAAGAAAAAAAATTGGCTCTTTTCCTAATTTTTAGGTGAAAAATCAGAAATACAAAAAAGTTAAGTAACTTGTCTCAGCTCAGTAATTAGCTGAGCCAGGACATGACCCGTGTTTCCCTGAAACTGCTCAGCTGTACATCCGCTTAGACCTCTATTTCATTGAGTTTGTTTTGAACAAAAGGTTTCTGCCATTTTATGCCCATCCAAGACCAGACACTTTACTGCTACTTCCAATATCTACCATCCTTTGATCTCAAGAGAAGAAAGGATATCTTTTTACAACCAATCTGGAGACTAATGCACACCACACTTCACTGGCCCCATACTACATGGCTAAGTCTATCTTTGCTTACATACTCATCTGAAATGCAAACCTATTTAAGCTAGGAGAGGTAAGAAATGCTAACCTCCTCTACCACAGCTTTATAATAAACTGTACTGAGCAGAGTTTTAAATTTAAAAGCCTTTTAATAAAATTACACAGATATATTCATCAATGATTAAGCCTGATCTTTTCATCCTTTAGATAGAAAGCTATGTTTTCAACCCATAGACAAACAGATGCCCAAAGTCCAATGCTGATCGTATATGGAAAAGTTGCTTTTCTTTTTTCATACAAAGATGCAAAGAGAATTATACTTCTCTCTTGACCATGAGGTTAACTGTTTCTTCAATGTTTTTAAAAAACACTAACTTATGGTATTTTTTAGGAGTGAAAACAAATAAATTTGAGTCATTTAAATTTTCTCTCTGTTTAAAACTTGCTCTTCTTACTAAGTTTATGTGTGTCAGGGGGCAGGAGCAGCAGGTAGAGAGAGAACTTTTCAAATGAGAGAAAAGAGCATGCTTGGTAGGGATTTGGAGATGTTTACCTACATAAATGCTGTGCAGAACCACACAGCAAAGCTTACACAGCCTTCAGCATAGGGATAGGAAGTGATTCATTTAACAATAGGATCTTAAGAATTAAGTGACTGGTGAACAGTTCCAAGGTCTATAGGCAGAGAGTTAGGCAAAGAGCTCTGGTTCCCATCAATGTGATGCTAACATACTTAAACATATGCTCCCTAGGGTATTAAGCAGGCACAAAATGAATTCTGCCTGAAACCAAAAAAATAAAAAAATAAAAAATATAAATAAAAATTTAAAAAAAGAAGTGGCTGTAAGTCTCTACACTGGTAACATTAAAAAAAAAAAAAAAAGATCTGGGATTTATAGTATGCACCAGAGCATCTTTCATACTCAACCATGTCTGTCCAGTTGATTGACAGCCTTTATTTTTCGATCATTTATTGTTGAGTTCACAGTAAACCAATAAACATTTCATTTGGAGCAGCGCCTAAGACTCTGAACGAAGTGTCTTATTTCTCCAGGGAAATTTTACTCCTGGATCACTATATAATTAGAAAGAGGAAGAAAGTGAGTATGACTTTCTAGCACTATGCCACTTCGTCTTCAACTTCTAAGATAAGTGAATAAAATCTCAGCAATTCTGAGAATCCAACTCTTCCGGGGTGATAATTATAATAACAAACCTCTCTGTAAACCTAGAGTCAGACTTCTGGGATTTTAAATGAACTCTAGTGTCACTGCCTCATTTCTTCTGTATCCAGGAAGCTAAATCATATACTTTTCTTTTTGTTACTGTCTTATATAAAAAGTTTTACAAAAGGTATACATACTCACACACACACACAAAAATTATGCTAAAGGGGCGCTCAGTCAGTTAAACGTCCGACTTTGGCTCAAGTCCTGATCTCAGAGTTTGTGAGTTCAAGCCCCGTGTTGGGCTCTGTGCTGACAGCTTGGAGTCTGGAGCCTGGTTTGGATTCTGTGTCTCCCTCTCTTTCTGCTCCTCCCCTACTCATGCTCTGTCTCTCTCTCTCCTTCTCTCTGAAATAAATATACATTAAAGTTTTTTTTTAATCATGCTATGGAAAGGATAAAATGAAAGGTGTGATCTTTGTTTATAGCTCTATGTATCTGAACTGTGTACCATTTCAGATCTATATTTTATCTTGTTATTAAATGTATTTTGCAAAACAGTAATCATACTATTTACGTTTGCTTTTTTCTGATGTAGCAATACACTTCAAGCATCATTTTATGTCAGTAGGTTAAAATTTACTTCATTTTTTTAAAGTACCACCTATAAATTCATGATACGAATATACCAAAATTTATTCAACTCCTCCCCTATTTGTGGACATTTAAGATGCTTCTAATTTTAGGGATATTTACAGATAACCCTAATTTAAGCTTCCATCTGCATCTGGGCCAGAACTATTTAAAATTTATTTACTAGAGTTTCCTTACATACATTTTTATATCTGGCAACACAATCTCTGTGCCTACATTTCTTTCCCCAAAAATTTTGTGATGATTTTGTTCATATTCACTCCTCAGAAGAACTTTTGAATGGGCTTTCTAAACAGTTCTAAAAACAATCTGATTAGAATATTTGGTGCATTTGTAAAGATTTTGTATGAAACACATTCTGGAAACTCTAAGGCAGCAATAACTATAGATAGGAATTCTGCAAATGAGTATGAGACCCATTTGCAGTAGTTGGCCTGAGCAAGTGAGTCCTTGAATACAGTACATTGTTAAATGAGGAAATCTCACAATTGGATTTGGATTTGGAAACTAGATAAAAATAAGGACCTATACAAATGATGGTTAATGAGGCCTCTTTAAATAAAAGTGGCATGAATAAACAACTATTTAATATTGTGCAGGAGTCTTTTTGTTAAGATTTTTATATAAAATTTTATTTTCACATCATATTTGATGTGCTGAGCTCTGAAGACTATATTTCACTTTATGTCTTAATCAATGTGCTTTGAAAGAGAAAGGAGTTCAGCAACTTTAAAGTTAGCATGATACTTCAAAAGGAAAGAATGATAAAATGTGGGCCTATAATTTTAAATATTACCAACACTTTCTCTATCTGTATCCATACATTATAGTAGAGGAACTACTATACAGTTTAAAGGAATCTAGTCCTAAAATATTTGGGTTTTCTCTTACATTTTTATGGTGACTCACAAGCTCTTCTTAAGGAAAATATTAGCCCATCTTATATTTCTGTTTTTTTTTTAATTTTCTTTGGTTCTTATATATTGCTTAGAGTGAAATCACACATTAATTTTAAAAAGTGTGAGGAGAGGTGGCCACAATTTGTAATGGATTTCTTTCTATTTATTTATTTATTTGTTTGTTTGTTTATTTGTAATGTATAGGGCCTTCCATGGGAATATAAATAGGAGATAGATGCTGTTCTGTCTGAGAACAGGGCTTATATTTGCACTCTCCTTAAGTCTTTGACAAAGGCTTCTGAACCTTGACTGACCTTCCCCAACCATGTTCTTCCAAAGCCACAAGGCAATTCTCCTGAATTCGCTGACTTGCTTGGGAGCCTGACAAAAATTTCTCCAGGCACTGAAATCATGATTTAAACATATGGCTGTCAGACTAACTTAGAACGGTTCAATCCCTGAAATAGCTAGTTTTCCTAGAGGTATCAAATCTCTCAAGGTCACCCAAAGAGTAACTATAATCTTTTAACATGGTTCACAAAACTAATAATGAAGGCTAAGAACAGAACATTAGTCTAGTGACGTTGCTTTTCAAACACCCTTTCTAAGTTCTCTCTTTATTCTACTTTGACAGTTCAATTTTTTTAATGTTTTATTTATTTTTGAGAGAAAGAGAGATGAGGAGGGGCAGAAAGAGAGGAAGACAGAAAATTTGAAGCAGGCTCTGCACTGTCAGTCAGTGCAGAGGCTGATACTGGGCTTGAACCCAGGAATCTTGAGATCATGACCTAAGCTGAAATCAAGAGTCCGATGTTAACCTACAGAGCTACCCAGGAACCCCTACTTTGGAAGTCTAGAAAAGCACACTTTTAACTGAAATTAGCTTATAGAAAGAATTGTAAAACAAAGTGCTTTGTCTGATTTGTAATTCAGTAGTAATTGATATCTGTGTTTTATCTGAATTCTAAAACATTGATATTCAAATGATCTATTATGGAATTAACTTCCCTGATAAAATAAAATATTCCTACACAAATTAAAATCATGGTATAAAAAAATAAATCTCTGCAAGAGTTTTTCTCATCCTTTCTTGGTCTAGTAAAAGTTACTTTTCAATTTCAGAATTTACTGAAGCCATAATAAATGACTTGTCTTTCAGTGTTCCCTACTGTAATTTCTGAACTGCTTCCTCCTTCAGAGGTATCTACTACAACTGTCAAAGAAAGAATAAAAGTAAGTAATTCTTTTTAACTTCTTATTTGTTCATTAGTTTTCAACTCATTTATTTTGTATTCCATTTTATCTGATTTTAATATTAAGCCATTCTATACTTTGACTAAACATAAATTTTCTTATTGACAAAATTGTTGAGCAGAAGTTGGATAGAGGATTTTTCACCTCCTGTTGTGGGGTTATGGTTGAGTCTTGCTTCCGCCTTAAGCATTTTATGTCTTATGTTCTACCACCTGCTGAGTCGAATTTCTCTGAAATAATGAATTCACTTTCCTTGTAAAAGCCAATGCTTTCTTGCTTCAGGCTATAACTCCATGATGAAAAAAAAAATCAAATGGTCAATCTGATATTTAATAAATTTTGGCTGAGTGAGTTGTTCCAACTGCAAAGCCTTAACTTAATTGGTTGCCATATGTAAAAACATAATTTCAATATTTGAAAAGCTAAGATATGTTCTAGGGTATGTTACATGTTATCACAGATTGTTGCAATGTAAAGATTGTATAATAATAACCATAACTACCAGTTGCTGCAAATATTTTAATGTATTACCAATTTTATAGGTATTATCTTATGAATATTCCATGTAAAACAAAATTATTAATTGTCTGCTACAAAAAAAAAAGGAAACAAATTTAGAGAAGTGGCTAAACAGTAAGTAATTGATGGAAGAGAAAACGTCTGACTCCAAGTTCCACTTTCTTAAATATGTTATTCTGCTTCCCTATACTAAACATTTAAAACTTTTTAATTCATATAATAACATTTCTTCACAAATCACAAATCTGCGATCAGAAATACTTTCATCAGTCTCTCGTGACCTTTCTCACCCAGCCTATGAGGAAAGGAGTTACCTTCACTTACCTTGTAACCACAAATTTTTGGAAGCCACAAAATCAGTGTCTTCAGATTCAAATCTGAGCTCTGACTTATGAGCCATGTGTGTCTGGGAACATCCTCTATTCTTTTGAACCTAGGTTTTCTGTCCGTAAACAGCATTGTTATGAAAACGCAATTGCAAAGATTATGTGGGTGGGTGGAAATCCAGTACAGTGTTGGGTATACTTTAGCTACTAAATAGGAGATAATCTCTTTTATGGGGAGATGGAATGGCATTTTGGAGTTCATTCTCTTATCTCCTTTAAATGAAATTTAAGAATGGTCTTCCTTATATGTTGTAATTTTAACACTGAAAGTGAATAGTGACAAACAAAACAGCAAGCCCACTCCATTGCTTTCAGAATCACACTTCACATCTTTTAAAGACAATTATATGCTGTCGTCTTTATAAGCAGATGAAATGTGGAATAAGTAAATATATCGTCAGTTGTCATCTTGATCCTTTATGTTAAATTGGTATTGGCCTATATGGTTTCTGATATTGTATCTCTTTGCCCATCCAAAGCAATGCTTTCTGGGCTAAATCTCCAGTTCTCATGAGAGACAGTCTAAGTTCCTGAGGTTTGCATGGGCTGATTGTTTCACAAATGAAATTACTCAAGAGTAATTATTACTGACTTTTAAAACCCTTTTGTTCCTCCCTACCCCTGCCCAGGATCAGAGGTATAATTAAAATGAAAGTGGTAAAATTTTTTTCCAAGAAAAACCATGGTGAATGTTGTAAACAAAATTGGGGTTTAGGTTGTTATTGTAAACAAAATGGGTTAGGTTGACATTGTTTCATTTTAAATTATAGTAAAAAATATAATTGGTTATATGTTCTACATTTAACAAAAGGACACCAGATAATTTGGGATATATTTGTAAACAATCATGATAAAATGCATCCATATCTACAAGCTCATTTTTATTTCACTCCACAGAACACAGTTATTGTAAACATCAAAAATTGGGAGTTACTGAACAGATGGGGCTTTGCCTTAATTCTTGATCTGTGTTCTAGTAAATCCTTCCATTTCATATCCTTTCCACAAATCCTATGGCCATTCAGGGCATGATGAGTGACTTTTTTAAATTCTCCTTTTTGTTTATGTCACTTTTTGTGTTTTATGATTTCAAATAAAGATGTGAATGCAACTGCCCAACAGGACAATGAGGCCACAGTAAAGTTCTCAAATATTCTAAACTAGGTGATTCTTATCATGTCAGAAGATTCTGCATCAAGTAAATGCAGTTTCTTGGTAACAACAAGCTTATTTATTCATTTATTTATTTTTACTATTTTTGATGAGTAATCTTTCTAAATTGATTCCCCAACTCAGATCTTTGTTTTTCCTTTCTGCATGCTAAACACTTAATAAAAATAAATGATATTGATTAAATATCTATTCATTAGGTTCAGCTGAGCAAAGAAAAATAAGGAAAAATAAGCATTCCAGTAGGTTAAAGGACTTTACATGAAGATTACATATATACACTTTAAGTTTACCAAAGGAAACACCACCTGAATGCCTTAGTTTTACTATAAAAATTGAGAATGCATGTTTCCTCAATCAAGTCATATATTTTAAAATATCTAATCTAGCAGCACTTGGGTGGTGCAGTCGGTTAAACATCTGACACTTGGTTTCAGCTCAGGTCATGGTCTCACGATTTGTGAGTTTGAGCCTTGCTTCAAACTGTCAGTGTGGAGCCTGTTTGGTATTCTGTCTCTCTCTCTCCCTCTCTCTCTGCCCTTTCCCTGTGCATGTGCACGCTCGCTCTCTCTCTCTCTCTCTCTCTCTCTCTGTCTCTCTGAAAAATAAATAAACTTAAAAAATAAAATAACAATAAAATGTATAACCTAGAATTGTGACACTTTAATAGACTGTGCTCATGTTCTTACCTCCCTCCTGACTTAGATTGCGATCTTCATGTTCCTAATGGAATCTACAGTCTTCAATGTTTTGAAAGTTACTGATATTTATTTGATATTTGAAAATAAATTATTTCTTTTAACTATCAGCTTAATACCATTCCTCTGAACCCTGAATAAATCTGTATTTTCCTGCTTGGGTTGATGGGTTTGATATCTGTGAAAAGATTTTGAAAGAAAATGGGGGGTGAATCTGGGTTACACATGAGTTGCTGATAAACTGAAAACTGCCACAAAAGAAGATTGGATACTGTCCTACTTATAAGACTATTCAAAAGAGTCTGGCTCTCATATCTATGTTTTATTCCTAAAGAGTATTTGTTGGTTTTTTCTTAAGTCTGATGGGGAAATGTAAAATGTACATTTGAGGGGGTCTATGGCTTACTGTAGAAGCTGTGATTGGCTCTATCTTGGAGTATCTTCAAATCCTCCTGGTTTAGAGTATATATAAAATATTCAATGCCTAAGGCAGGTGTAGTGAGAAGCATTCTTTTTCTCAGAACACTCTAGAAATAAGAATATGGACCTAGGATTAAGCCTGGTGAGCAAGCTAGGTTGTCTGGTACCTTGTCTATTAACTGGGAATTTTATGTTTCAGTTAAGTCTAATGTGTAATGTGGTCAATATAATCATTATTTTTAGCTACATGAATATGCTATACAGAATGTACAACAATGCTTGAAAAATAATGAATCTGTATTGAGCTGAAAGAGAAGGAAAGTGGCATTCATTGGACACCTACTAGGTGTTATGCAAGAGGTCTATGTGAGTCACATTTGTTTTCCTACATAGCGCCACTGTCAACTAAGGAGGTAACAGTACCTCATTTTAAAACTTCAGAAAATGAGGTTCAGAAAAGTTCAGCAATATACCAATGGTCATGTGGCTTTTAGATACCAGTGGCTTCAGATATCTATTCATTTGTGAGCAATCACTGCCACGTTAACCCGAGTTCTACTTCTACAGGAAGAATTACATAGTCTTTGTGATCAGTGAAACTGGTGGGGGCAAACAATCTCTACATCCTTTTAGGGCCTTAAGCATTTATGACTCAGATATGAGAAAATTTTGATTTTGTTTCTATTATACATATCATGTCTCTCACTGTGCTGAGATGTCAAACTACCCTTCCAGCATGAGAGAAAGAATTTGTCTAAGTAGCCTAGATGATAAATGTGTCTAGGTTAAGGTTCAAAAAGTGGTCTATCACTTATATCACAGTTCTTCTTCCTACTGAGCTATTATTTCAATACCAATTATAAAAGAAGGTGTAGCCCTCTAGGGGCTCCTGGGTGGCTCAGTCACTTAAGCGACTGACTCTTGATTTCAGCTCAGGTCATGATCTCAGTTTGTGGGTTTGAGCCCTGCTTGGGATTCTATCTCTCCCTCTTTCTCTCTGCCCCTCCCCTGCTCTCTCTCCCTCTCTCTAAAACAAACAAACAAACAAACAAACAAAACCCCAAAATTAAAAAAAAAGAAGTCATTGCCCTCTGGATGCATTAATATAGTTCGTTAGCAAGATAGTCTGTATTATATACAGGGAAATTAGAAAAGGTGGACTAGCTTAGTGAGTGTAAAAATTCCATATAAATATCTAAGATTATATGCATAAATGTAGGTGTTATCATGTTTAACTGCAACTAGTACATTTACTGTTGCAGATTGATAACCATGTTTTATATATGTTAAAACATACTTTCAGTGTACATGTCTAAACTATGCAAAGGCATTTAAAAAGACCACTTTATTCTAGATTTCAGTTGAAGCTTATTTGATACTTCATTATTTTTACAGGTCTCTCCTCCTCCCTCACCCAAATTATTTTGTAAATGATAAAAAGCTACACTGAATTAATAAGAACACTCTTGTTAGTTTTTTTCCTCATTTGGTTCATATTTAGTGGGAGAAAGTAAAAACATTTCTGTTGAAAAGAATCAGTACCACTTCAATTAGGTCAGGGCTTCCTGCCATTTAAAATTGACAGAAAAAGCAAAATGTACCAGACTGCTACACTGGAAATAGAGCTATCAGGCCTCCCCAGGATCTGTGGTCCTAGGTTTGACCTCAAATCCCTTTTGTCCAGAACCAGTGACTATTTGGAGGTCCCTTGAGAGAGTGGACTCGTAAGACAGAAAGGAAATAGGAGGAACTCTGAAACACTAAAGTAAGCCTGATGCTGTGTTGCAGTTTGATGCATTAGACCAGCAAAAGGAAGAATCTTGTCGTGAATAAATATTATTATTTAAAGATTTGTTTTTGAGAGAAAGAGAGTGTGCATATGAGCAGGAGGGGCAGAGAGAGAGGGAGACAGAGGATCTGAAGTGGGTTCCAGGCTGACAGCAAAGAGCTTGTCACAGGGGTCAAGCTCATGAACTGTGTGATCATGACTTGAGTCAAAGTGGGATGCTTAACTGACTGGGCCACCCAGGCACCCTGTGAATAAATATTTTTTTAAAATGTTCAGAGGCAGGTTTTATGTAACTGATAAGAAGATGGTTAAACATAGAGTGAGATGAATACAACAGATTTAAACATGAGCTTACAACCACAGAATAATCAAGGACATAAAGTACTATGGAAGTATGGTTAAGAAACTAACCTTTGGAATCAGAAGATCCTGGTTTGCATTCTAGCATGAACATTCCCTACCCACGTGACCTTTGGCAGATCTCTCATCTCTCTAATCTATCACTTATTGAATGATTTGTAAAACAGGTATATTAAAACTATCTCTCACAGAAATGTTTTGAGAATTAAGTTGTTGGGTTTATGCAAATTTTTTAGCACATTACTTGGCACCAAGTAAACACTTTAGGAATATTAAATATCATGGTTATTACTATTTCAAGAACTTACTTCAATCAGGTGCATACACACTTTGAAGGGATTTATTCCCCTGGGTAGAAGAAAATAACAAGATGTCAACAATTATCTAAAAGATTCAAAGGGCACCTGGGGTGGTTCAGTTAGTTGAGCATCCTACTTTTTTTTTATTTAAAAAAATTTTTTTTAATGTTTTATTTATTTTTGAGACAGAGAGAGACAGAGCATGAGAGGGGGAGGGGCAGAGAGAGAGGGAGACACAGAATCTGAAGCAAGCTCCAGGCTCTGAGCTGATAGCACAGAGCCCGACGCAGGGCTCAAACCCACAGACTGTGAGATCGTGACCTGAGCTGAAGTCAGAGGCTTAACTGACTGAGCTACCCAGGCACCCCAAGCATCCTGCTCTTGATTTGGCTCAGGTCATGATCCCAGGGACTTGGGATTGAGCTCCACTGGGGTGCTTCATGCTGAGCATAGAGCCTGCTTAAGATTCTCACTCTCCCTTTGCCCCTCTCCCCTGCTCACACACACTCTCTCTCTCTAAAATAAAATAAATAAAAAATAAATAAAAGATTCCATATAACAAGACAATACAAAGTAAATTACTTCATTACTATTAATTTCTTACACTCCTAGATTCCTTGGTGTTATGTGCATATGTTAATGATACCTAGATGGGAAATAATAAATGCACTGATAATTTAGAGTTGCAACTGCTGGTTTTGGAGTAGTCAAATTATCAATGTTTAAATGGCTACAATTCATTTATTAAATTTATTTATTAAAAACATATATGCTCAAAAGAAAATTATACAAATATCATCTACTAAAAACTCCCCTGTAAGTATTGTATTTTAAATAGAAAATCACAGTATGGACATTTCCATTTCCATATGTGCATTGTAGTTTTAAGATAAACCCAACATTATTTATAAATATTTATTTGTTTTAAAATGTATGGAAATGCTGCACAATTGTCACATAATACTTTCAGTCTACAGAAAGATGTGATTGACATTTTCTCAACATGATTATTGTGCAAATGGTAATGTTTCAGTAACTGCTTGAAAAAAAACATAATTAGTAGAATGATTTGGTTGTGTCACATTAGATATAGGATAGAAAGTTATTCCCATTTTGCAGAGCAGAGTAGAAGAGTAGAAGGAGCTGTGCAAATTTTACCAGGAGGAGAAAAAAAGATGAAAACATTACATTTCTGGGACTATCAGTCTTTGCTGAATCAAAACATAACTATGGAATTGTATTATACATTGTCAGGCAAGAAAATAGTGTTTTCTAATTGTTAACCCAGAATTTCAAAACCTACTAAAGTGAGTTTTATTCTCAGAACTGCTCAATAAATAAATGAATTAATGGATAAACACATAAATAAATTTTAAAAATTGAGTAATATCATATAGGGAAGCTATGATGAACTTCAAAGGATATCTTTAAGAATACATTGACCTTTGTTGTGTCTGAGCAGAGGAGGCAACATTAGATGATCTTCAAATCTCTCTTCCTTGAAGATTTATTTCTAAAATCATTTCCCAGTAACATTTCCCTTTCAAACCTCAAGATAACCAAGCCCGATTCTGAAGGTGGTCTTCAGTTTTATATTCCTGATCATCCCAATCACCTGTCTTAAGTTGTAACCATGTAAACGGATTGCACTGTAGCACACGGTCAAGGAACTCTTGTAGAATCATAAAGCCGTGAATAGTATAGACTGATCAGTTAGGTTTTTTCTGCCCTTGGCCAAGCTCCGCCTCTATCCAAAATGTCTCCCTAGCTCGAAGTCTTCTAGGACAAAAATGGCTAGGGAGCTCATCAAAGTTCGGACCTTACTCACCAGAAGCATTACATGGAGGCACCCCACCTTTTCAGCACCTCCTACCTAGTTGGGCGCAAGGGCTGAAGGGACAGCTTCCAGAATTTCAGGTCATTTTAGAAAGCACTCCCAGGAAGACAGTACCCATCTCCTCTCTGCTACAAACACCCATTCACAAAATCCGAAGAGAGAACTACAGTCTCCCCTAGTTCCTTGGGGATTTAGTTAAACTGATGTTGGAACACACCCCTCCTTCCCTAAGTGTATAATTACTCGTGGGTGGAGAGCTACCAGGGAGAGTAATAGAAGAGGGCGCAGGGGGGAAAAAAGTAGAAGACGGGTTTGTCCTGACTTCTAAAAATCTTGTTAATCTTCTCTCCTCCCCCTCTCCCATTTTCCTAATCCAGAGAATGATGGAATTCGAGGCAAGGGAATGATTCCGGAAATGGAGATATGACTCCCAAACCTAGAAATGATCTGGGTGATTTATTTAAAGTTAAATACTCCTCGCTCCGGGAACCCAGCACAATTCTTATTTAAAAGAGCTTGTGTTTTCTCCTACATAACGTAAACAAACAGTTGCCTCCAGAGATTGAAAACCCGGTTCTGGAGCGCGTTTCTTGCTGTCCTCTAAGATACAGACCAAGGTGGGGTGGAAAGCGCTCACAACCTGTGAAAGTGCGAGAGCCTCGAGAAACCCGGTGGCCAATTCCCTACTGGACAGAACTCTTCCCAGCCATCCCTCATCATTCGTGACTCTGCAAGACACAGGGACTCAGACATGTGTGTGGGAGTGCGTGCGAGGGAGGCAGGCGGGAGGACAGCGGCTCTCCACATGTGCAACCCTGCAGCTCCCTGCATTCATTCATATGCATGCAGTGGTTGAATCTTTGATCAAAGCTGGACTAGTTATACTGATCAGCTGTCTTTTCTTTTCTTTCTTTCTTTCTTTTCTTTTTTTTTTTTTTTTGATAGGCACACCTTAAAACAGTGTTCATGAATTGAAAGTGTGAAAAGGTTCTGAGTGGAGTCCCTGTGCCTCTCACCCTTTGTACCCTCTCCTCCCTCATTTCTACTCCCCACCAAAAAGGGAAAGCTTGCAGTAGATTGTGGAAGGATTTGAGTCTGCAGCCAGAGAGAAGGGGATTAGGGCCAGTGCGATGCAAGTTAAATTGTGCTGCATATAAAAAATGGGCGGATTGGTCTCCAGATCCAGAGGCTGGTACCACCTTCCTTTCTAAAATAAAATCTCTCTGGCATGAAGTCACCGCCTATTTCACATCCGGTTTGCCCTGGGACGTATTACTACTGTCTTGGTAAAGAGAAATCTTTTGTTGTATAGCTGCAGATCGGATACCGGGAAGCAAATTTGGGTGTGAAATCTTCAGCGAAGGAGCACGCAGAGTCCATGATGGCTCAGACCGAGTGAGTGAGAGGCAGAGCGAGGACGCCCCTCCGCTCCCGGCGCGCCGGGACTCGCGGACTCGCGCTGGCTCCGAGCTCTCAGCGATTTTCTCTCGCACACTTTTCCCGGGTCTTGAGCGATCCTGTGCCCAGAGGGGGCCCGAGGTAAGTGCGGCTTCGGACCGATACACGCACAGCTTTGAACGTGGCTTTTCCTAGCTGGAGAGACGGGAATGCTAGAGAAAAAAAGAGAAAGAGGGAACAGGACAAGAGCCTGATCCCATAGCAGGTAGAAACAACGAATGTTTTTCTTTCAGGGTGAAAACCGCAGCGATTATAGAAGCATTATTCCCCCCCCCCCCCTTCTCTGTACCTCTTCTTTTCTTTCCCCTTTTTCTTAGGCAGATATGAATTTATTCCGCGGGGTGGGTGGTGACATGTTGTTTTGCTTTTTTTTTTTTTTTTTTTTTTTTTCCAAGAGGGAGCTGGGATGAGGTGGGGAGGGGCTTTGGGGGGTATCGTCTAAAGTTAAGATACTGGGACAGAAAACCTGTGTTAATGTTCCATCCTTGGGAAGGCACTCTCTCATTCTGGCTGCAAAAATGCCTCTTTTCTCCTTCCCAGTGGACGCTGCTAAAATGCCCTCTGGTGTAGGGGTCTCTCTGGTTCTGAACATGAAAAACTCAACTTACCATTTGATTAGGTGGCATGGGATATAGGTGTTTGGAGGGTGTGTGTTTGGCAGGGGGGAGGTTGAAGGTGGAAAAGGGTAAGGAGGCAGCTTAGCATTTCTTTTAAACTATTATGTTTGTATTTGCAAGAAACTTTCTTGCTCAACAACTCAAGTGCCATGATAGGTTTGTTTTTCTCTTTAAAATGCCAGAGGAGGACAAAAAGCTATGGTACCTTGCCTTGGGGTTTTGTTTTGTTTCATTTACCCCTTCAGGAATCACCTTTTTTTATTATTTTTTGTAAAGACCAGCAATTATTAATGGATAAGAGAAGTTATTTTTCCTTCATAACAGATGTTGAAGATTAATGCAAGGATGAATTATAACTGTGCGATTTAGATGCAATATTTTAACATAATGATATTTATCCAATATTTCTTGTCATCAGTGCCAAAACCAGTGACTAAATTAAGTAGAAACTATGAAGCTCACAGCTCTTATCTCTAGATCTAGACCATTTCACACTAAACACATTAATTATGTTTCATTGCTTACGTGCCTGTTTGTAATGGTTTTTACTGATATAAATGATCCCCAAGAGTGTGGAAAGCATTTGTGTAGATGTACTTAAAGGCATACCACATTAAACTATAGAGTGCTTAATGAAAAACATGCTTTAAAAGACATGCAATCCATTAATCACTCAGTATACTAAGGAGTATAGATTCAGGGAAGTGCTAATAAATACCTTTAACATTTCTCATGTTATAGTAGCCATTAATTATAGCAAATTAAATAAAGTGTTACCACATCTGCTCCTTACCCAGGTGGTGCACTGATTTTTAAAAATCGTGTCCACAAATAGATCCTAGTTTTTCAAAATTCTCTAAGCTTTCCATACTCCTCCTTTCCTCCAGCATCCCACTATCAAGTCTAAAATTCGACAATCAGATGGTGATTGATTGCACTTTACCTAAGAGGGAAAAAAGATTCCCTTATTCATGCAAAGCAAAGCACTCTAGCTCCCATCTGTCTCAGATGAAACATTTTCTAGCAGCAACCTGGCAGAATTCAAGAGGGCTTAAAAGATATGTGTGGGCATGTTTGTATGCATTTACGTGAGTGTGGTTTGTGTGTATGAGAGAGATCAGCACATGGCTTGACTGTAAAGTGTGTCCTTTAGCCTCACAGAAGCATTAGTGAGCATATTTAACAAGGCAATCACAGGCAGAGAATATAAGCACGACTTCAGCATTCAACAGTGTGTTTCTTATGTTTTTTTTTTTAAAGATAAATACAGTTGCTTCTGAAACCAAGATAAATCCAGAATTCAAAGATGAATTCAGTCATTGAAGCATATTAACCTACCCCATTTCATGGTTCATTTCCTAAGCATGTTTTCCCCGTTATAGACACCAGCTTAAAAATTTATGCACAGTTCAGGTGTGGAAACTCAAATCAGAAAGGTCAACATTCTCAGATGATAAACAACCAGAAGAGAGTAATTCAAACTATATTGGAAATATAAAACCTAGAAGAAAAAAACTCACAGTTTTCATGTTGAGCAGTATTGTCACCTGAAAGCATTTCAACTTGCATTCTTTTACAGGAGAAATTAAGGCACTGATATATTTCTGAATGGAGAAATGGAAGGGAAAGTGGAGAATGGATGGTCCAGGTTTCCATTGCTTCCAATGAGGTGTCATATCCCAGTGAGGTCATTTCCTGACTTCAAAGCATTCATCTGAACTGCCTCAGTCAGCCCTAGTGGTTATAACCTGATGTTTCTTGCAAGAGACATTGATCTCTACTTGTTCTACTTTTCAGCTGCACAAGCCCGCGATGAAGAAAAGTCCGAGTCTCCCTGACTATCTTTGGGCCTGGACCCTCCTTCTGAGCACATTGTCTGGAAGAAGGTGGGGGCACTTTATTTTAATTCTGCATGAGAATTTCTGTAACTTTTTATTTATTCTTTCAGGGGGAAGAAAATTGTCCTTGGATGAATTCATGACTAAGGGAATTCAAAAAACTTAACTGCAATAAAATTCCAACTAAGAATAAAGAAGAGCAGTATGAAAAAATAACCATCTTATTTGCGTGATAGTTAGAATACACTTAACATGCTTTTGTTAAAGGAATGTATTCATTCAACATTTAAATCTTAAATCTTAAATTGAACTTTTTACTGTTCAGTTGTAACTGAACAAAATAAATGTTTCCTAATTCGTTGAAAAAGTTACTCCAATTAATATCTGTGTGCTATGTGAGTTGATTCTCCAGCAAGAAAATTTCTAGCCAGTGGTAAAGATCATAGAGTAACTTGTGACTATATGAAAGTGGGAAGTTTAAAATAATATTTGTAATTTGAAAGTCATACGTCTCCACAAATGCATGTGCATGTTCTGTTTTGAAACCATTATTTGTATAATCAATTAAGGCAGAATATATCAAACAAATATTTGAGAACAGTAAGTAAAATTGAACTTCTCTATATAAGTGTAACTACTATGGAGACAAGTAATGATAAAAATTTAATAATGTGCTTAACCATATTCAAAATATTTGCTAATGATCAAATCAAGCATATAAACATATTATAGAAGCAATGACGTAAATGACCAAAGAACCAAGAAGAACAAAAGATTCTTTTTTCTGCCCATAAGACTGCCCATAAGACTGGCCATAAGAAAGTCTTAGACGTATTATAAACACCTAAGATTCTTCAGAATGTAATGGAAAGTGAACTCTCATGAATTAAGGCAGAGAGAAGGACTAGTCTGGAAAGATATGAATTTAGGAGGATTTTTTGAATTGGGAAGTTGTCTGTTTTTATTGTTTGCTATTGTGTGTGATAAATAATGACAACAGATGAAGAGGAGATTCACTATTACCATATAACTTTTAATCTGAGGACTTAAATGTTCTTCATTGCTTTTGAAAAATTATAAGAAGTGTTACTATTGTAATGACCTGTAGATGGAGTTAGTGCACAGTGTTTTATTATATAGTGGTTCATATGGAATCAAAATCAGGTACTGTAACTGACATTCCTCTTCAAATTATATTTTCAGTTTAGGAAATCTTACATTGGCATAAGTGTTTAAGAGCAATAAACAATCTTGATCTTTATCCTGGGGTTATTTTCTGACAATTACAATGGGTCATGGTAAATTAGAAGTAGAGATAAAGAATAACCTGATTAGAAAAATCACATGAAATAAAGATTACTATTCCAGTTGGGATAGCAGAATTAGTTTTCTGGGAGGGAGGGAAAAGTCTCTTTTGGCATTTGTATTTCAAATGAATACAATTGCTGGAAATGATATTTATAAGATAAAACCAGAGATAAAAACATTTCCTGAATTTGGTATAAGCTTAAACACAAAGAAAATGCAGGAAAAGGTAATAGACAACTGCATATTCTAGGAATCCTATCAACAATCTAATTGTGCTCTGTCATGTCACCCCATCTCATATTTTCCCCTACTTATTTCACTGCTTTCTTCCTTAGACTCCTTGATCAGGCCCTCTTCACAACTTAAAGTGTACTAGCATTTCTTTTCCACCTTTATCAAGATGACCTTCCAATATCCTTGAAAGATGCATGCATGGCAGTTCGTTTGTGATGAGTTTTTTAAATAATTGTATTCAGGAAACTATTTTTGCTTTATTGGAGTTATCTACTAATGAGACATCCTGGAAGACACAGAGCTCAGTGAAAATTTGATTTACAAAACTAGTAAGATGTTTAATTTTGGCAAAGGAGAGTAAACTATCAATCTGTATGATAGTAATGTTGAATTTAGGAGAATGAAAAATTGTTTCATAGAGGTGCATTTCATATATTTAATATCATAAAGGGCTTTTAGTAATAATAGCTTTATTACATTAAAATTTTATCAGAAAAATGGCTATTGAATTTTACCAATATAAGATTAATTACCTATTTAAAAACAGTGTTTGTTTTTGAAATGATACTTTGATTATATTTCTTGTTCTGCTCAAATAAGTGAATCCTGGTTTCAAATGTTACTATTTTTTTTTTACATTGAGCAGTAATAAAAACACACAAGAGTAAGGCCAAAAGCATAATAAGTTGAAAGCATGAAAGTGATATTTTTGTGGCATTTTTTAGTTTACACTCTATATTCATTTTTCTTTTACTCAAGGTCACAGCTATTATTGAAATATATCAGTGAGTGTGATCTACCCTAAGATAGAAAACTCTTCTCTCAAAGGATTTTGGTGGTGTCATCCTAATCATTACATAAAATATGATTCAATGAGCATAAATGATAATGTGATTGATATAAGAAATACACAATATTTGAACTGTGGTCACTATGTGGTTGAAACTCGAAGATTAATGGTAAGGGGTAAGAACTGTACTTGTAACTGAAAAGATTTAAATAGAAACAATTACTCCAGTATAGAAGAATAGAATTAAAGTTTTAGACTAAAAGTTGAAGAAAACTGAGTTCGAGGTTTAAACTCTGCTCACAAATAGCTGTGTTTTCTTAAACAAAATGCTAATCCCACACTACAGTTTAGTGAACCACAAATTAAGAATATTGGAACATATCTTTTTAAAGATATCTTTTACTTTTAAGACAGAAATGACAAAAATTCAATTAGAGGTTTGAATAGACACATTATAAAAATTGGTTCATAGACCTTAAGGGAATGGAAATTACACACTGATTTGAAACTGTAATTATCCTAAGAAACAAGTTTTAACTATTTGTCTCATCTAAATACCCTGAAAGAACATCAGAAGGACAAAGATAGATATATATAAAGAAGATTGAAGCAAGAATATGTTGGTAGGTGAAATCTTAGACTACTGTTGCATGTCAATTAAATGAAAACAAAACTATTAATTTGGTAGCTGATAAATATATATTTTTTTAATTTTGGAAGAGGTTTGCCAGATTTTTTTTTTCTGTCCCTAGCATGCATTAACATTCTTGCTTGCCCAGAGAAAACATGCATTAAGCATTGTGTATATGCTGAAATTTATACATATAAAGAGACAAAACACATTTCCTGTAATTTTCCTTCTATATGAGAATAAAGAACTTATCATCTGTGAGAACAAATATGAGAAAATGGTAAAAATTAAAATATTACTTTTTTTTTAACTTTACCAGAAGGAATTTTCAAATTAACATTCAGTAGAAAAGAAGGTAGGAAAATCCAAGAAAGGTTTTATTTGGAAAAAGATTTTAATAAAAATGTATAATTTAGATTAATACCTGCCTTTATGCTTTTTTCAGCTATGGACAACCCTCATTACAAGATGAACTTAAAGACAATACCACAGTCTTCACTAGGATTTTGGACCGACTCCTAGATGGTTATGACAATCGTCTGCGACCAGGATTGGGAGGTGGGTCGCATTGTTGTTTTTATATTAGAGAACAGTATTAAATCATTACTAATGAAGCCTTGCTTTCCTTCTAAATGGTAGAGTAATAAGAATGACAGTATGTAGTTTAATGGACTAATCCTATTTTTAATAGATGGCTCAATGTTAATTCAATTTACTATGGTAGTTCTGTGCACAGACCTATATGTAGTAAAAGGCAGATACAAACTTCTCATAATTATATTAAAAATGTTACATTTACTTAGCAATCATAATGTTTTCTGTGCAATGACTTGATTATCCAGGGGAAAAATGAAGATAATATTCTCCCTTCCAGCCCAAAGTCTACATCTACTTCATTTGGCATTGCTATGTTTGCATTGAATTCAAGTAGATTATCTCTGAGCCTAATGCTCTAAACATTTATTTTGGAATATTACATATTGATCCACTATTTTGCATTAGATTAGCACCAACTCTGGGATAAAAGGTAAATGTGATAGATGGTACTTTTTTTTAAACATGCATTTGAACTAAAGCCTTAATTTTCTGCAGTAAAAATGTTTTTTTCTCTGTTTACCAATTAATTGGTTACACTAATGAGTTTCTACTTAGGAAGAAAATAGCACTTAATAATACAATATTTATAAAAATGAGAGTAAATAGTGCTAGATATTGTACACTTATTTGAATAACCTTTGAATAAGGTAATCAACCAATCTTATTTAGTTAAACAAAGACTAATGAAGCCAAAACAAAATATTGATCTCAGAGTAAAACAAGGGAAGCAAGGAAGCACATTATTGTTTAAAGTCACATAGAAAACCAAGGTGAGAATCTATGATTTCCAGCTATAGCTAATGCTGCACCTTCTCTGAAGCATTTGTTAGCAACTATTTAATAGCAATATTTAAATTACAATTAAGTGGCAATATTAAGAAAGTCCTCTTTTCTTCACTTAGATAGCCAACATATACAAATAATAAGAAGCTCAAGAATACAAATTTTGATTTTAAAACTGAATGGTAGCCTGGATTTAGAGTCTATTTTTTAATATTTTGGACACTGTAATCACATGGATGGGGATCACGGGTCTGTTTTGAGACTGCCAAATGCCATTACTGTCACAGAGGTTTAAGAGGAACTGCGATGTCAAGGACACAACTCACATATATCTCAGAGGTCTTACCAGGTGTTTTTTCTTGTCAATTTCAAACATCATTCTTAGACATGCTGTGCAAATTCCTTCAGGTGTGAATTCCACCTAGTTTTCCTTTTCTGCATTCTTAGGGAAAAAATCTTAAGGAACAAATGTATATCATTCAGAAAATGGAGTGAATAATTGTGTATGTAATGTATTGCAGTAATGTTTGTGTCTATCTAAACATCTCAATTGGCTTCAGGAAAATTGTTCTTAAATCATAAAATTTGAAATAAATCACAAAGAATGCAGGTAGGGGGTGAATGTACAAAAAGAAGAAACAGGATAGTGATAGAACTTTTAGAAAGTAAGACTTTCTAAAATGGGCATGCATCTGATTCCTTTACTTCCTGTTCCATGATATCTATCCTTACCAAATCAGCAGAATTTTATAATGCATCTAGAAAACGTTTTCATTCTGGTTTAGGAAATTCCATTTAATACTTCAACATGTGAATACGACCAGCCTCTGTAAGCTCTATTTGCATAAATTTTCAGTTTGTTAAAGGATTTTGAATACACACACGCGTGCACACACACACACATACACACACACACACCTTTAATGATCAGCTGTGTGGTTGTTTTGTTGTTTGGAGTATAAGTAATAGACCCTGACTGCTCATTGACATTTAACTATATATCATAACTCTTATATAAATGTATATGTTAACTCTTTAATCAAATATAGTATGAGCAGGAAGCATTTTACCTACTTCTTATTGCACACCTGGGTCTTGGAGAGACACAGAACTTGAGGATGTATAAGGTAGACTAAGAATGAGTTGAAAAGCTAATTTTCAAGAACTGAGATAATGGTAGATTTGTTAACAGAAACAACTACATTGATTCACACTGCAACATTACTGCTTTGTTAGAATTTACTTTTAATACCTGTTTAATGCCTCTAAATAACAAAAATAGACATGTATTTAAAGAACAGAAATCATAGGTAGCCAAATGTAGTTGAGGTATATTCTTTTTAATTGAAATGGATAAAATGTCCTATGATAATAGAGAATTCAAGGACTCAAGAAAATTTAAAGAATGGATGTGCTTTAATCTTTGCTAAAGATACTTTTTCTGATATTTATGATTCCTGGAAACAGTGATTTTAAGGATATGATAGACAAAACAAATTGAAAAATAGCTCAAATTTTTGCTTCTCTTTCTATTTTATGTATCATCCTGAAATGTACTATAATTAAATCTGATAAACTTGAGAGTTATGAGGAAGCTTTAATACTGACTCGCTTAATTTTTGTTAATTTTCTTGGAGTGCAGCTTTTAGCCATAAGGGATATACCGGCATGTGTTTATTACATGTATCTCCAGAGTCATCAATATTTTTAAGTACATCTTGAAAATGTCTCTCTGTCTTTAGAAAACTACAGCTTAAATATTAAATATAGTTTTTAGATTTTTTCAAAGACACAATCAGCTACAGAATTAGAAAAATATTATCCCCATGATTTCTGGATGCTATAAGCTGAAGTTATTGAATACTTTTTCTCTGTAGTTATTTACTTTCATTTTTTTTACCATAGATTTCTGCTAAGTATGACATACATTCCAGTAGATCTCCATTGCAAATCTTTGTTGTTGGTGTTACATGATCCATTGCTTCTTTATCTTCCCATTTTCACAGATGAGAAGTCCATGTAGAGCAAATACTTGAAAGATTATCATTAGCTTCTGAGAGGGTAAAAGTTTCCTCTTAATAGGTTTATGATCACAACTGAGATAATCTCTTGCAAGAGAAATGGGCCCAGTCTCTTCTCTATTAGGACAAAAGTCTGGTTTTATGAAAAGAATAACATTATGTAGAAGGCAGGGATATTTTATTCTGAATGTCTTCTGAAGGTATAGAAAAGTGATAAGCTGAGACTCGAGATGATAAGAAACTCTTGTATGTGCAAATTCATCATGACCTGTTTTTCAGAAAAACACACTGCCATCCGAAGATAGAGCAATACTCTTTGGAGATATACATAGTGGATCTAATAACTAAGAAACAAAATACTTAGCTTGATTCATCTAGATGATAGAAACCAGGTTGCAGATATTGTTACACTATTTAAAAAAATCTACCTTTTCAGAGCCCAAAGCAATCCTGAGAAAATGGTAGGGTCACATAAAGAAAGATATCCTGGAAGGGACTTCTTTCTTTTCTTTCTTCCTTCCTTCATTCCTTCGTTCCTTCCCTCCCTCCCTCCTTCCTTCCCTCCTTCCTGCCTTCCTTTCCTTTCCTTTCCTTTCCTTTGCAATAGAAGAAATAAAAAGTAATACAATATGTGGAATTCTAATGATAGAATGTACTCTATTCAGGAACAAAAGAGAACAATAAGTTGGCTATGTTTATGTTATATTTTATTTTTAAACAAATTTTTAACATTTATTTATTTTTTTTGAGAGACAGAGACAGCATTAGAGAGGGAGGGGCAGAGAGAGAGGGAGGCACAGAATCTCAAGCAGGCTCCAGGTTCTGAGCTGTCAGACCAGAGCCTGACATGGAGCTCCAATCCACGAACCGTGAGATTATTACCTTAGCCAGAAGTCAGACGCTCAAAGGACTGAGCCACTCAAGCACCCTGGCCATGTTCATATTTTAAATACAAAGTTAATGAAGATATCTTTAAATAGACTCAAATTGAAATAATCAGTAGCCATAAAATACAAAACAAAACTGTCAGAAATTGTGGAATTCATTCTTATAAAAAAATCTCTTTTTTTTGAGGACAAGGTGTAGAGGGCTGTTTCTTCTTTGCAACTAGGGACTAAAGAATGTTTTTGAAAAGCTCTTGCCTAAAGCCGGGTCATTACAGAATACAATGGTTGGGGGAAGGGAGAAGGTAAAAACCAGAAAGAATGGCAAGATGAAAAAGAAAAGGTTAGAGAAGAAAGGTAAGCAAAAGAGGGCTTTGAAAATAAGGAGAGGAGAGGCACATGGGTGGCTCAGTTAGTTAAACATCCCACACTTGACTTCGGCTCAGGTCATGATCTCAGGGTTGTGGGATGGAGCCCCACATCTGTCTTGGGCATGGAGCCTACTTAAGATTTTCTCTCTCCCCCTCCTCTTCCCCACCCCTACCTCTCAAAAATAAAATAAAATAAAATAAAATGCAAATAAGAAGAGGGAAGTGAGAGGGATAGAGAAGGTAAAAGGAGAAAAACACAGAGAAGATGGTAAAGGAGAGGAATCTGTGTTATGAAGATGGATAGGCTCAAGTGTTCCTTGATTAATCAAGATTCCTCTTCTCTTTTTA
Organism: Cryptoprocta ferox; assembly: GCA_028646485.1. Classification (NCBI taxonomy): domain Eukaryota; kingdom Metazoa; phylum Chordata; class Mammalia; order Carnivora; family Eupleridae; genus Cryptoprocta; species Cryptoprocta ferox. The sequence continues at coordinate 94,559,256 of CM053572.1, read as the reverse complement.
AATCAGGATCAAACCAAACACATTCTGAAACAGTTCCAAAGGTTTCTCCTTATTGACCATGATTAAGATATATTAAAGAAGCCTGAATTTTCTCCAACTTCCTAAAGAGTTAAATGATGCAGCCCCTGAATTGCAACCATCTGAGTTAGTTTCAGCCACTATCACATTGGTTTACCCTGAGCTCTCGGTGGGGGACAAAAACAGCCCATAAACATAGATCCCAAAGTCAATTCTGAAGGGAGGTTTCAGTTTTTAAGGATACATAATGCCCTTCCAGTGACATCCTTTCCTTTTGCCCAGCCTTCTATACAGGCCACATTTTATCAATGATAGGAGAAAATCCCAGGGTGAGCAGGGCCGATGTTTACAGTTCGTTGCCTGGAACATACCACCAGGCTGAGGGGTTGTCCTTCCCCCTGTTCGCAGGCTTCATAAGCATCTTGCTTATGAAAGACCTTTTCTTCTATAAACAATTTTATTTCACTCCTTGGAAAACTGATTAAGGTAAAACTGTTTTTAAAAGCTTATTTATTTATTTTATTTTGAGAGAGAGAGAGAGAGAGAGAGAGAGAGCACACCAGCACAACCAAGGGAAGGGCAGAGTGAGATGGGAAGAGAGAAAGAATCTCAAGCAGGCTCTGTGCCGTCAGCTCAGAGCCTAACGTGCCAGGCTCCATCCCCACCGTGAGATCATGACCTGAACCAAACTCTAGAGCAGGCCTGCTCAACTGCTCACCTGACTGAGCCACCCAGGTGCCCCAGGGTAAAACCATTTTTAAATGGAACTCAAACAGGATAGTGCCAAAGGAATGATATCTTGGTTGAGGCACATTTTCAAGGGATTACAGAACTTTTCACTCTCCCTCCCTATAACAGTAGTTTCTAGAAATATTATAATTTCTTAATATTGCCTTAGGTTTAACCTCAATAAATAACATCTAGGGGGATGGATGCCTCTCAAAGATTTCATCATTAAGCCAAAAAGATGAAGATGGTAAAGGAAAGAGAGTGAATGCATACTCATCATGTGACAAACCCAGGTGGATGGGAGTAGATAGCTAAATGAGTAGATAAGAATGTGTGTAGATAATGTACTTTATTAATCACTACTATACCTTTAACAGATATTTAGTTAAGATTTTCTCCTTTTTCCTGTAAGTCTTATAGATTTAGGGTTATTTATTTTTCTCATATTTTACTTGAATGTATCTTTAGATGAATATTTGGAGCTGGAATATAATTAGGGATTTTCTCTCAAGGTAACCTTTTTTATTTTTATTTTTATTTGTTTTTTAAGGTAACCTTTTTTTAACACTAACATAATATTTAACCAACAGTCTTATGTTTCAAAGCAAACTTTCTCCTCATCTCCCCAATTTTCCCAAGTTTGGATTTGTTATGCTGTATAAGGCCTTTTAGACTTCATTTAGCCCAATTATTGCAAGAGATCTCAGCTTTAAGATGTAAATATCTCCAACTAAGGAAGGTGAATAGCTTGGATATGCAGGGAGCTGGCAAAATGGCATTGACTCCTTGGGGAATGAGATTGGGATCTTCAGTTATGGTTCTTTTTACATCAAAATAAGTAAAGGTGGAAAACTAAGTGCTCTGGAAAAAAAGCAGTTGACTTTTGTGAAATTTTGTGTAACTTTGTAAAGTTTATGTGATTAGGGGATAGAGAAAGCTGTATCATTTACTTCTTTGTCAAAGTTCAACTTTGTATTCTTTGTATTATTATTTGTATCCTGTGTGATGTTGAGATTGCAAGCAACCATTTTATTCCGTTCAACGGAAGCTAACACACACATTTTAAATTTATATTAAACAGCCAGAATTGTGAAAATTAAGAGGCTGAGATATTAAGAGGACAGTGTGATGGCTTTTGACAGAATAAAAAGATTCTAAGTTACTGTTAACTTCCAAATCAGTTTAAAAGATTAGATTCGTCCAATATTTTTTGTTGGTGGTAGTGGTGTTATATTTACTTTGCCAGATAATGGTCTTTAGTATTGTCTTTTGAAATTGGACTCTGGAATCCTTCTTCCTGAATTTGCTGTAGTTTTATCTGGTGCTTTTAATGTGAAGTATGAAGCTGATGCTCAGACTGTGGCATAATGTAACCATTTCCACAGAAATACTGTATCTAGACATTCCATAATTCAGTTGATTTTTCAAGAAAAAGCAGTTACCAAAAACCCAAGAGGAATTGTTAAAATGAACAGAGAGCACCTTTTAACCTTTACTGGCTGAGATCTTCAGTCAGCTCCTGAAGCCAGCTTGGCTAATGAATCCAACCTAGATACCCAAAGGAATGTTGTAGCATGTTTAGAAACTTTCTACTCTCATCTTTTCCTGTTGTATATAAATCATCTTCTAATCAGTGCCAAGAAGTTCCTGAGATAAAACGTAGCCACTAAGATTATGCTCAAGTTATAAAGACCAAATTATTAGTGAACAGCTGCAGTTTACTTTTTGTGCAGTTACTTTTGAAATTTTTATAGCTTTTATTTCTCATCTTGATTCTAGAACCAATGTAGAATATTTTTAAAAAATGTTTTCTGTAGATGATTGGACTTTTTTTCCAGGTAGAATCTGAACTCCTTTGAAAAATAATCCTGTAGTGTTTCTGAGATGAGAAACTCTGCCATTTTGGAAAATATAAGAGAAAATAAAATTCTAAGTGGGTGCCATATTCCTCCAAGAGTGCTATAGTTTAGTTTAATCTCATGTAACTAAAATGCTATGATGGGAACAGGAAGTATGATGCCTCAAAGCTATGACAGTTTATACAATTTTGATCAAGACTTAATATAGACCAAAAGAAACCCATTTCTCTAACACAGCCATCATGTAGTTCTCTAATGGCTACCCTCTCCTGGTAGAAATTGCCTATAATATAATGAAGAAAGGAGGGAATTTCTCAATGGAAATGAGATTAATCCCTGCCACAATAGAATTTACCTTTTTTTTTTTTTTTTTTTTTTTTTTTTGTCCTGGAAGATGTTTCATTTGAGTACTTAGAATCTGAAAACACAAAAGGATTAGGGATTGATTAGATATCTTGAAATGTGAGTTTCTACCCCATATCCAGATATAATAGCTGTAGGCAACCACAATTAAGTAGCTCTACGTATCAGCTAGGGAAGGTTGCCAACTATTCTAAAGAATTTAAGGGATGAAAATGAGGGATAGGGAGCAAAAAAATGTTGCCCCAGGCATATTGGCAGAGAGTTGAAACATTGTCCATTCCGAGAGTATACACTGATGGTTATGTAGGGAGCCCAGAATATTTTCAATTTCCAAACAGGACTATTTCCAACTGGGGTTTTAAGATATACTTTATTATGATGACTAATGTTAGTCCATTTAGTCTCCATATAGTGACTGCCTCTCTGAATTAATAGACACAAAGTAACTTAAAGGAGGCAATAAACCTCCCTCATAAGTTATAAGTCCACAGAACAGGGTCCAGTGAATATTACTCTGAGTTCTTCAACAGACAGCATTTTCAGGAAAAATATGGCCAATACCATATGAAATAAATTGTTGGGATAGGCATTCCTAATAAACCACCACCTGTAATTCTTCACTGTTGATTCCCTCTTCCATTTCTTTTTTATTACACTCTTATAATGCATTGTTCACACAGCATCAGCTTTCTTCTTAAACTGCAGGTAACATCATTTCACCTCATTACCCAAAGGCTTCTTATTGCATTAGAATAAATGTCAACTGCTTGGTGAAATGCACATATCTCTTTAGGTGTGGCCCCACTTGTACCAGAGTGTCATCTTGTACCATGACCATCAGCGTCACCAGACTCCACTTATATTATTGGATTTTCTGTTTCTTAAACATCACACATTTATTCTCACCTTAGATCCTGCTCTTTCCAAAATCTCCTTTGTCTTTCCCTTTCGCTCACCCTTGAATGCTTCTCCTTCCTGAGGTCTCCGTTCCAAGTTATCTCTTCAAAGTCAATCTTTCAGAGCATGTATAATGATCTGAAATTAATTAGTATAATTGATGTATGTGTTTGCATATGACTATATTTTTAATTGTATCTATTACTTCCTATGATCTACGAATCTATATTTCTAATCTATCATCTGGTTATCTATCCCATCTCTGTTTCTAATCTATATAAATGTTTTCTCCAAGACTAAAAGATAAGCTACAGAACAGGAACATTTGTACTCTTTTTCATAGTATTACTATAACTTGGAACAGTGCCTGCCTGACGTATAGAAAATGCTCAATAAACATTTGCTAGTTAAATTAATGTACCTAACAAACACATCTGAAAGTGTTTTTGGCATCAAATCTTATTCCACCATTACTCCAGTGTGATGTAGTCAACTATAGAGGTATTATTTCTTCACTGAAAAGGCAAGAAAACAGGCTCAGAGAGATTAAAGGACTGTACCTAACATCATGTTCTCCAGGAGAATCAGAGTTAAAATCTGAGTGTTTTGACTTTTAATCCAATGTGCTTACTTCTTACTATACTACACTGCTTTTCTCATTTCTGCCTCAAGCACTAATCACCTTTTTGAATTATCACTTCAAAACATCTGTTATTTCAATACTTATCAGCAGGATAGCAACACTGTAAGAAATCCCTGGTAAAAACAAATTTACTGTTGTCTAGCAGCTATAGAATATATTCTATAGTATGTGTGTGTGTATGTATATATATATATATATATATATATTTGTATGTGTATATATATATTTGTGTGTGTATATATATATAAAGCATATAAATATATATAAATCATATATATAAAACACATAAAGTACTTATATGTATGTAAAGCATATCTTTGAAGGTTATACTTCTTCAAAGACTGATTTTAATTGGTTTACTTATCATTATAACTTTTATTTACATTGATGTACTATTTTAAGATATCCCGGGAGCACTTGGGTAGCTCAGTTGATGAAGCATCTGACTCTTGATTTCAGCTCATGATTTCACGATTTCACATTCATGGGATCGAACCCCATGTCAGGCTCTGCACTGACAGGACTGAGTCTGCTTGGCATTCTCTCTCTCCCCCTCTCCCTGCCCTTCTCCCCCTCACACACATGTGTTCTCTCTTTCTCTCTCTTTTTCAAAATAAATAAATAAATGTTAAAAAAAGATATCCCCAATCACTCTAATAATAATCATCACCATCATCATAATCTCATTTTATACGATTCCATATCTAGCCCTTTGACACTCAAACACCCATATAAATTTATACAAATATTAAAGACTGTTGATCTTTTTTTACAATGGACAGGAACGGGTTATTGTGAAGAATATACTTTAAAAATTTATTTGCTAATTAATCTGCTCTTTGAACATTTCCTCCAACTGAGTTATTTTAATTGATTTCAATTTTCAGACAATTTCCTAGTTACATAAGGAGTCCATTCATGTTTAACTTTGGCTAGCTGTAAAATCATTCCAGCTGAACTTCATTAGAAGTTCCTGACTCATGTTGTGCGCTCTTAAATAGAATATTTGAAACATAAAAATACCTTCACTTTTCCTCATGAGATCCATAGAAAGGCCTTGAGTATTTTCTAGATATTTCTAATAACACTTTAGAATCCAGTGCTAAGTCAATAAAGTCCATGGGGTGCCTGGGTGGTTTAGTCAGTTAAGTATCCTATCCAACTTTGGCTTAAGTCTTGATCTCACTGGTTTGTGGGCTTGAACCCCGTGTTGGGCTCTGTGCTGTCAGCTCAGAGCCTAGAGCCTGCTTCAGATTCTGTGTCTCCCTCTCTCTCTCTGCCCCTCCTTCACTCGTGCTTTGTCTCTGTCTCTCAGAAATAAACATTAAAAATAATTTTTAAAAAGAAGTCCAGCACTAGAGCATATGATTTGGATTCTAATATTCTAATGTGTATATATATATATATATATATCCCCTTCATGGGGGGGATTTAGGAGGTTTTCAAGTTGGAAAAGAGGTTCCAATATTGGGAAAAAGAAGGTTCCTCAACAATCCTCCTATATCTTAGCCAAAGCACATACATAGGAACACATCTTCCATTTAAGCCTGGTCCTGGATCTAAAGAGGTCTTGATTTCAAACTATCATTTCTTTGCCAAACAGGCAAGTTAACCATGTCACTTTTTACAGTTTGGCTAAAGTACATTCATAACAGTCCTCTATCTTGAATGTTTGCACTCTGAATTATAAATCTTCTGTCTTAAAAAAAAAATGACTTCACATATCACTAAGGAAATTGCTGGTGAGCTAGAGTGAAAGACATACTTTTGGTTAAACGAACCTATTTCTTGTCACTGAAATTGTATTCAACTGAGAATGTGGTTTGAAGGTAATCTAGGTATGTATTTTTGAAAAGAAAAATAAGAGGGAAAGGAATACATTAAGATGTTAGCAGTGGATTTATGCAAATGGTAGTATTCTAGGGAGTTAAATTTTTCTTCATGTTTTTTTTTTAATTTCCAAACATACTCTGAAGATTTAAAAAAATAAATAAACAACATGATGCATTATATTGGCCTCATGTTTACAGAAAGCTTTTATAACATTTTAGAGTAGCATTCCCAGATAAGTTTGGGAAATACAGAGGTAAACAAGGTTGATCACATTTATTTAAAACATGATTCTTAGAGACATTAGCATGCTAATCTTCATGATGAATCTTCCAGAGGCATACATAATAAGCAGAGGTTTTTAGCAGTGGAAACTGGACAATCACAACAGCTGATGACAAATCAAAGAAAACTGTTTGGGTATTTGACAAGGAAAATATTTTAGAGAGGAAAATACATAAGGTGTTGTTCCCTTTGTCTAGTTAATCTTATCCCAAGTTCTAGACAGCTTCCTGGATTTCACTGCATTGTGCTTGGTGCCATCACCCACCTTTGCCATTTAGTAGTTGAGTGGGTCACTGCAGGCCCCTCCTCCCACCCCCAGGTAACCTTCAGTTTGGGGACATGGAAAATTTGCTATCTTAACCTTAGGATTTGTGAATATGTTTGGAGGAGAAACAGGATGAACAGAGTACAAAAATCAGAAACTCTTTAAGGATATCTGTATGATTAGAGTGCAGGATGAGAAGGTCATTTGAGGGACTCTTGAGATGAGGGCTCTCGGTCAGGGTACATACCTGGGAATATTACAGTGGTGACTTTTGGGAACTATCAGAGGGAAGTAGCTAGTGGAAAATAAGATAAAGCAGTTGAAGATAATAAACTGGTATGGTAAATATACTTAGGGGTAAAGATAGATAAAAGATTAAAGAAATATACTTTTTAAGTGTGATTACAGCCATGTGTGTGAACTGCTTTGCATTTATGCCTAATGTCTATATGGCACACTAACAATTATGTGTGGCAATAAATGTATATAAATTAACCATGTTTTACATTCTATTTTATTGTTACAGTAATCTTTATAAATAGGCTGTTTGGTCTTTATAATTTGTTAGTTATATAGCATCCTCATTTACTAACAATCTAAAACAACAGAGGGAAATAGCCCATATATTTGGAAAGTGGATATCTCACTTCTTTGGAGTGCTTTATCATGCTAGATTAAACAGATTGGTTGTTCCTAAAACATCTGCTAAGACAACTTTTGTAAAGCTAGCTACCTTGAGGAGTTACCTTGAAGTGCAGAAATTATGCCCTGCCTGCACCCAAGAAATAGATAATGGTGATAAAGGAGTTCAGGAAAGCTGTCCCACACTGGCAAGCAGTTGCAAGTGTGCAGACAGGGATTCATATATATTTCCCAAATGAACATGCATTTAATAGTAGATCCCTGCCACAAAAATAAAAATGAAAGAATGGACGTCATTTTAATTCTGCAGATGTCACTCAGATCTATAAGATATTCACCATAAGTCTTACAGTTTATAATCTGCAGAGAATCAAAACTCAACCTTGGAAACAAAATTAGGTAGAGCCATCCAGTTAGGAAAATAAATAAAATACCATGATGATCCAAATGTTTCAAGACTTATGTAGAAAGAAAATATGGATATTAATTTTCTCTGATCACACAATTTGCAGGGCTTTTAACTGCAAGAATTTAATCTGTAAATGATAAATAAAAGTATTGCCTATAAGGAGGATACCTGGTACACAAGGAATTAGGATGTAAATATGCCCAATTCTCTATTATCTGTTGTCTTTCTTTTTGTATTTTTTTCATGACAATAAGTGCATATTTTATCATATCAAAGGAAGTCCAAGTGATGGCTCCTTTGCTTGAACTAGAAAGGATAATGCTGAAAGAGAAAGGCCAAAAGTGAGCTCAATTAATAAAATAAATTCTACTTTTTATGAATAGATACCATACATTCTCTTTTTATTATTGTTTTATTTGAAAGGTCATGATATTCTAATAAAGTATGAGCTCTAGATGGACTCTTAAGAAATAACAGATGTTTAAACTAAGAAAAAGAATTAGTCTAGTAAAAAATACATATAGAAAGAGAGTATAATAAAAAGAAAGAGATGTATGCACTGGGAAGATAATTGCAGAAGGGGAGAGGATGGGAGCAGGTAGAAGAGGCAAATGGTTATTACACCTGAGATGTCACTGACGGCTGCTCCTTCCAAGCAACACAGTTGCTGTAGAATGTTAACACTGATGTTGGAAGTGAGTTCTAAAAACACAAATCTATTTTCTTTGCCTCAAACTATGTCCTCCATTTTGAAGTTTTTAAAGGGTAAATCCTGGATAATTCTTATGTCAAGGGGCTCATTTAAGCATTTTGGAGCCAATGAAATTGTTAACCAAAAAAAAAAAAAAAAAAGAATAGAAAGGAAAAAAAATGAAATATTGGATTGGTTGTTGAAGGGATTATCTCCACCGCCAACTTAGATTATCATTTGTGGTACACAGTATGTGTAGTATATAATATGACCTTCTTGAGAGAAATTTATACTGTATGTATTTACTGTTTACAATTGAGTTGCTCAGAGATAAAATTCTTGATTTTCAAAAAAATTCATTATTGCATATATCGGTTCACCTTTTTAATGTCCTCCCTCAGAGACACAAATGCCCTGATAAATAAAACGAATTGCTTAAGATACTAGGCTGTTATTTCATGGAGCTACAGTTGAAAATGACAAAGCCATCTTTTTCATTCTCACCTCCAAATTGTGTCCTTATATGAAAGCAACACTTTTCTATTTTTTTTTTTGGGAGGGGGACTATATTTCCTTGAAAATGTCCATGTTGAATTGTCACTAAACTGCAATAAATATGTTTTATTGGTTGATAAATGCCTCAGAGACTAGTAAAATAAAATCACATTGAACTTGAAATGGAATCTATTAAATGAACTTTTTCTGTGCCAATATATATCCTTCTTATCCTCAAAATTGAAAATATTTGTATAGGTTGTCAGCTTTTCCCAAGGAGTAATTTGGATAGTTCAGTTATGATTTAGTGCCGGAAAGCAGTCATTTGTAAAACATACTCTTGAGTCCTTAAAGAGTTAATAAAGCTTGCTGCAGTATACTATATACTTCCCAAGAGCATCCTAAATACCTGGAGGATCTGGCGAGCTCTATAAGAATGTCGAAGCTGAAATCATACCCATATGCTAACATTGTTATTATAATGTGAAATGGCTTCGTATCATTTAGGAAAGTGTGTCCATTATTGAAGAATTCATTAACCAGTAGCTGAGTCCTCCATAGAGTCAGCCTCCTAAAGTGGCATAGTTAGGCTCCATTCTCCATTGAAAAATATTAACTGTGAAATTTCATGTGTAAGCAGCAAATTATCAGGACTACACAGTGGACCAATTTTAGAAATAGCTAATCAAAACCAATAAATTTCCCATTTGGGTGCGAGTATGTGGTGGTGAGATCTAATAAGGACTATTGATGGACATTCACTGTCCCAATTTCCTGCTTCATCAGAGCGTGTAACTGAAGTGAAGACTGACATCTTCGTCACCAGTTTCGGCCCTGTTTCAGACCATGATATGGTAAGTGACACTACATTTTTGGTTTTCTTGGTATATTTTCTAAATTTAACTTGGAAAGAAAAACACAGACCAAGTATTTAGAGAGCAACTTCAAATAGCTTGGCTATATCTTTGTGTCTTTCCCTATGTGTAATATGTAATACATACTTATATATAATGCATAATATTTATACAATAGGAATATATTAAACAGAGAAATAGTTAAAATAAAACACATTGGTGGGAAATATGTAGCTTCACTGCAAAAGGCATTCATTAAATTATTAAGAAGGAAAATAAAATTAATACACACCTGGTTTTTCTTTTCCCAACCCAATAAATTAACATGGGTTTCTCTTCTGTCTGATGGGAACTGGTAAGTCAGTAAAGCTCTCAAGATATTATGTAATATTTGTAAACTCATAACAGCCAAGCTCCTAGAGAAGCAAAAAAGATTATAAAGAGCCCATGAAGACATATCGTTATGAATATTTCTAAGATCTATTTATTGAATATTTTTGAAATGCCTTTGTGTTGACACCATCTTTACATAAAAGTTCTCTGATTTCATAGTAGTTCAGGTGATTCAGAATAAAAGTAACAGAAAATATCAGTTTAGACCAGCATTTCCCAAAGTGTAGAGGCTCACAGTTTGGCAGGGTAAAAGCTCTGACAAATCCTGAGGTAAGGAAACCTGTTTAACTACATTTAAGCTAGAGTTTTCCAATCATATTTTCCAAAACCTTTTATATGAAACCTGTTGACATTCTGTAGAGCTAGTACTCTGTGAGTCAAACACTGGAAAGTGCTGGCTCAGGATAATTAGATATTTTAGATCTTAACACAGGTTATGAAATGTACCAACTATGCCAATTAGAGTCAGCAGAGCATAAGAGAGACAGCAGAGTGGTAGATAAGAATACAGACTTCTGAGCCAGAATGCTACCTGGGTTTTAGTCCCAGCTTCTGTACTTATATTGTATATTTTTGTATTTGCCTCAGTTTCTTTACATGTAAGATGGAAGTAATGATAATGCCTCATGGGGTTATCACAAACATTAAATGAATTCATACATGAAAAGCATTCAAAAAAATCTTGCATATAGGAAGCACTCAACGAATGTGAGCCATTATTACTATGCAAGAAGTAGAGATATAAAAGTAGTCATAATTGTGAATTTATTCCTTTGGCAACTTGTTACAGTGGTTGGTCTGTAGATCACTTTATTGAAATACTGTGTTCCACAGTAGTTTTTGCTAAACTGATCACTCTCTGAGGACCTCTTGTGATTCTCCCATGTTGGAATTCTGTCTTACAACACTATTCTCTCATGCTACTATGCTAGTGAAGAACATTTAAAAAATCCCAGTCAGGTTTAAGGTCAGATTTAAACTTCTCTTCCTATGTTTCATACACTCCGTAGGTGATGTTACTACTCATCTTCACTTGTTCCTAATATTGACTATTTACTTTAGTTATTTGCTTACGTGCTACTTTCTGTGAGGCAGTACCACTTGGGATGGGTGAACTTGTCTAGAATTCAAGCTGGCTGAATTCAAATCTCACCATACCAATAGCATAACCTTGGTAAGTGTGTAAGCCTCAAACTACTAAAGTAGGTATGTTATTGTAATTACCTATCCTTATAAGATAGTTAGGAATTTTAAATGACCTATATAAATCAAGTGTTTATAGACAGTGCTCAATAAATGATAGCTATTATTTTTGCCTCTGAACGCTTTACCATGCCGTTTACCCTTTATGGAAATTCCCTCTATATTGTACCCATGTAAATCCTACGTTTCTATAAAGGCCCAAATCAAAACCCAAAAGCTTAATGAACACTTTTTTTTTATGAATCCAATAATGGATTAAATTTCCCTTTCTGCATTCTAGTCACATTTATTGGCAGTAAAATAACAACTTGGCTTTTGGCCTCATTTATAACAATGCTTTGTAAAGTTATCTCTTTTATATAAATGTCTTATTTTCCTCAAGTGATGCCAAGAGATGTAAAGACTCATTTGTTTCATATCCCTCACAGTATCAGTGCATCACTGGGCTGTAGTAAGTGTTGACTTACTACTTATTTAGTGATAGCTTAGGAGTCTATATTGTCTTTAAAAAAATGAAGTCTTATGGGACTCAATAAATAATACCCTCTTTCCTGTGTGAGTTCTGAGCCTTTTTAGAAATAACATAATAGTGTAAGGGGTTTGGAAAATGAGAATATCATCTTTATTACTAATAATGATGGTACTGCAGAACATGGCTTATATCTGCAGAAAAGTAGGTTTGCAGACAGTAAACATCAGAATCAGCCAGCTTACCATCCAGTCAACAGGCAACACTTTGGCCTCCTCTGTTAGGGCATGGACTGTCCATGTAAAACTTCTAGCATGGAGAAACATAGCAGAATTTGTGAGTTTTATGGGCAGCACACAGCAGGAGGAGGCTGAGATAGGCAAGATTGATTTCTCCTTCCAAATTTACCCATCAAATTAAATTATTCTTCCTCCTCCCCTCCCCAAATAGACAATAGGAAGTATAACTGGCTTAGACACTCTGTTGCTTCTTCCTATCTGATATCTGACCAAAGGCCATGTATGAAAAAACTCACAGTAATCATAGGACGGATGCATGCCCCTTTAGTCCAAGAAGGGTGGGAGGGAAGGGGGAGCATTCACAAGTTTTGCCTTGCTGAAGTTCTCTTCTCATCAGTGGAAACATTGAGAGGGGATGAAGTATCACAAACATCACACACTAATAATGATATTATTCCTCCTCCTCCTCATCATTATTATAACTGTCATCATTGTAATTAAAAATGAATATTCTCTATCTCTGACATCTTTCATAATGCCTCACAAAGAGTAGATGCTGCCTAGGAGTTGATAAGGGACAGTGTTCAAATAAAGGCATATGCAATCAAAAACTTCTTTTGAAAATATTTGATATACTTTTGAGTCATTTTGTTTTGTTTTGTTTTGTTTTGTTTTGTTTTGTTTGTCTTGGACTAAAGGGGCATGCATCCGTCCTATGATTACTGTGAGTTTTTTCATACATGGCCTTTGGTCAGATATCAGATAGGAAGAAGCAACAGAGTGTCTAAGCCAGTTATACTTCCTATTGTCTAACATTCCTGAACCAGACAATGTTTGAATTGTTCTGTCAAAGCACCAGATTAGTCGGGTCTACAACTGATATGCTAAGTGGCTAGTGGAAATTGTACCTGGCCAATTCTTTTGGGACGATTACTCATTTAAACCACATTATGGAAGGGGCGCCTCGGTGGCTCAGTAGGTTAAGCGTCTGACTCTTGACTTCGGCTCAGGTAATGATATCACAGTTCGGTTGGTGCGACGGAGCCCTGAATTGGGCTCTGCACTGATAGTGCTGAGCCTGCTTGGGATTCTCTCTCTTCTTTCTCTGACCCTCTTTTGCTCACTCTCTCTCAAAACAAGTAAATAAACTAAAAAAAAAAAAAACTTTAAACCACATTATGGAAGAATTACGCATAAAGAGCAGTATAGTATGATTTAGAGGCTATCAAAATTAGAACACCAAATGAAAAAGCTATTTTTCAAGACCAGAAAACCTTCCTCGTTTTTAAAATGAGAACTACTAAAATAGCTAATTAATAAGAGTAACCATAACAACATTCAACATTATTGAATGTTTACAATATATGAGGCACCATGCTAACAGTTTTATAGATCATATCTCATCTAGTACTCATATCATGTATTTTACCTACATATTACTATTATCCACAGTTTCATTAGGAGGAAAGTGACCTATCTAGGTAGAAACTTGAACTCAGGCTCTGTCCCTAGAGACTCCACAGCTCCCAAGGCATCTGACTTCATCTGGAATAGAAAACAAAATTAGGACAACTCCTTAGCTTTATTTTAAAAACCATTAATTGGCAATCAAACAGCACATTCCCAGGGCACTAGGTTCTGACAGAAATATCCAGGCAGCACAATCACAGAGCCCTGTTTTCCATGGTGCTTAAAATGTAGGAAGTCAGAGCACACACAGATGGTAATAGATGGTGCAAGTGGGAACACTTCCATACAATATTTATTTAGAAACATCACAGATGTTTTGTCCCAGTCTTCAGAATAAGACTTACATTCTCCAGGGACCTACTGTATTGAACAGGGTCACTTGGAGAGATTTTTCACTTGAGTGGTGGGGACTGGAACCCCAGACCTTGAACAGATTCTTCACCAGAGCTTCCTCTTTGTTCAGACAGTCTTCTCTAGAATCTTTTCTTGTGCCTTCTGATTTTGCTTTGCTTTGTTATGACCTGACTTTCCTCAGGTTTCCTATCACTCTACTTGTCCAAACAAATAGCACTTTTTCATTCCCAGTGACATTGAAATCTAATCTAAATCTGTGTTGATTAAAAACAAAAAATTGGGAGACAAATAACTTCTAATGTTTACTGAGAACTTCCTATGTTTCAGACATTCTTGCAAGCTGTTCACTTGCATTAACTCGCTTCTCACAATAGGCCAGTGAAATCAGTACTGCCATGATCCCTACTTTCTAGATTGGAAACTGGAGTTTAGAAAGGTAGGAAAGGGACCTAAAGTCATGTCTGAAAGACAGACAATTCAGTCCTAATTAGTTTAGAACTTATACCCATACCTATCACGCTATGGGTCTTCTTTCCGCTCTCCTGTTCCAGCTTCCTGAAGAAAGAGCCTGGGCCCATCCAGGCCTAATGAACTCTGGCCCTGAGGGGAAGATCATGCTGAGAGCCACCTGCTGCTCCCATGGCAATATTGCTGGGGCTGTTCTCAGAAAATGAGAAACCAAATATTTACACTCTTGATTAGACAGGATTTGACCATTATTGAGTGCTTTTATTTCAGTTTTCATTTCAACTTCAAACTGAAGGGAACATGGGAGTGAAAGCTTATGCAGTTAAATTTGTAGTGTGTGTGTTCCTGTGTGTGCCACCAGTACAATATTTGAAGGGAGAATATCATAAATGAATATAGACATTTCAGTGTCTGCCATTAGCACAAGTAAGTAAAGCTGGTTGTAAACATGACAAATACGTAAGTATGAGCAATTTGGCAACTTTTGACATATTTTTTTGGAATTATTGATTTAGGGATATAGCTTATCAAAGATTTTAAGGTTTTTCAAATATTTAACATTTAAAAATCTCCTTGGAGTGAGCAAACAAACAAACAAAATTTTTGGATTCATGGGAATATGGTCTGTTTAAGGCATCCTTGAAATCTTGATTCACAAGCGACTATTCCCTCTACTGTTTGATAGGCTAACGTAATTCAGTTGGACAGAAAATAGGGCTTATGTGGCTGATTCCTGAGTAATAGAAATAGCATCATTATCATATCCCTATCTCATAAGCCTGTCTGTTATCCAGAGATGAGAACACACACAGCTCAGGGTAAATCCTTCCATTTGCTCCCCGGGTAAGCACTGCTACTCTCTATCATTTCCGCACGTAGCCCATAGGCTCCTTCCCTATTTCTGTCCTCATGGAAAATGCCATTCCAAGCCCATCTTACTCCAGGAGTTTTCCTTACAGCATCCAAGTCTAGACAGTTTCTCCCTCTGCTACATTAAAAGATGCTTAACAAATGTTTCTTGGTGAGTAAATTCCTATGTCATGTATCTCAGTGTCTTTTCAAAATCTCACACTTCCCAGACACAGAAAAACCTAAGCAACAATCAAGGTAATTTCTCTTGCCCACAAAAATAGACTGGCATTATGTTACACTCCCTTGTTGCTACCTCAATTAGCATTTAGCCCTAAGCCTGATGCACTGTAAACTATCCAGTAATAATTGTTAGCTACTTGATCAGTAAGAGCTCAGCAATGCCAAACGTGTGGCAGAAGGATAAACCTTTATTCAGTCTTTACCCAATCTTACTTAAACCCTGAGGAAGAGACAGGTGGTGAAATTCATGCACAAAATGCCTAGACACAGACATTATATATTCTGCATGTTCTAAAGATGATATGTATAAGATTAAAAAAAAACCAAGCAACAACAACAGCTTTCTGATGCATCAAGGTTTAGGGATTTAAGAAAATGTAGCATGATGTTTTCAAGTTAGTCTTCTTTCCAGTTTGGAGCACACTAAGATTAATGGAGAATGTGGTAATCTTTATTTCAAACCATTAAGTTCCAAATTTAGTGTCAGTGTAGCAAGTGCTTCAAGGAAGATGGATATTACCCTTTTCAGTTTTAGGAGCTGGTAAGTCACATTGCTTGTTTTCAGATAAGCAGATGTTTGTCTCTGGGTATTGCCATAAGGAATGCTGTGTTTATTCAAATAAATAGATTCCCTGGCTGTGAATGATGATGAGCTTCACGCATTTCTCATGTGCCTTATACACACAATCTCACAAACACACACTCACACACACTCACATATTCTGTTGTTGGTTTTTTTTTTGGCAAAGATCCCAATTAACAGTGAAACAGATTCTTTATTCTCATGATGTTCTTTGTTGTGAAGAATTGAAAGTCTCTGTACATTATATGTGAAAAAAGAAAAAAAAATTACTTAGCCAAAAAGGGTATGATATTGTCACACTCTTATTAGAAGCTGGAACAGGAGAGAGGAAAGCACAGCCATAGAAGCCATAGTGGATGATTTGAGATTGGCTGTGAGATTTTCAGAAACTGTGGAAGCCCTCTTACCCCGCCCCAAATACTATGTTGTATCTTGATTACTGGAATTACCCAATTTAAACATTTTCCTATATGTAGGAAGCTCTAACATAAATTTTATTTTTTATTTGTACCATATTCTGTTTTTTTGAATGCTGGTGTGGTGGAGGTATAGGGAGCAGGACATGATTTTTCTTTCATATATCTCAGGAGATGATCAGTGGGATTTTTCTCACCAAGAAATATTTCAGGCATCTTAGGTGTTTTAAAAAAATGATTATGCCAGCCAGTGATTCACCTGCCACCAATATGTATAGGCCACCACAAGTTTACTTCTGGAAACATCACCTACCTCATATTTTGCTTCTAAAGTTACAGAAATTATGCATGGTCTGTGTAAGCTATTTGCATTGCAAAATACAGCTCAGTGTACTCTTTGCCATTTTCCAAAATTACCTAGGAATATACAATAGATGTATTTTTCCGTCAAAGCTGGAAGGATGAAAGATTAAAATTTAAAGGACCCATGACAGTTCTCCGGTTAAATAACCTAATGGCAAGTAAGATCTGGACTCCAGATACTTTTTTTCACAATGGAAAGAAATCAGTGGCACACAACATGACCATGCCCAACAAACTCCTAAGGATCACAGAGGATGGTACCTTGTTGTATACCATGAGGTAAGGATGACTGTGTTCTGTTTGGGAATCTTTCTGAACTTCTTTCTCTTCCATATATATGTGATCATGAAACCAATGGGCCATGGTGGAGTGTCTGGGTTCTGCCCTGTTTTACAACTTTAATTACTCTGCTGTGAAAAATAAATTGACTGAAATATTATGCAAGTACTGAGGTGTTAATTAAAATGATGAGATAAAATGGGGAAAAGTTTATAATGTATATTAAGTAATATATCTCTCCAACATACTCTAATTCAGTATGAGGAACGTCTTCCCCTTACTGTTAACCCCATATATTCCTGCATCCCAATAAGGTCTAGATTAAATTTCTAGAAGCTATCTCAAAGTATGTATCTGAAAATGCTTCTACTTTAAAAGGAGGGGGTGGAATAAAATGAAGGGGAAAAATTAGAACAGCACAAGTCTTAAAAACTGTAGATTCATGTGGAAGTATACATTTAGAAGAATTTATAATGATATTATTAGTTATACTGAGAAAAAATATTCTTAGTTTTGCTTAAATTGAAGGATACATGCATATATGTATGTATATATATGTGTATTTCTGCTTTATAAATGTTTCCCTCATTTTGAGATTACTGGAAAATCTAGCAGCTAGATACCATTCATTCATTTATGGTTGAATGAGGGAAACATGAATCAAAAAAGTTGTGAATATTTTTAAAGAAAAAATGTTTAAAATCTCACTAATTTATAAGAAATTAAAAATTGTCCAGAATTTGTTCTTAAGGGAAGCAGTTATTTCATACCCAAGTAACTTGTTAGAATGTTATTTTTATAGATATGAACAGTACTTGGTAATTCAGACCTGTCCAATTATTCCTTTGGCATGAAAAGGTAATGGAGGCCAAAACCTAGACTTGCTGGAGTTTGTTTAGCATGGGAATAGAGTGATATTTTGCTTTTGAAGAAAGCCTCCAGAATTCCTACCTTTTTATACAAAAATATACAAATGGAAAAGAAAGAAAAAAATGCTTCAAGAGCAATTTTAGATATTGGATTCAACTAGTAAATGCATAATAGGACTTAAAGAATGAAAAAATCTCAAAAAAAAAAAAAGAAAAGAAAGAAAATAGAAGATCAGTGGACAGATGTGTTGAGACCTTTCCAGATCATCCAAGTAGGATCTATTTATAATTGAAACTTGAAATATTCTCCTCTTGTAAAATGTCTTGTTTTTGAGCATAAGTTCAATATTTATTTCTCCCAGCTGGCACTTTTTTGGGGCAGGACTTGCATAGCTGATAAGTTTAACGATTAATGCTTTCTGATGTATGCAGTGTTCTTCATCAATAACTAGACTGTATCTCCCATCTTCTAAATTTTTCACCACCTTTACTAATATGTTATCACTTTCCTTAATATTTTAATTTTAAAATACGAGCTTAATTATTAATTTACCCATTTAATATTTGCTTCAATCAGTATTATAATCACTTAATGAGTTTACTGGCCATAAAGCCATTCTGACCACATTTCTTGAGCTACTTAATAATATGGGTAAATATATTTTATAAAAACCATGTGAACAATTTGGTATAAATCACTTCATAATTCCCACCAAACAAGATCAAACATATTCCATTGAAATTTTTTCTTTATCCTTTTTCAGACATAAATAGAACTCATATTCCCTGAAGATAGGAACTAAAGAGAAGCACTATAGAGTCCTGGCTTCAATTAGGCAGTAGATTTGTAAAGAAAACGAAATGATTAGAACATAGTGAGATCATACGCAAACTCTCAAGGAGACTTTACGTTATTCTAAATCTCACAAAGCCTGAGGACAGTTCCTCCTTCACCTACTCCTTTGTTGTTTTATGCATTTGGTGCTATTTTAGGGAAGGAGATGGAAGGAGATAGGGAGAGCTGCAGTGAGGAGAGAAAGCGTTCTCTTCTCTTCCTCGCCACTTATGTCTTCTTCTTCACCAAGTATTTATTTGCTTACAATTTTCAGTCTCCAAAGATTTGCTGGGTCTATGCAGATGAGGTGATGATCCTTGTCTTGGGAAACAGTAACAATGCTTGCCCATCATGCAAAAAGTGTCATCATTTTCCCAAAACAAAAAGATGGATAGAATCCAGTCATTGTTGTAAACAATTCCTTCTAGATCTTTTGATTAACAGCTCAGAAGAGTGCTTCAGTTTGTGTGGGCCTCTCTTGCTTTGTTAATATATTAGCTATAGTTAATAACATACCAGCTGTATTTATCAGAAAGTTTCTAATATATGGGGCTCTTGTTTATTTCTGTTGTTTTCCTTAATTGATAAGGCTGACGGTGAGAGCTGAGTGTCCAATGCATTTAGAGGACTTCCCTATGGATGCCCATGCCTGCCCACTAAAATTTGGAAGCTGTGAGTAAATTTATTTTAATTTTTCTTTATTCTTATGAGAGACCTACATCTTTAAAAAGAAAGCTCCAGTTAGTAATATCTGTTAGAAAGGTAAAGAGCATGAAGAAAGTTTAAATAGCGATTTGCTGCAAGTACTTTCTATAAGTAATAATCTTTTATTTCATTTTTAATGTTATTTCATGAAGAGATTATTCCCTATATCCTCAATGAGAAAGAATGGATTTAATTAGTTAGTAGAAAATTTCTACTTTTGTTAAAGTTGTATTCATAGAAAAACAAGTGGGGTATGGATGCTTTTACCCCATAGATAATATCTTCCTTCCAAAAAATGGAGATCATTGTGTTTATTTTGTATCATTGCTGACATTTGTTTAACCTTGAGAATATTGCAAGTTGTGGGGCACCTGGGTGTCTCAATAGGTTAAGCATCTGACTTAGCCTCAGTTCATGATCTCAAGGTTTGTGAGTTCGAGCCCCCCATTGGGCTCTGTGCTGACAGCTCAGAGCCTGGAGCCTGCTTCAGATTCTGTGTTGCCCTCTCTCTCTGCCCCTCCCCAACTCATGCTCTGTCTCTCTCTCTCTCTCTCAAAAATAAATAAACATTCAAAAAATTTTTTAAAGAATATTGCAAGTTGTTTATCAGATGGAAATATTGGTAGGTGGCAGCAGCAGATGCTACTTTTTTCTTAATAATGAAGCCTACACCTAAAAAAGATATTTCCAGAAAAGAATTTACCCTAATCATAGTCTTTAGAAAAGTTCTAGGTCTGTTTGGATATCCTATGAAATTCATGTGTCTATTAATGTGTTTGAAGGTATCCTATATACCTTTATGATAACGGTCTGGGCTTCTGCTATTTGAAAAAATGCAGGCACACATCAGAGAAGCCAAGAGAACCGTGGCCCATGGAGTCGGGTTCTTTGGTCCTCCTCTATCCTTCTGCTTTGACTAGCATGCACACAGAAAGTGATCGAGACCAATGTATTCCTGGTTTCCTGCAGGAGAGTTACTTACAAATACTGAGTCAACTGCAGGACTACCTAAACCAGCTTTCTGTTCCCACTAGACAGACAGTCTAAGCAACTATTTTGGTGAAGATATGATTCATAGAAAAAAAATAGTGGTAGTGTAGGAAGACAGCAAGCAAAGAAAATAGCAAAGGGCCTTCAGGCTCCTGGCAGCACCCATCATGGAGAGACAAGTGTCTCTATTTATAAATCTAATTCTATACTGAATCCCAAGGACAGACTACTTCAAAAATTGTCAGCCAAACAGGCCTTTGGTGATAAGTCCCTCCTCCCCACTCTTTCCCCAGTTTAATGTATATCCCATGTTATGGACTACTACATTTTCTCTTGATTACCACTTTCATTTTTAACAATAATATTAGGTATTATGTGTTACTGTATGCCGGACAGTATATTAAACATTTGAATATGTATCAATTCATCTAATCCACAAAATAATCTTATAGTTAGGAAGATCATGCATTATAGTTTGCCTGGGACTATACTTATTTAGGCCTATTATCCCGGCATAACTACTAACAGTGCCCCCTTTTACCTTCAGAAATACGTTGTCTTGGACAACAAATTACTTGTTTAGTATATTAGTCAGGAATGCTTTCAAGCAGTTTGTATAGCTGAAAAAAAGTTTTTATTGTTATATGAGTTGAATGAAGGTAAGTTATTGTTGGTTAGTCAGCATCTCAACAAGGATGATGTTTTAAGATGTCCTTAAGATGTTCTTCCTGATCACAAAATGGCTGCTGCAACTCCAGCCATTGCATCTGTTTTCAAAATAAAGAACAGTGGACAAAAAAGAAAGAACTAGCACCTGTATCAAAAAGATAAAAGCTTTCCCTAAAATCTTAGCAGACATTTACTCGCATCTCATTAATCAAAGATGTGTCCCATTGCCAATGCTAACTGCATATGAGGCTGGAAGAAATATTCTTAAGTAGGTATATTTTCAGCCTACAACTTAAGAAGAAAATAAGAGGTATTTTAGGAAGGGGGAAATGGATAGTGATTAGAAAACAAATAGTGTCTCATGTAAGAAAAATTAAGTTAAATAAAAATCTGTTTTCCACCTCAGAGCCTTTATACATACTCTTTTCTCTATTTGGGTTACTCTTCCCTTGGTTCTTAATGGTACTGGCTTCTTTTTATTTTTCCACTTCTCAGTATAAATGTCATTTCCTAGGGACTTCTCTAATGACCTTATCTAAATTTACATACAGTCCCTCCAGTCTTTTTGATTACAATACATGTTTAATTTAGATGTATTACAGCAGTAATTATTAGTTTTATTTATTGGTTGACATTTTTATTGTCTGGAGACTGTAAACTCCATGAGAGCACAATCTATTTTGTTCAGCGTTTCCTAGCACAGAGCCTAATATAATGGAGACATTCGGTAAATATTTATTGAATGGATAAAAATTATAATAATCAGGCTTTAAATGCCTCTTCAATGTTTAAGTCTCAGAAATGATAGCCGATTTAAGGCCTACAGGGAATTAAAGAAACAGAGAACACTTGACACTGAAAGGTAAGCATCTGAGCTCAGTGGGAAAGCACCATGACTAATTACCGTTGCTTGCCATTAGCTTGAGAAGCAACAGCAGTGGTTGATTTATTGTATAGTTAATTCTCTGACCTGGCCTAAATAGCACACTTTTGAAATTAAGAAACTGAGGCAAAATTGTGCTAAAAATGTTTTGACCCAGTTTTTGAAGCAAACGTCTTGCCAAAATATTCGAGAAGAGAATAAGCAAGAGATAACCTACAGGATATTATAATAATTTAGTAGAACACTAAGTAATCAATGTTTGTGAAGCATCTGAGGCAACCTCATCCATATGTTGATAAGAACTAAACTCAGAAAGGTAGATGTTTTCCTTACCACTCTCCATTAGACCCTGATTGTCAGTGTTATATCACACTTTTTCCTTATTGGGAAGAGAGCCCTCTTCATAAGGTCAGATGCTTCAGCTGACATCTTTTAACTGCATTTGGAGGAAAATACAGACAGGGCTTTGATACTAAAAGAAGAGATTCAGGGGCGTCTGGGTGGCTCAGTCGGTTGAGCTTCTGACTTTGGCTGAGGTCAGGATCTCACGATTCATGAGTTCAAGCACCACATCGGGCTCTGCACTGTCAGCTCAGAGTCCGGTTTGGATCCTCTGCACCCCGCCCCTGCTCCTTCCCAGCTCGCACTCTCTCACACATATATAAATAAACCTTTACAAAAATAAAGTAAGAGATTCAGGTTATATTCTGACAGCAAGATCTAGGCAAGTGGTAGATCTGGTAAGGACTTGTTAAGTGATGGTTCCCTGACTGATTATCAAGCACAGTGCTTTGTAAATAAGAAGAGAGGGATACGTAGAAATGTAAATGAATTCTGAACAATAAATAACTTTAGAAATTATTCAGTGCACCTGCTTCATACAAATGGAGAGAAAAAGGCCCCTAAAAGTACAGTGATAGTGTTTCTAAGCAGATGCTCTTCTGATACTAAGTCTATGCTTCCAGTGCTGTAGCCCCACAAAGTTCTTTCATAACCCCAACCAAAACTTTTTGTCTTATATTTTAAATTTTTCTTAGGTAATCTGCTGATTTATTTAAAATCTGAGCTTAACATTTTGACTAAATAGCTGAAGATTCTCTCTAATCTTCTTTTCTCTATGCTGAATAGTCTCAAATGAAGGAAGTTTTCACAGACCTACTTTCAACTAGATACTGAAACGAAGAAATAAGTATATCACCTATTGTGATGCCTTAGGTATATCTGTCTTTTACATCTTAAGACACCAACTTTTTAAAAAATTTTTATTTAAATTCCAGATAGTTAACATACAGTGTAATGTTTTCAGGTGTACAAAATAGTCACCTTCCATAAAACACTCGGTGCTCCTCACAAGGGCCCTCCTTAATCCCCATCACCCATTTAACCATGTGGGTCTACTCTGCATTTGGGGAGATTTCCACTGAGAGACATGAACAATGAGTAATCTCCACTTTCACAACAGTGTCATGTTTATTGTAGATTTTGTGCACGATGGAGTTTCTAAGAAATTATAAGAATGAGACATGGAATTATATAAAATGAGAAATCGATAGTAACAGATCTTTTCCTCTAAAACTATATTAGCAGCCCATTGACAACACATGATGAGATGCAAAAAGATAGGGAGTCCAGGCACTGTTGCTAATGAGAGTATAAAAAAGTACCAAGAGTTTTTTATTTGTTATGAAATGACACAAGGTGTAGAATTGGTTTCATCCCTAATTACATGACTACCAAGTATCCTTGCTTGGGTTATGAGCATATAATATACAGTTTTTGCCTAGAAATCTTTATTAATAGCAGTGGAGTAGAATGGAGGTCGTGCTATGCTCTTACCTTGGTTTTCCCACTAAATAGTTATGGACCCTTAAACAAGTCATTCAGAGTTTATGCACTTCAGTCTATCATCTGTAAAATGAGATAAACTATATACTCTCTAAAGTTCTTCCATATTAACAATCACTGATTCTATGTTATCATGAACTTGAAATGTCTTCTTAGATAAGACCCTTCCATTAAAAAATTTTATCATGATTAGAAAAATATTTTACTGAATATAGGTACCTACAAATTGTAAGCAATATGGTTCTCAAACTAATGTGCTCTGCACTCTTTGAGGGATTTTATAAAAATAAGTCATGTTTTAGATGCTATTAACAAATGCAATCCTCTCTAACAAATGCAATGGTAAATTGATTCAAAATGTTTTTAAGTCAATGAGATGTGTTAATGGTAGGAATTATTTTACAGTGCATATGCATATCAAATCCTCATTTTGTACACTTTAAATGTCTTACAGTTTTGTCAATTATACCTTAACAAAGCTGTGAATAAATATACACACACACACATACATACATACATACACACACGACTAGTGCCATGAAAAAAAAAAGTCAATGAGGATGGCCACAATTAAAAAAGAAAAATCAGTGAGAACAAATTCCAAAATTATTCATTTATCAGTATTACATGTTCATGAAAGAAGCAATAACTACTAAATTAAGTCCTCGTGTATTCTCTCAAACTCCTGGAAAATTTGATTAAAAAGATACCTGACTATAAATCTGTCCAGAAGTGATGCTGGAGCAGATGGGGTACCCATGTAAAATTAGGAGAATACTAATACTAATACTGGCCACACTTTTCTGCAAAACTCATCCCAGAGACAGCAAGAAGCTTTGGTTCAGAAAATGAGGGGCACAGCTCACATTTTTGCGGCAGCTTCACGTGTGGGTAAAAATGCAACAATCGCTTCACATCTCATAATATTTCAGCTTGGACAGATACAGATTTGAACCAAACACCCAAGCTTGCTTACCTTGGGGTCGGGGGTGGGTGAGGCAGGGATATATTATGACTTTTATGGGCTGTAGGCACTTTTGCCTTTGTGAATAATTCCTCAAAAATATATGTTAAAACTATACTTTGATTTATAATTTTATATATTTAACTTGTATATTTTATGAGTATGTTGGTATGAAGATTAATATAATCCAAGGGGGTTATAGTCACTTTTTTATGATTTTAAAAGAAATTAAAACATTATTTGGCCACATAAAATTATTGTGGACCCTGGGCATTTTGTCTTCTGTGCTTAATGCAGAAGTTGGTCAAAGGGTAAAGCTTTCACAGTAAAGCCAACTTTTGCTACCATATCTGCCTCTCAAACACCCTGGAAACACTTTGCTTTTGCTAATATAATAGTCTTTCAACTTTTACTATCACTCTACATCTAAAGAGAGGAAAATGTATACTATCTTTTCACCCTATGTATAATGGGTGTTCTGTGACCACCAGAAAAAGCTATAGAATCTTTTCTTCTTCTCATTCATTCTATACAATTCTTCCCCCAACTTTCCTGAGTTATGAATCAGGATTATGACCTAACTTCTCATAGAGAAGGATCACTAGCTAAATGAAAACAACTGAGAAGTATAATGAGCTAAATGGTGTAACTCATCAAACTCATCAGTGTGATAGTAAATATCTATAAAAAGGATAATTAATTAAAAAAGAAGTAAAGTCAGACTTCTTTTAAAAACAGATGTTCAGCAAAATTTCCAGTGTTACTTTTCACATTTAGCATGACCTTCTGCTGGCCAGACATACTCTGGACCCAGGCTACTACCTCTAACCTTATTTCATCTCTCATGGACTTCAGCTCTGGCCATATTGGCATTCCTGTTCTTCCTCAAACATATCAAGCTTTTACCTACACTAGAGGAAAAAACTTGTTCATTTATCTATCAAACTCTTCCCCAAGACTTATATAGCCTACTCTCATTTCTGTCATGCATCTAATTGTCATTTCCACAATGACCCTCTCTGATCCTTCACCTAAAATAAGCCCATGTCCTTCATTCTCTACCCTCTTACCTATCGTGAATGGGTTTATTGCATTTAACACTACTTGAAATTATACGTTTATTAGCTTATCTGTTTTTGTCCCCATTACTGTCACAGCAGAAGGGAACCTTATTAATTATGTTTACTAGCATATTTTCAGCAAGGCACTTTGTCTTTTGTAGATGTTTAATAACCATTTAGTGTAAGAGTGAACAGATGACTGAACAAATCAGGAAAATGTGTTTTAGGTTTCTAAACAAAGGGGTATGGGCTCTTCTTTCCTGGCCTGCCCTCTGGAACCATCCAATGGAAAATATGAAACTGAGGACTCACCAACTAATTAGGAGAATCAATCTAGCATAACACATGGACCATTTTCCTTTCTCTCCTTTCAGATGCCTATACCAGAGCAGAAGTTGTTTATGAGTGGACCAGAGAGCCAGCACGCTCAGTGGTTGTAGCAGAAGATGGGTCACGCCTAAATCAGTATGATCTTCTTGGGCAAACAGTAGATTCTGGAATTGTTCAGTCTAGTACAGGTAAGTGCCATTTTATTATTCCAGATATTTCAGAAGAAATATAAGCAGTTTTTATGAGAATGTGGGAATCAGTAAGGTCTTCAAATAGAAAGAGAAAATTTTGCTAAACTGGGACCAATTCAGCTAGGAACTAGTGTAAACTCTATAAAATTGTGCCTTTGGATTTATCATTTAATGTCTTTTGGCCTCTGTTTCTTTGTTTGCAAAATAAGATACAGGTCCTATGTGATCAGGGTAGCAGTGTATTTAGGAATGTGAACTTCTGGGAAAGAATATATAGATTAAATTCTTACTTCTCTACCTTATCTGTTGATTGTGGAAGAAATAAATTAAATCCATGAAGAGTGCTTATGATAGTTTCTGGAACATAAATTTTTTTAATTTTTTAATGTTTATTTACTTTTTGAGAAACAGAGCAAGACAGAGCATGAACAGGGGAGGGGCACAGGGAGAGAGGGAGTCACGGAATCTTAAGCAGGCTTCAGACCCGGAGCTGTCAGCACAGACCCCAATATGGGGCTCGAACTCACGAACCATGAAATCATGACCTGAGCCAACTTTGGACTCTTAACTCATAAAAATATTCTTCATAGATGTTAGTTATTAATATCATCTAGACCCAATTTATTGTTATGATTCAATGAATCTTGGTGAATTTGTAGCAGTGATTATTATACACAATGATACCAAAAGCCAATTCCTTCAACATAAACATATCCATTCGTATCTGCAGTGATGTATCTTCCACAGCGAAATCCTACAGAAACATAATTACATTACTGACCACTTCACTTTGGAATTAAAAGTAGGTGAGGTGCCATTCTTCTTAATGTTGTAACTGCTTTACCAACAGAATACTGAGAACTAGATCAGATACTATCAAGGAGCTGGACCCAAAATTTTAAACTTTTGAAATTGCTTCAGGAAATTAGAGTTTAGGTATATAAATAACCATTTTTTGACTAAGTGTACTATGATCATCAGGCTGGAAATTTATAAATAAAGTTTGGATTTTAACCCTCCCTCAATCCAAATACTTTTAATTATGTTCAACTACTGAAGGTTTAACAAGTTTATAGTTGTCTTTAAAATTTTAAATTAATTCATTCGCTTTGATTTGTAATTTCTAAAAACTACAATTTGGTAATAAATAAGGGTAGTAGTGCTATTTTTCTAAGAAAAAGTTTCTTCCTTATATTCCAGGCTTTATATTAGGACCTTGATAATTCTAGTATGTTCAAGTAATAGGTCAATATATCTTATTCTGGTTATTGGAAAATTCCTGCTTAATGGGATCCACCTTTTGCTTTCTTTATAGTAACCATGATGACTCTGTAAGTTTAAATATTTATGTTTCTTGTTTTGAAAAATGGAGAAAATTGTTCCTCAGTTTTGTCCACATTAAAAATACATGTGGCATCGGATAAAGTTTCCAACTTTGCAGTGAGAAATATGTAAACTCAAGTCCTGGTCCTGCCTCAAAGAAGCCTTGTGACTTTGGGAATGTCCTCTATCCAGTTAGAAACTCTGGTGCTTCTAAGAAGTGGTGATTCTATAATTTTGCATTAAATAGGTGATAATATAAAACAATAAACAGAGTGTTACCTATAGGAGTTACTCAAAATGGTATGTACTAGTTGTTGCTATAGTCCTGAAGATATTCCAGAACATGGAAAATACTGAAAATACTGAAACTATTCCTTCCTCACAAGTTAAGTGGGAAAACATACTAAAATGAGCAGGGCTTACTTTTAAAACTCAAATGCTATTTGGATATTGTGACAGGCACTGGAGAGTCAATGACAGACAAGGCAGAGATCTTGCTGTCATGGAATCTGAAATCTAAAGGAAGACAAACACATAAACTATAATTATCAAAATGGGTGGTAAGTGCTGTGATTAACATTTTTGCGAGGGCAAGGACCACATCTGTCTTCTGTATCCCTATTATTTACTATGGTAGCTGAAACAGAGGAGACACTAAATATTTTGAATTAATGAATAAAAAAAGAAACATATCTAGCCTAGAATAATCAAGAAAGAACAACTGCAGGGGTTGACTTTCATGTTGTTAATCTGTATTTACTGGAAACCAAATAATCACTGTTTTAAGCCCAGAACATTGAAAATAATAAACAGAACTTTCCCTCTAGAAATTCTCCATCTAATATCATTGGAATGGACGCTGAGAGATGTGAAGGAAACAATAATTGAAATGCAGTGGTATGCAGGTATTCAATAGTAGAAGGCATGAGGATTACTCAGAAGGTGTGCCTCCACTCTACTTCTAGTGCTAGTGACCTAGACATGTCTCTGCATCCCTCTTTATGACCAGTTTTCGTATCTTCAAAGTGAGAGGCTTAGTCTGATGAACTCAGAGACTTCTCTGGCTTCATCAGGATTTAGCCTATGTACATTCTAGTTATTCAGAAATGATTCACAGGCACAAGGGGCTAGGAGATGAGAGGCAGTGGCCCAACCCACCATCACCCAGCTGGCTGGACCTCGTAAGTTGAGTCCGTTAAAAGTACTCATTCTGTGCTAGAGTAGTAAGTTTATCTGTACAAGTAAAAGCTTTTTCTTGTTATTCCCATAATGTATATTGTTTGGGGGATGAGAGAAAGGGAGGCGAAGAAAATAGTGAGCAAATTCTTCAGTGTAGGAGCTCAGTTTGGTGTGCATTTTTATCTCCACAGTAAGACACTGATCTATACTCCTTCTAGGTCCACTTGAGCTCATCAAAAACTCACCTTGCTAGATTTCTGTGGGAAGAAACAAAGATCTTTTTTAAGGTCTTCTATCCCATATTTCACATATCCTTGTGGAATGCTAAAAACATTAAGTTAATGGCATTGAGTGCTGTTACCTCCCTGTTTCTGCCAGAAAACTAGGAATGATAGCAAGAAAGAGCACACACATTGAGAATGATTAGATAAAAACAAACTTTTACATTAAATTTCTCTGTGGGGAGAGAAGCAATTCAGATCACCCTTAGAAGGGGTTGCCCCACTTGCCTGAGCCAACTTACATGTGAACAGACCTTCATACATACTACCAGTGATCTCTTTCAGGTCAAATACATCCAGATCACTTCAGTGACCTAGGAGGGGTAAATATGAGATTCAATTCATTGCCTGGATTTTTAAATTTAGTACAAACACAATAAAGTCAAATGTCTTTCTTGGAGTCTGCCATAAAATTTGTGAGAAGAAAGTATGTTGGAGATTTAGTTTGAAGTATACCTATTCACCTGGCAGAGAAAACCTTTAAAGGTACACTGAAGGATAAGACCAGTGAGCTCTCAAATCCAATACAATTCTATGTTATTCATTTATTTATTTACTAATTCCTTCACCCATTTGCTCACTTACTGAGTTTGACATTGTAATTGGGCCTGGGAAAGATAGATGAAGGACACATAATTCCTGCCTTCAAGAAACTCATAGTTGATTGATATAAGTTAACTAACATGAACTTGGCATTGTTCAAATCCTCACAACAATCCCAGGATATAGGTATTATTATTATTATATCCATTTTACAGATGGGACATAATTGAATCCAGAGAGATTGAACTATCCTTCTTAGGTCATACAGAAAGGCAGTGGCAGAGCTGGGATTGGAACCTGGGTAGTCTAGCTGCAGAGCACTCTCAACCACATGACTAGCAACAGGCAATGTAGACATGTGTGAAATGCAATAATGTGGTGCAGCATGGATTTAAGAGTGTGGGCTATTATACTGTGAAGTTTTGAATGCTGGTTTTACCACTTATTAACTTCCTGACCTTTGGCAAGACATTTCTCTGTTCATTTTTCTCTTGTGCTATTTGGAGATAATAAGAAGATCTACTTCATGAGACTGTGAGATTGAAACAAGAAAAATGCATGTAGCCGCCTTAGCAGTGTATCGGACATGTAAAAACTATGTAATAAATATTAGATATTGCTATTAATAGTAATGACAGAGTTAGTACAAGAGAGCCACATGGCATGAAGAAGAGGTCATTTCTGCTTGACATATCAGAGAAGGCAGTTTGGAACTGGACCACAGACATGGCCCCTTATTTCACTCTACCACACCACATTATGTTTACTAAGTAATTCTTTAAGGAGAGCCCATGCAAAACTTACAGTAGCAATTAAAGGTATGGAAATATGACATATACAGATAAGTATAATAGTTAAATTAGTCATTAGGTGTAATGATAATATCATGGCCAGAAAACAAGGATAAAATAATATGTAATGCCTTTTTAAAGTACACAGTGATGACTAAAACCTTCATAGTTATCTAAGTTACTAGACAGATTTGGTCAAAGGAAATTTAGGTTAGCTTTGCTAAATATGAGTATTTCTTCTTTATTAATGACTATCTCTTATTCTTAGAACATCTGACCAAAAGAAATTGTGAGATCCTTAAAATCTTCTCTGGAAGAGTTGATTTAAGTATGACCCTGCAGGGTCAAAATGAATGAGGAAAGCAACCATTTTCCCAGATCAGAGGCAATAGTGGTGATCAACCTTCACCCAAGGAGCCTCAAGTCTCCCATTTATGAAGTCCAGTACATGATCTCCAGAGAAATAACAGCTGTAAAATGTAAAGCCTGGGACTTGGGGATGGGGAAAAAAGATTTCTATAGTCATCTGATCAACCTATTCTTATTTCAGATGAAGAAACAGGTCTAGAGAGGTTAAGTGGCCTAGAATGGTAACCATTTTTTTTCTTATTTCTATTTCATTACTCTTTTAAGCAGATATTAAAATAGCAATTCCTCCCTCAATGATATTTTTCATCCTTCACTCCCATTAAAAAGGTATCATGGAAACTTAGGAAACACACATCTTAGAAAACACAAATTTTAGAGTAGTTGGGAGGAAAAGAACAGCTTTATATGGACCGAATGTTCACTCCAACCTTGTTGAAGTGAATGGTTGCTTTCTAGATCTGGAAAGAATACCTTTCTATCCTTTTTGTCTGCACACTATAAATGTGCATCTGACTCAATTTTTAAAAATAACTTCCATATCTACCATTTCATTTTATCCTCACAGCATCCTAGGAAATAATTAAATAAAGCACTATCATTTTAATTTAACAAATGAAGGAAACTGAAGTCAAATATGATTAAGCAAGGAATTTGCTCTTCACATAAATGGAAGCCAGTTCTAAACAAACCCTCAAAGCTGCTTTATAGACTTATATCCCTGATTCTTTTCCTTTGTTCTCCTTAATTTTGTATGGTAATGTATCAGAAATATTGTCACATCTAATTTACAAGCTTCCCTGAGGGTTACATGATATGCAAGGATATTTGAATTACAATTCCTCTAGATTGTTGAATTAGAGGAAAAGAATTTGACATGCTAAGTGCATAAGCACTTGATGTCTAGAGATATTCTTTAGGAATATCTCTATTCGATTTAGAAGACTGTTTTTTTGTTGTGTTTTTCTTTTATTTTTAAACTATTACAACATGATTCTGATTTTCCTGCCTTTCCTTTTCCTTACTTAATGTTTGGTGCCAAAACTTCTTAGATTTTGTTTAATTTAGGAAAATGATTTCAAAAGATTTGAAATCCTCCTATTCTTTCTCTAATTTGTTAGTGAGAAAATAGTTTATATAACAAATATGTCAAATAATAGTTCCTTCAAAATAATATTATCTTCAGAATCTTCCTAAAATGTTACATTGTGAACAACAAAAGATGATAATGGAATATGTATAGACACTCATCTTTCTGACATTATACGAAAGATGGAATTTTTTCTTTGGGCTGATAACATTTTGTAAACTGCAGTGGAATAAATGGTTAGGAATAATAATGCATGCTCCTGAGAGGGTAAAATGTAACATGGCCATGTCCATATAAGACTACATTTTAGTAGCGCTGGGAAAATTGTTTTTTTGCATTTTTCTCAAATTTAAATCATTTAATTCTTTCAGATGACCTTGGAGATGTCACCCAATGTATCTATAGAAAATGAAAAGAAATCAGTAAGCATTGTATTTACCCTTCCAAAGAGAGATTCTGATGGATGTTGATTTGAGTGAGTGCCCTTAAATCTCAGTGTGTCCCTTTTCACCATACACAGATATTTGAATACTTAAAATATGTAAAACCATGCTATATTCAAAGAACTATCCCTGTTTCAATCAGCTTTCAGTTTGATGTGAGGGATATAAGCATATAAATTTGATAAAATAAAAAGTATAAGATATTATAAATGTAAACAGAAGCTGTAAATAAATTTGAAATTACTAATGATCAGTAAATGGCAATTGTATCATTATTAACAATTAGCAGTGAAAGCATACTTGTACTTGTGAATGATTTCCTACTATGAAGAATAAATGCATTTATTTTACTAATACTTTTACCAATTATGATTGGAGGGAAAAGAGAATAAAATGGGAAAAGGAACTAAAATTTATTTTAAAAGTCTTACATAGCACGGTCTTAATTAGAGCCCCTATTCTTCATTCTCCCTACAATATACTTCTCACTATTTTATAGATTAGGAAACTGAGGATCAGAGACTGTAAATGAGTTGCCCAAAGCTATATAGTAAGAAAATAGGGTATCTAAGTTTTAAACCCAAATCCATTTGCTTCCAAAGCTAATCAACTTTCCTTTGCAGTATATTTCTTCCTATTCTGCTATGGATTCAGCCCAACCCATAGATGAACAGAATATTCAGCAGTAATAGATGTCAATAGTTTTGTATCAGTATCTCACTATACTGAGATGTGAGAGTGAGTGCTCAGACATGAGACATGGTGCTTAAATGCATTTTTAGGGCTGTGACAGGGAGGTCTTAAATACAGGTTAGGAAGTTTGCTTGTCACTGTGTAATACTGGAGACACTGTTGATTGTGACACTGGGGAAGAGTGGGGTTTTGCTAGTGGCATCTAGTGGGTAGAGATCAGGCTGAATATCCAGCAACATATAGGACAGACCTCATGACAAATAATTATCTGCTCAGAAATGTCAATAGTGCTGAGATTGAGAAACCTTAAGTAGACAATGGGAATCCATTAAGGTATTTTAAGATTTTACATATCCTTTTTTTAATTATTATTTTAGATGAAGAGAGATCACAAGGAGGGGAGGGAGCAGAAGGAAAGAGAGAATCTTAAGCAGGCTCCATGCTCAGCGCAGAGCCTGACACGGGGCTTGATCTCACAACCATGAGATCATGACCTGAGCTGAAATCAAGAGTAGGACGCTCAACCAACTGAGCCACCCAGGTGCACCTATATATGCTTTACAAAGATTACTCTGACATCAAAATTTAGGGAAAACTGGAGTGAGGGAGTGACTGGAGATGATGAAGGCAATTAACAGATCTACAAAGGAGATAAGAGCTGTGACCACAGGATAAAAGATAGACTGAGAGATACTGCACAGGAGAAATTAAAATTGTGATGATCAACTTATACTTTTCTCTCTCCCTCTGAAGCCCTATTTCACATCTATGGATGGATTCTAGGATTTTAGCCTGAGTGAGTAGACAGATGAGAGTGCCATGAATTTAAAGATAGACTCTAAGTGGTAATTCGACACAGCTGTATGCTGGTCATTATTTTTTTATAGGAAAGGTTAACTAATGTCTGTTTGTGAATGTACTTAGTTGGATGTCAATAAAAAAATCAGGATCTCTGAGATGTCTAGTAGATATTTGGGAATACAGATTGATTTTAAAAGCAATGTTACTTAGAGCTGTAGATTTGGCAGCCCTCTAGGCACAAATGACACTAGGGGCAGGGGTCAGAAAGGAAATCCTGGCTAGAGTCAAGAAAAAATGAAAAAGAAAGCTGAAAGCAGACTACACCAGGAACCTCTATAATTATTTTCCAGAAAGATGAAGATTGGGATATTAAGAGATCATGAACAGTTTTAGCCTCATTAGGGGCTAAAGCTGGATGGCCACAGATTGAGACATAAATCACAGGTTGCATAGGGGAAAATTTGGAGTTGAAGGGAAGGAGAAAGGTGGAGAAATGTGAATACCAAAGGAATTGATGGCTTCTTGGTAAGAATACACCTAGTTCTCTTCTGCCCACTGACATATAGCTAAGTATATATATTCAGAATGGATTCTAAAGGTTTATACTTGAGAAAAATATAACATCAATTAAAAAATAAACTCCTGCAATTTGGGTTGTATGTCTATCGCTTTCAACCTCTAAATGAAATCAGATTTTGATGTATACCAAGACCATGAATTGTGCCTCCCTAGTCTACTGTTTCCTAGCCCAGGCTAGGAATT
>CM053572.1:94493896-94523833 GCA_028646485.1 Cryptoprocta ferox | reverse complement strand
TTTTTAGTTATAGGAAAATTTACCCCCTAACTTATTATTTTAGAAGCTTGTATTTCATATAAAGAGAGATTTCCTGCCTATATTGTAGTACACTATATTAATATTACTTTTACGACTGATGAAAACAAAATACACCATTACAAAAAACTTACTGATTGATTGATTGATTCATACATTGATTTAGTGAATGTTTCTTTGAAATGTACTGTGAGCTCCTAATGTGTTGTAGGCATCGAATGCTACAGTGAACCGAACATAAACCACTCCCCTTATGAAGATTATATTCTGGAGCTTAAAATTTGAGTCATGCTGAAAATCATAGATCATATTTATTGAGTGTTCTTATATCAGGTTATATTATATAAACCTATATACATTCTCTTATTTAATGCTAAATTATCCCTGTGTGATAGAAAAGAAAGTTAAAGAATAAGAAATTGGACAACCTGCCAAAGTCAGAAGCTATTAGGTGAAGATGTCTGTAGTAAGACCCAGACTCTCTTCGCTCTAGAGTCAGTGCCCTCAATAACTAGTCCATACCACTATCAATATGTTATATAGATGCAATGATGAGACATGAAATCAGGTTGTTGTGGGCAACATCATTCATTTGGAAATAAAAATCACACATTTATTGGTGAAATGTGAAATTATCAAGGTTTTCCTAAGGCTATCAAGTAGGCACATGCTATATTTAAGACTCTTTACTACAGAATAAAAAGCCTTAAGAAGCTTACAATCTAAACTGAGGATTTTTCATATGCAGAGATCCATATGGTATCAGTCTTCAATAATAGGTAAGGCATGAAAAATCTGTTATCTCACAAAAAAAATGAGACTTTGCTACAAGTGCCCGGAAAAGAGTCTTTTCTTCTGAACTTAGCAAAGTGCTTCCAGGTCGGAAATAACCGAATCTTTGCTCTGACTGTAGCCTAGGAACATGGCTGTATTAAAGTCCAGGATGGGGGCACCTGGGTGGTTCAGTGGGTTGAGCATCAGACTCTTGGTTTCAGTTCAAGTTGTGATCTTGCAGTTTGTGGGCTCGAGCCCAGAGCCCCATGTCAGGCTCTGTGCTGACAGTGCAGAACCTGCTTAGGATTCTCTCTCTCTCCCTCTCTCTGCCCCTCCCCACTCTCTGATAATTAATAAATAAATATTTAAAAAATGATCCCAGATGATTCCAGCTCCAGAACACAAGAGTAGCTCATTTTGAATTCTTTCTTTTATTACCATTTGTTAATATTAACTAGGGTTGAAGCCACTTGTTAGAATGAAGATTGAACTCTTGTCAAGGTGTTTAATTCTATATGCATACTTAGTTTGAGCCCTTTATTCACTGGAAATTGAAAAAAATAGAATAGAGAAAATATTTTAATATTTATGTTTATTTTTTTAGAATGAACACAGCAGTATAGTGAAAATGTTTGGGTTTTTTTTTAATGCTCATTCTCTCTCCTTCTCACCCTAATAAATCCTACCCTTCCTATTTGGAAATTTTCTAAAGCATTTTGGGATGTTTTATAAGTCAAAACCCTTGCTCTTAACATTTTCAACAATGTGGTATCCCAGCCAACTCATGCCCTTTTGGTGAACGTAACTACGTATCTGTCAACTCAGCCGAGGCAAGTATTTCCATGTATCAAGTTATATGTTTCTAATGTTTTAAGTTCAATACAATCACAAATAAAATTTCCCAAGACCTTTAGCCTTTTAACATTTACTTAGTACACATGTTTCTATTGTTTTTAGTCTCAACTCAGCACATTCCTCTGGGCTGTGTCAGATGCCTGAGAAGGTGACGGATATTTAAGGAAAAAATACACAAAGGGAAAAGAAAAAAACAAAAGTTGTTTTTTCTAACAGTTTTAGTATAAGGTTGAAGAATGCAGCAAATCTGAAGCCTGTTTTTACATCTGAAAACATCTTCTTGATGGTCCATGCTCTCTGTCATTTAGAGACAGTGTGGTCATGTAATTTTGCTGCCAGATAGATCCAAGTTTTAGATCCAATCTTCATTTTTCAAAGATTCAGTTGCCTATAAAATGAGAGTGCAATTAAAGTAAAATACTGCTGTTTAAAAGATTGAGAAAAATAAAATATGTGCATTTTCAGATTGAGTTCTTGGAACTTAATAGATACTCAACATATTTTTGTTCCTGTCTCATTTTAAGTATTGTAAGGCCACACACACACACACACACACACACCTCTCTTTATGTTAGTCTTCACTTTTAATTTATAGATATATTTAGTTTAAGAACACCCATTCCCAAATTACTTCTGACAGTTTCCTACATGAACCAAAATTTGAAAAAAAATTGAATTCACTGCAGCAGAGATTTACTAACAGGACTGAAGTTGTCAATTTTAATAGCCTTTAACTTTGTTCTTGGTACGAGTCTCAATGCTCATCACTTTATTACAGTA
The DNA here is from genome assembly GCA_028646485.1 of Cryptoprocta ferox. Lineage (NCBI taxonomy): Eukaryota > Metazoa > Chordata > Mammalia > Carnivora > Eupleridae > Cryptoprocta > Cryptoprocta ferox. The sequence goes on along the minus strand of CM053572.1, from coordinate 94,521,406 downwards.
TTTTATTTAATACTCATAATAGCCCTTTGAGTTAGACTTATTAAAATTACAAAATAAAATAAAATAAAATAAAATAAAATTACTTTACAAAGACATAATTTTTAATGTTTATTTATTATTTTTGAGAGAGAGAGAGTGAACATGGGTGGAGGAGGGGCAGAGAAAGAGTGGGGAGGATCCTGAGCAGGCCCCATGCTGACAGCAGCCAGCCTGATGTAGGGCTTGAACTCATGAACTGTGAGATCACAACTGAACCAAAGTCGGATGCCCAACAGACTGAGCCACCCAGGTTCCCCACAAAAAGATAATTAAAAAAAAAGACAACAGGGGTGCCTGGTGGCTCAATCCATCAAGTGCTTCAGCTCAGGTCATGATCTTGCTGTCTGTGAGATCGAACCCTGCATCGAGCTCTGTTCTGGCAGCTTGGAACCTGGAGCCTGCTTCGGATTCTGTGTCTCCCTCTCTCTCTGCCCCTCTTCCACTTGTGCTCTGTCTCTCTCTCAAAAATAAATAAGCATAATTTTTTTTAAACAGAAGTTCAGAATTGTGAGGCAGTTTTCACAAGGTCATTCAGCAATCATAGGGTTGGGATTTGAAACTGGGTTGTTCAGTTCCTCAAATACTGACATTTAATTACTTTGCTCTTAGCTCAAGTTAATATTGATATGTAAATTTAAGAGCTGTTTACCAGCAATATTTCTTAAACCATTTGTTGGTTATATAATACAGATAATGCCCCAGAACTTTCTGTAACACCTCCAAAGTTTAAAGTAAGTCTACTCCCTACATCTGTGACCATGCATCAAAAAAATATGATTTAATAAAAGTATCAATATTTCATTTTAATCTTATCACTCCCTAACATAGTTACAAAGATCATCCACCTTAAAATTCATGGGAAACTAGGGAATATTGGATGGTTTAAAGCAGCTTAGAAGATGAGCCACTACCAGCTGTGTGATACTGCTGATTCTGTAAATATTAATCAAAAGGGATAATCATAGATACAAGTTTCAGACACATGAGATGGCAGTATCTTCCATGGAAATAATTTATCATCTTTAAAATTCTTTTACATAATATTATATTTAATCCTCTAATAATCTTGTGAAAAACTGTACAGAAGTTTCTCTGATAATTTTAACAATGATAGAGAGTTGAGAATGAATTCTAAATGACCCCTTTTACAGAAGTGGAAACTGAGGTCCCTACAAGTGAATTTGCCTGCATGAGGCCATAGAGCTAGTAAGTGGTAAGGTTGGGACTAGTCACAACTAGAAGTCTTTCCATACCATACAGCTTGAGCCACCCCTGTGGGACTACTGTGAATTTTTTAATACATTTTCAAATGTCTTAAAAGGCATGTTATAGTGTTTCTATTATAGTGCATTGCATGTAGTAGGTTGATTGTATGAGTTTATAAATGAACATAAATGGATATCATTCACATACCAACTCATAATTATCTAAATAAGCTAAAAACAACTGGCTTGAAGACTGCTTTGAATATAGGTGATTTAATTACTAGGAATGGATTCACAGACTGGGGCACATGAGGCAGCATTAACAACAACAACAACAACAGGGGTGGGGGGTGACTGTAGACATTTGAATCAGACAAACTTGTGTTCAAATTTTTGTTTTGCTACTTCTGAGTTGTGTATGTAACCTCAACAAAATGACATGCAACTTATTTCAGGAATTTCTTCAAAAGAGGAGACATTTTATTTTATTTTAATCTTTATTAATTTTTGAGAGAGTGAGTGTATGGAAGAGGGACAGAGAGAGAGGGAAACAGAGAACCCCAAGTAGACTTCACACTGTGAGCACAGAGCCCAGTGTGGAGCTTGAAATCACAAACCGTCTTATCATGATCCAAACCAAAATCAAGGGTAGGATGCTCAACAAACCGAGCTACCCAGCCTCCCCAAAGAAGAGCTATTTTAGACTTGAGGGGAAATACTATAAAGGCAGAAGAGTTAATGATGTAACAAAATATTATTGTAAAATAATTCAATTATTTATCAATTACTGATTAACAAGAAACTACTAGCTTCTTGGTTTGTACATTTAAGATATGCAGATGGAATATTAAACAGAGCCGAGGATCCAACAATTTCTTGTGGATTAGAGACAATGAAGATCTATGCTTTCTCTTTCAAAGAGTTGGGGACAGTGAAACAGTATTATTTCATTCCCTGCCCAGAACACCTTGTTCAAGGTGCCCATTTAAGGGAATTCATTATCTTATTAACAGCTTCTCAATAGCAGAGCAGTATATCTCTCCAAGAGATCCCCCTCAATACTGTCATACCATGAACTGCACACTACACTGAAGTTATATTAAAACTCATTCATCCCAAACCAAAATGCGATGATTAAAAACAACAACCCATTGTATCTATGGCACTGTTGGTTTCCCTTTGCACAAGTAGGCTAGCCTCCAGTGATCAAATTTTGTCGTGTGAACCAACAAATTCACTTAATTTCTCTCTTTACAGGAGTAACAACTGTGCTCACCATGACAACTTTGAGTATCAGTGCCAGAAATTCCCTCCCGAAGGTGGCTTATGCAACTGCTATGGATTGGTTCATTGCAGTGTGCTATGCCTTTGTGTTCTCGGCTCTGATAGAGTTTGCCACAGTAAATTATTTCACCAAGAGAGGTTACGCATGGGATGGCAAAAGTGTGGTTCCAGAAAAGGTAAATGCTTTAATATCCCCTGTGATGCATCACTGGTATGTCTTATTAACCCTGTGAGATAACTTCAGGAAATGGCTGAAGAATGCAGAGACAGGATGATGAGGATTCTTTGTTTCTTATGTCATCAATGACTACGTGCTATGGTAATCTTTGCAGTGCTAAAAAGAGAGGTTGTTTGAGTGGGCAGATGTGCAGAGTGAAGAAAGGAGATCACAGAGAGATGAAGGAGAACATTTCTACTCAAATATGCTTTCCTGCGCTCTCCATCGATTTCAGAACAGTTTTAATCAACTTGACATTAGGAGCAAATAAAGCTATGCCATTACAATTTATAGAATTTGAAACTCATAGCCTTTTGGTTGTTTTCTAAGCCTAATCACTTTGGTCATAAATATTATTACTATAATGCCTTAGTGGAATTGAGTTTGTAAAATGCATTATCGCCAATTATCAGTGAAGCAAAGGGCAGTAAATATATTTCTTTCCCAAATTAGAGATTTGCTTTAAGGATCATACACAGAGATCACAGAAAAATTCTTCATTGTAGAAAATTATCAAGTCAAGCTCATTACTGTTTTTCTAAATTAGAACCTATTTGATAGTATATTTTAAAGCACATGTGAGGAGGATATTTCTACTTCTGTGGCTTGAAAGAAAAGTATGTCAAAATGCAGGTGAGCCTTCAAATGGTGGAAAGAAGGTCAAAGTCAGATATGCGGAGATTGTAAGACATCTAGAAATAATTTAGAAGAAATCACTCTATAGCAGTTCTCCCAAAATTCTGTTCCTCAGAGTACTAGTCTCATGAGATAGTCCTAAAAATAAAATTGTGTGGTTGAACACACTTGAACAGAGTCACAGTATAGTCAAGAACCTGAAAGGGTCTATAGTAAAGAAATTAATTTAATGGTGTTTTCCTCATAGCTCCACAGATATACTAGAAAAGGAATCCTTTGTGGTGGAAACAGCTACCATCCTTAAATGAATTTAAAGTGTTACTGATTATAAGATGAGTCATTAATATATGCATACTAAGGAAAATATGCTGCCAAGTAAAAGCCCTTTTAGATCTACCCTAGATGAATCAGCTGAACACCCCAATCATCTCCTACAGGTAAAAGCGAATGAAGGCTATATGTAGAATGCACTATGGCAACCAACAGTACTTGAACCACATCCTCAGTATTCACCGTGCCTTGAAACATGCTTGGCAAGTACAAAAACAAATCTCTGAATTTTCAAACCAAGAACCTTGGCTTAGGTTCAGTAGAGAGAGGAGATAAGACAAAGGGATTGCAATTACTAATTAGGGAAAGGCGTGAAAGAGTGAAGGCAGAATGATTGTCAAACTTTCTTTATCATTGATGACCTCCATTTGTCCTAGAATGAAAGGGCAGCTCAAAGGAGAGAGAGCCAAACATGGAGATGAGTAATCGTAAGATACTACCAATCATAAGATGCAGCCCAGAGTCATAGATGTGAACAATTTTTAAATGCACATCTTAGAATCATTGGAATTGTCTACTAAAAGTTCTTCAGAATTAAAGATATGCAAACGTGGGTGATATGTAACTGAAGTGATGCACAAACATTGGGAAAAGTTGCTTTTCTATCTTAATACTTTGTCGCACAAGACCAGTGTCTTTCTGATTCTGGCTCATCAGTATTGGTTGTTAGTGACTTGTTACATGAACTTGGACTGGAAAACATAGAGTTTAGGTTGCAGCATTGGTTGAGCTCACCGTTCAGTTATCTCTGTCTGATGCTTTATTAGTTTCTCAAGTCCTGTGTCTTAACAAAAATGTTCTAATCCCTACCAATCTACAGTCTGTGTTATTCATTATACAAATGTAGATGTAAGTATAGTCATATCTTACCTATATATATGCACTTATATATTTATCAGCAATAACATCTATATCTGTTATCCTGATGAGAAAGACAATATTTTCTATAAATTATCTATGCCTCTGTAAAAATCTTCCCCAGGGGTTTGATAGTTTGATTTGCTTATTACAGGGAGTGTGATCACAGTGTGACCCAGGTCTCATTCTGACAGTCAGAGAGGATGAATAAAATATTTTTTGTATGACCAGATGAGTGTATTCTATGATAAGGAGAGTTAAATTTCAATCTCTAATGTGGTATAACTTGAAAATAAAAAGAAAATTTCCATAAGTCATCACATTATCAAGTCGACATTCAGCAGCCTGCTTAAGACCCATTCTCATATAGTAAATTGCTGAAAGAAACACCAACTTCTTAGAGAATATGGGGAGTTCAACGTTGTGTAAAAATTTTTTTAAAAAATCGTTAAGTATTCTTTCCGGATAAGCCAACCAGATATTTCTCAATATGTTATTCAACTTGATGTTGCAAATAAAAGCACTTAACTTGAGAAATTTTAGTATTCTAGTGCTGAAGTACTACTATAATAATTTGGCACTGGGAGAAATGAAATCTATCAATAATATAAACTCTCCTCCAAGAAGTATTCTTGTTGCCGATTATTCATTTCAGCTTATCTAATAGGGCGTCTGTCATTCAACAAGTTTTGGTTAGATTGGAACCCATTGCCTCTCTTCAACATCAGAGTACATATACATTTTATCTAAAGGACACACATGCTTGTATTCTGTAATATTAGAACTCCTATTTTTTAAGAAATGGACTATTACAAGTTCAGTTTGATTTTTTAACTGTGTTGAAACAAACCATATCTTTTTTTTTTATTCCAGTATGTTGACATAAAATGTTACATTAGTTTCAGGTGTATAAGTAATGATTCAGCAACTCTATACCTTGATGCTATGCTCAGCACATGTGTAGCTACCATGTCACCATGCAATGCCATTATCATACCATTGACTATATTCCCTATGCTGTGTCTTTTATTCCCATGACTTACTCATTCCATAACTGGAAGCCTGTATCTCCCACTCCCCTTCCCCCATTTTGCCTACCTCACTCTGTATTTTCCTACCCTACCCTGTGTTTGTGGGTGTTTCTGCTTTGTGTTTGTTTATTCATTTGTTTTGGTTTTTTAGATTCCACATATAAGTGAAATCATGTGGTATTTGTCTTTCTCTGTGTGACTTACTAAACCATATCTATTTTTGACCTGTAGTCATTTTGACATTGAAAGAGAGGATTACATTTATTTGCTTTAGTTTTGTCCAAATAATTATGGTACTTTCTGTCGTTCTTCATAAAGTTTAACCAAATCTGCCTTCACTATAAAATAGGAGTACAGTTAAAGTGAGTGGCCTTACCTTTTATGATATAATACTAGAAAGAAAAATTTTCCAGGCTTTCTGTTGCTGTCCAAATGTAATGCTTATAGATTTAGAGGAGGGGAAAAGGTAACAGAGAGGGCACAGGGCTGGATAATAAAGAAATTAACCTGTTAAAATTCTTAAGTAGTATTCCTTGTGAAGAGCATCAGGTCTTTTGGTAGTAATATTTTATTCTAATTCACTAATAAAAATACAGAATATTGAGAGAGCACTGAGTCTGGTTGGTCAAGTTTAGCTGCTCATCAGCATTCTCTGTGTACTCTTGCAATATCAGTAAACAGACTCCACTTCTGAGGAATTTTGATTCAAAATATGAGATTGTGCCCAAGATATTTGCCCTTTAAAAATTTTTAACTAGTGATTTAGTCTGCACAAAAGAATGAGAACTAGTCTTCTAGACTAGTGCCATCCAGCAGAAACATGTGAGTCACAAATGTGAATAATGTCTATAATTTAAAATTTTTTAGTAGCTTTGTTTCAAAAGTACAAACCAGAGAAATTAATTTTTTATTGTTTTTTTTTCAAGTTTTTATTTAATTTCCAGTTAGTTAACCTATAGTGTAATATTAATTTTAGATGTTGAGCTTAGTGATTTAATAATATACTTTTACCAATATATCAAAAATAGTATCTTTATAATGTGTAAACAATAACATTATTAAGGAGATATATTGTATTCTTTTTCTTTTTTTATACTAGGCCTTCAAAATCCTGTATGCATTTTTATACTTACACACATCTCAGAGTAGTGATGTTTTAAGTGCTCAGTAGTCACAAGTGGCTAGTGACAAGTGTATCAGACCACATAGCTGTAAACAGTGATCCACTTCATTTTCTGGAAATGTCTATATGATAGAAACCCCAAGAAATGTTGCAGTTGTGACTCATTGTGCAGATAACATTGACAAGCAGCTGACATTGAACAAGAAATTGGCTTTAGGATACCCCGAATACCTCTTCTTTATCATTTGCTCACTTGCAACCTGGGGAGAAGGAGCAAATAATAGATGTCTCAGCAACTCATTGCTACAAAATGAACCATTCCAAAACTTAGTGACCTACAGCAACCACCAGACATTTGGGGCTGGGCGTAACCTGGTGGTACTTCTATTAGGAGGATATGGGCTCACTAACATGGTTGCAGTAGACTGGAGGCTCCATCAGGGGTGGAGGGTCCACAATGGCCTCCCACTCATCTGGGACCTGACACTGGGCCGGGGCCTCTCACTGTACATGATCTCTGGTCACTCAGGTGTCTAGTCCAAGCTAGTTCATGAGGCAGTAATATGTTTCTACAGGGTAAGGGCTGAGACTGCAAAGCTTCTTGAGGATAGGCTCCTAACCTGGTATAATATCACTCTGCCTCTTAATGGGGAAACCTGGAAAATACCGTGTCTGCATTTTTTCCAGCTTTATTGAGATATGTGACACGTGATATTAATGTAAGTTTGAGGTACACTCTGTGGCTGATATGATATGTTCATATATTGCGAAGTGATCACTACCCTAGCATTAGTTACTGTCTCCATCCCATCACAAAATTACCATTTCTGTTTTTTGTGGTGAGAACATTTAGGACTTAGCCTTAGCAACATTCTAGTATATGATATGTATTTAATACATCATAGTATATGATGTAAATAAGTATGTATGTGTATGTGTTTAGAAGTAATCACCATCCAAGTATATGATATGTATTTAAAGTATATCTATGTGTTTAGGTGTAATCACCATCCTGTACAGTAGATGCCCAAAGTTGTCAATCTGATAACTGGGCATTTGTGTCTGCATTTTTTAATTTGTCTCAATAAATTACATTGTATACATTCCATTTTTTACATGTTAAGCGAAGCATAGGTTTTGCTCAGCAACTTATAAACTTCCTTCCCACAGTTTACAGAATAAAATGCTTTTACTCTTTCCTTCAACAGCCAAAGAAAGTGAAGGATCCTCTCATTAAGAAAAACAACACTTATGCTCCAACAGCAACCAGCTATACCCCGAATTTGGCCAGGGGTGACCCCGGCTTAGCCACGATTGCTAAAAGTGCAACCATAGAACCCAAAGAAGTCAAGCCGGAAACAAAACCACCAGAACCCAAGAAAACCTTTAACAGTGTCAGCAAAATTGACCGACTGTCAAGAATAGCCTTCCCGCTGCTATTCGGAATCTTTAACTTGGTCTACTGGGCTACATATTTAAACAGAGAGCCTCAGCTGAAAGCCCCCACCCCACATCAATAAGTCCTTCTATTCACATTCCGTTGTTCAGTCCTCTGCACTGGGAATTGCTTTCTGTTCTCAACGCGGTGATTCCCATCTGCTTCCTTGCCTCTGTCTTAAAGAATTTGAAGGTTTCCTTATTTCCATAATTCATACAAGAACAACAGACCCCTGTCCAGCAGTCCAGAGCAAAGCAGAGCATACAGCTGAGAGACAGGATTCTGAGAGAGGAAACGAGAGAGAAAAATCACGACAGAAGGAGACAGAATGAAAGAGAGAGGAAAGGTGGAGGAGGAGGTCCAAGCTCTGAGGGAAAGTAGAAGAAAAATAAAACTTAACTCTATAACTCCAGGTCATGTGTAGATATTTATTTCCAAATATTCTAAAAAAGATACTGTAAATGTCAAAAATATTTTTATGTGGAGGTGTTTCAAAGAATACATTATAAATGTTTAATGACAACAATTTTAAAAATCTATGTCTTTACTGCACAAACTACAGTGTGCTTACATTTTGTTTTGTTTTTTAAACAGATGTATAGCTTTAACACTTTGTTTCCAAAGCTAAAGATCCCCATTTTTTCCTCCTTTTAAAAATGGCTAGTCCATTATTTTGCTGTTAAATGCTATTTTAGAATCCATGGAGATTGCATAAGCAAACGTACAGTTCCTTAAGCACATTTAATCCAAAAGAGAGAAATGCTTTAAATAGGCTACTTCATCATCATCTGAGCTTTTACCACTTGGTTCGATGAGAAATCATTTTAACAGAGACACACACTCAGTAAAAACTAAAAACTAAAAAAAAATAATAAAAATGAAATAAAACATTTAAAAATATTCCCTTTGCCACCTTGTCTATATCCAGATAGCACATGGGTCCAATAATCACTTGATTCTCATTATGAAGATGTTTTTAGAGAGGCAAACATATTTTGCAAGCTCTAGAATTGTTGAATGTATTATTTTATATAACAGTACATTAAAAGCTTTAGATTGAAATTTATGACTAGTAAACAAATATAGAATATATAAACAAATTATATATGTAAATATACAGCATGAGATTGTACATTTTTTACTTTTTTAAAGTTGTGTTCTTAAAATATTGTGTAGGACTCACCGCTCTTAGCTGTTAGAATGTTGTTAAGTGCTATATGGAAATACCTTTAGAGCCTGCATTAAAAACAGAACAGCCTGTGGGAATCAGATGGAATTTAAAATATAAAGTCCAATTATGTAGAGAAAGCTTATAATTTCAAACTATTGTCTGGTGTACAGTAGTAAATCAGTTCCTATCTGCTCAAGTCATGCCACATTTCCCTATTTTAGGCTCTTGTAAAATAGAAAGAAAATGGAAAAGCATTAGTTGGAGCTAGAAGATCAACTGTATATTATCGCTATATTTGCTGATACCAATTATTTCAATAAGTGTCGTACCATATGTAGCATTAAATATAAAAACACACGAAAGAATGTACAGGAAATAGCTTTTATTGAGTAATGTTATTACATTTCATTTATACTGTAGCAATATATTTGTAGGTATACAATGTAAGGGCTTTAACTACAGGAGGTCCATTAATACTCCCTATAAAAATTCTGGTCTGTTTCATTACTTCCCAGAAGTTTTAGAGATGAATATTTATGCAGAAGGTATTTTTGAAGTCTCCTTTTGTCTAATAGAATTTCAGAGATGTTTAAAATTAGCATCCAGAATCCACAGGTCATAGTCTAACCACACTTAAAATGCTATGACATAAACCTATCAGCATAATTGCCAAATAAGTCCGTTGGGATCCATATCCAACGTTTGAGCAATGTTTCTTTCAAAAAGCTGCTATCCAATGATGTAGGAAAAAACACAGGTAGTGTTTTCCTAAGCAAACTCTGGTTTTCTTTTTACATGTGCTTTATTGTTTGATTTGGTCCTGCCTAAATTCAATGAGCTAGGCCAATAATAAAGACTGAACCAAGGACGTTTCATCCTCTGGTATCATGTGTAGATATCATGTATAGAAAACAAAATAAAATATGGCTCTAACCTCTGTGTTGCTGTTTATATCTGTTATTTTTGGCGTTAACTTAATGTGTTTATTAAGAGCATTTTATCTTCCAGACTTCTCATGCCTAACATTTGGTCTGTATTTTGCTCATTAGATGTGAATATTTCTTATTAGTCTGCTTTATGCTATGCAATGATTGCATTTCTATCATTTCTTAGTTTGTTAGTGTGTGTGGATAGTATTCTATTGTATAAATTGATTGCACAATTTATCAAAGACAAATTATTCTATGTAGCTTTTCTACAGTGCTTTGCTAAACCATGTAATACTAGTTAAGTCTTCCTTGAAAATAAAGATACACTCTTATAGAGGACAGTTCCTGTTTACTCCCAGGAACATTTTTTAAAAGATGACACTGAATGTTTATTGCACCTTAGTGCAGTGAAGTGGCAATAAAACCTAACATGAATCGAGGTTGTTTATGGCAGATGCATGTATTGCTTTACAGAGTTTAGCAAAAGCTCTTAATTTTATGTCATATTGTATTCTATTATAATAATAAAGCTAACATTATTCAATAACAAAATGGAATGCTTGACTCTCTTTTCGTATTACCAATAGGACCTACCATTGAGTCGTTTTAAACATTTTCACATAGGAACACCTGAAAGTGCCAAGTGCTAGCATAAATCTATGGTACAGAAAAGATTTTTGAAGATGTATCAATAGTATGACCCTAAACTATGATTTTAAATGAGTCACTTTTACAAAGAGGAATTATTAAACACCCAGTATCTGGTGCTGCCAGTAGCCCTTCAACTTAAAATTTATAAAACATAAATAGAACAGAATCAAAACACTGAACTGATAGTAGAGTATCGCTTGTCAATACAGCATATTTGTTTTCTGACCTACTGCGTAGAGACTCTTTTTATTTTTTGGAGGGAGGAAACTGAGCATTGTATTTTTAAATCTCACCTGGAGCCATTACATTCCTCAATTTTCTATAACCACAAAGTCAGATTAAAGTACAAAATATAGAACCACTTGAAAGACAATAGACAAATTATACCAGTGATAGGCATAAAACTGTACTTGGTTTCTACACACAAGACCATGTGAGGTACAATCTTTTTGTGTCAGATGATGGCCAGGCAAAAATGAAATAAATTGTATTTTTACAAATAATCTTCCTTAAAAATGATTCAGGGTTTAGCAAAATTAAGCATTTTAAAATCCTCCAATCAAATTACTTATTCAATCCAAATAGGTAAACCATTACATTCACTGATTTCTTGGCTCTCACAAAAATGAATGTAGTGAATGATGACAATTTTGGCTATCAAAATATATCCATGTCAGGGCTTACTATAATAATTATCTAAGGTATCAAAAGAAGGATGAACTTGGCATAATAGTTGGCCATCTGTTTGAATTTCATTATACCTGTTTGTTAATACCTTCTGTTGGAGTTTTCTAAAATGTATCCAACTCTGATGACCAACAAGAACAATCATCTGACTCATTACATTATAGCCCCATATCAGTCAAATAAACTCCAAATGTTAATTTAATTAAACTAAATTCTCTAACATTTGCTGAGTCTCTGACCTGTGTTAAGTATTGTGCTACATGATAGGGATGGAGACATAAATATTTCATGGCTTTTTTTCCTTTAGGAAATTGCAATTATGATAGGGGAGGAAGACATAGAATCAGGCAAAAATAATAATATAAATACTGTGAGAAAAGTAGAGGATGGTAAGAGACAAATAGCAGGGCTAATTTGGCACTCTTCATAAGTTACATAGTTGTATCTACAGGAACTAATAATATCCAAGATAAAACTTAAAATGTAAGAGGAATTGAAGTGGTCCTGGACAATTTGTCAGTGGACTAGGCATATAATGCCAGTCCTGTGCATTGTTAGCCATTTAACCACCATTTAACATTTGGGACCTCTTACAAACCTTCAGCTATTGTGGTAGGTACTGAGATTACAGAAATGAAGACAACTGTGTGATCTTGGAAAGTTCGTAATTCACAGAGAATCTAAGGGAACCCAAAGTTACAATACTTTAAACAAGATGTACATCTACCAATAAATGTACAAGGTATACAGCATTTATACCTGGGAAGTGGTATGAGGGAGGCTTCAAATCAAAGTGTTAGCTGAGCTAGTTTTTAAAAGATGATTCAGTATTTATCAGGTACTCTATTGCTGGGGATGGCCAATGGTGATGAGGGACATGCTTTTCATTCAAAGATGATAGTAACACATTAAAACTTAACTCAGAGAGTTACAAAATCTGTTGCCAGGAAAGTAACACATGTGTGTGAAGTAGACCAAATATGACACTAAAGGAACCACTAGGGACTATGAGAAACAGTCCACATTCCCAGTGTATTTAGCGTCAGCCCCAGGTATTTTGTGCCATGTGGGGAAAGAGTCCGTTGTATTGCTGCATATATTGCAATGTTACAAAAAAACACTCAATACTGAAATTCTTTTTAACTCCAATTTTGAAACTACTACATTTGTCAGATATATGAGCCAATTGAATTTGGCTAATTCAACTGATCAGTGATCTCTGTTTTTCAGAAAATCTATGCGGATTCATACATTCATTTGATAATCATTAATTGAGCAGCTTATACTATGTTTGTTGTGAGAATTATTTCACAGAGAAATGGAAGATGTTACTCCTTATATTGTGAGCAAGCTTTAAAACTGTATTTGAAAGAATACTAATTACCTATATTTTCTAAAGTCATTATTTTTCAACAAAATATTTTATGGTGTAAAGAGAAATCGATATCTGCATGGGCTTTAAAGTAATAACTTTCCTTTTGGTTTTCGTTGGTAATTTACCTGTCTTTCTCGAACTGTAACATGTAGCACATTTTATTATGGAGGATATTATTTCTTCATTAATAGTCCATCAAAGTATAATTATGGATATTACTTTCTTTGATTCTTACCATAAGCAGTGTAGTTATTAAAAAAAAATTTATATAGGTCTACTGATTTGCCTAAAATGCTATGTAAGTAATATTGCCTTCATTATAAAACTGATACCTTCAAAACTGATCTTTTAAAAACGAATTTACACTGGATATCCTTGACTAATGGTCTGCTTTTTTGAAAAATTAATATCTTATAAAATATTACAATCACCACAAATAGTCATTTCATATTGAAAGGAAAGGTCATTTTAAGTATCCTGGTTAGAGAAAACAAAAGACTGGCAGAGGAACCAGAAATGGAAATTTTACAGGAAAATGAGGATAATAAGGCATCCAGAGTGAGCTGACTTCAAAGCAATATAATCAGTGTGTTTGAAGAATCAAACTATGTTCAAGTAGTGAAAGTATTATGACAATAACACGTTACATAGAGAATCTCAATAAAGTGATAGGTAAATTAAAAAGGTAAATCTAAAAGGAAAATCTAGACTTGGAAATAGGAATAGCTGAAGTAGTACAGTTACCAGAGGAGCTTGAAAATGAATCTGAGCTATTGTTTTATTATTTGCATGTGGTATCCACATTACCAACAGCCTATGTTTATGGGTTCATTGGTTTTTGTTCAGAAACTAAAGTAACAATACCTGGGGGTAAGGAAGGAGGGACGACAGAGCGTTTAAACAATAAAGCATTGCTTTACTAGGGAAAGCATATACATTTTACTGTAAATAAGGACTTAAAAAATTTATTGAAATAAGTCTTAGAGATTTTTGTCTCATTCGGTGTCAAACTGGTAAGTATAATAAATTCCACCTACACATGGAAAAGTGAGTGCAAGTAAAATGAAGAAATAAAATTCAATGAACCTGTTAAAATAAAGGGGTTTTTTCTCAGTAATAAAATTCAAGTATTTTAAAAAATTAAATTCCTTTGTCCTTTAAAGAGAAAACTCAATTTCAGAGATTATATATGAGATGATATATCTCTCTTCATTGTACTACAGCTGTTTGTAGGTCATTCAGTGACATTTGCTCCTGCTGTTTGTAGCTGTGTCCACTTGCCCATCAGCTGTAGCTTTCAACGGATGTAAGAGCAGGGAAATGTCTGTGGCTATTATAATTATGATAAATTTTTATAATCTTGAGAGATGAAGTGTAATTTGCCCCATACTGATCTAGTTTTAGAGGGTGGCAAACATGCACACAATAATGACACACTGTCTAGATATTCCCAACAATGAAGTTCGTGAAACCACATTGTTGAGTATAATTAGAATTTTCTGGCATCACAATGTCTCAGGGTGAGGGGTTCAATAAGGGTCTCTTCAAAATATTATTGAGCACTTCTCTTTAACAAAATCATTCAAGTACTTGTGGCGCCTGGGTGGCTAGTTGGTTAAACATCAAACTCTTGATTTCAGCTCAGGTCATGATCTCCCTGTTGGTGATACTGAGTCCTGCATCGGGCTCTGTGCTGACAGTGTGGAACCTGCTTGGGATTCTCCCTTCTCTCTTTGTCTCTCTGTCTCTCTGTCTCTCTGTCTCTCTCTCATTCTCTCTCTGTCTCTCTGTCTCTCATTCTCTCTCTCTACCCCTCCCCCATTCTTTCTTTCTCAAAATAAATAAATAAACATTAAATAAAGTTACTCAAATACTAAAAGGTTAAACATTTGAATTTGGTTTTATTACTATTGGTCACTCTCTGTTCCTCAGCAATCCTATTTCTGCACAGATTACCACCGGGAGTTGATGACTTGACATGTGGAAACTTAGTCCACCTATTTGGAGGTCAGCTGTCCACATATGTCCTGCTTCTTCCCTTCATGGCCACTGCAAAAATAGAAGAAACAAAAATAATATACCAAAACTTTTTAAATTCAAGCCTTAGGTAGTAGCCAGTAAAGAAGTACTCTGAGGAGCATTCCTTATTCAAAAACAATTTCTTTGAGTAAGGGATTATTCAAAGGTAAGAATTAAAGTGTTATGTGGCCCAAAGAAGAGAGACTTTTTCTTTTCAACAAATTTTCGCCAGTGCCCCAGGAGAAAGTTAAATCTTGTTGTTCAATCATATCTGTATATTCTGTGGATCCTAAACAAAACTCCCATAGGAAAATAAGCCATTGTAAGATATAACAGGGATAATAATCACTAATTAATAGTTCCCAATAATGTATTGCTTTCTTAGTGTCAGGGATTATACTATATTATTTTCATATACCATTTCATTTAATTCTCATATTCCTGTGATGAACTGATGACAATTCTGATTTTACAGATGAGAAAACTAAGGCTCAAAAAGATTATAGAACTCACCAGTTGTTTTGTAGCTATAAAAGGCCAAATCAGGATTAGAACTAGGTCACTTTTTATGAGTTTAAATAGATTTGTAAGGTAATCTAAATTAATTTATTTTATAAATAAAAAATATGGAAGTCTTTAAAAATTTTTTTAATGTTTATTCATCTTTGAGAGACAGAGTGCGAGCAGGGAAAGGGCAGAGAGAGGGGGAGACACAGTATCAGAAGCAGGTTCCAGGCTCTGAGCTGTAAGCACAGAGCCCAACATGGGACTTGAACTCATGAACCATGAGATCATGACCTGGGCTGAAGTCAGAAGCTCACCTGACTGAGCCACCAAGGTGCCCCTACATTTCTGGCTTTCTAATAAGAAATAAAAACATAAACTTGTTATTCTATGTTGGACTTTCCACTGTACTACTGTCTTAATCTTTACCTATTATACTTTAAAAGAAGAGAGAGATTTAACCGAAATGATACCAAAAGAATGTTTAGTTCAATTAAGATGTTGTATCCAGAGAAACGCATCTTTAAGCAGATACATGTTATGAGTTGTTATGTGACAGGAACTACTCTAGACACTGGGATCACAAAAGTGTTCTCCCAGAACATTTCTACTTTAACAACACAGGCATAGCATGCACAGTAATAGAATATAGAGGATTTTATATGAACATATATGAGGGGAGCTATAATGGGATGAATGATGACCTCCAAAAAGATATGTCCACTTCCTAATCCCTGGAACCTCTGAATATGACCATATTTGGAAAAAGGATCTTTGCATACGTAATTAAGTTAAGGATCTCAAGATGAGATCATTCTGGATTATCTGGTCCTAGATTCAATAATTACAGTCTCAATTTTTTTTAATGTTCATTTATTTTTGAGAGAGACAAGAATTAGCAGGGAGGGACAGAGAAAGAAAGGGAGACACAGAATCTGAAGCAGGATCCAGGGTCTAAGCTGTCAGCACAGAGCCTGATGTGGGGCTCGAACTCACACACCACAAGATCATGACCTGAGCTGAAGTCAGGCATTTAACCTAATGAGCCACCCAGGAGCCCCTAAGCAACATTTTTTAAAATAGATTTGTCATTCAGCTCCTTCTCATGTGTCAGTAATCTAAATAGTGAACAGATAGAGACCTTCCTTATATCAAGCAAGAGTTAAAGCTTCCAATTTGAGAAATTTTCCCAATTATCTATGATGCAAGTGACTCTTTTTTTTTTAAGTTTATTTGTTTTGAGAGAGACAGAGAGAGGATAGGGGACGGTGGGGAGTGGGCAGAGAGAGAAAGGGAGGATCTTAAGGAGACATCTTGCAGTCAGCGCAGAGCCTGACATGGGGCTCAAACTCACAAAACCGATAGACAATGACCTGAGTCTAAATCAAGAGTCTGACACTCAGTCAACTGAGCTACCCAGAAGCCCTAGGACGGATTTTTGAAATTTGACTACTGTTGACTATTAACCATAGTATATTTCTAAGATTTTATCACAGTAATATACAATGTTTTAATAATCTATTTAATAGTGTAAAGTAGCTCTTCCATATGCCACCATTTGAAGCCAAATAATTCTCATATATCCAAAAGCACATAAGAAAATATTATTTACCCACACATCAGGCTCGCTGCTGTCAGCCTGTTAGTGCAGAGTCTGTTTAGGATCCTCTGTCCCCCTGTCTACCCCCCCTCTTACACTCTCAAAAATAAATAAACATTAAAAAAATTCCAATACACAGAAGTATCATTAAGTTGTAAGAAAAAAATGGAGGAAAAAAACCCCAAAAGATTATAAATAAACTTGAATGGGTTATTTTTAAACATTGAAATACCAGAAATTAGACCCACTTACTTTAAGAATGAAAATGCAGGATGTGAAATTTGAAAGCTACATCCTGGCCAATAGCCTCATTTCATAGACAAAGTCACTAAAGCACAGAGACATGAATTACCCAATTTGCACAGTTGATAGCAGATGCAGTATCTGAAATGTTATTTCAACTCCCTAGCCAATACCAATTCCAAGATGCCCTATTTTCATGTTCCTATCTAAACAATTGCAGTATCAATGTTACATAGACAACTGAAAGTTTATTGCAGGTATTGGTTTAGGAAGAAGAAGCTAGAGAAGAGCCTTCTATTGTAAGTGTCAACAAATTTCATCTAATTACAACAAAATTCACACATGAATAGTGGCCCAAATTATATTTAGCAATCATGGATATCTGAAAATTATTTTGATGAGTTAAAAATAATATGATGTCTTAATAGCACTATTTTCTAATTGATAGAATTAGTATATTACTAAATTCTCTTAGTGACCCATTGAAAGCACAGAGAAGGGTTTCTTGTCAAAACACAGGTCTTATCTCCTAATGCCTTAGGCTATTATGGTATTATTTATTTGAACTACACATCCTTGTCAAGTCATATAGAGGTTTCTGATTCTTTTATATATTCTGTCAAAAGTAAGAGTTACAATGCTAGCAATATCCTTAACATGAAAATAATTAGTCAAACTATACTTGTAAGAATACAAATATTATACTTATCAGTAAAAACTACTATGCCATTATTCTTGTGAAAAGTCAGTTTACTAGAGCAGGGGGCAGGATGGATCAGAAAAAAATAATTTACTATTTTCTTTTAGGAAAGGGGATGGTCTAGGTAAGCTTCTGAAGCAGCCTTGTGAATAGTAAAGTTTTATGTAACTAACACCAAACCTTCTCTCTCCTTTACAAACAAAACAAAACAAACAAAAAACGCTAACTGATATTTACACATGACATAATGAAATTGTTACGGAATTGAGTATGACAATGATTTAACAGGTATATACTTATCTCCAAACTCATCAGGTTTATACATTGATATGTACGGCATCTTGCGTGTCAATCATACGTCAATACACTGAAATCATTCAGATACTAAGTACAGTGAAGAACATTAACCAGCGTAGATAACACCTGCGGTTGATCTCTGTGGGAAGTCAACATATGCCGTGAGACATGAGTGACAAGGGGAAGCCAGAAACTGATAATCTACCCAAGCCAGATAGAAGGCTGTATGGCCGGGATACACTGGTAAAAATTCTAGAGGATAAATAAAGTATATATGCTGAAGTGTAGGAGATGGTGGACAGGTATGCAGGGACCATACCTTGGAATGTTCTGTAGACTGTTAAGAAGAGGCTAGAATTAGTTTTAAGTTTATGAGAAGCCATTGCAGTTCATCAAATGATAGTGGTCAGTCTGCTTTGTCTGAATTAAAAATTCATGTCCTTTCAACTCTAACAATATTATACCTCCATACCTTTTTCATAAGAGAGCCAGAAAAAAGGCATATAGGGTTGATTAGATAGAGATAGCTTATAGAGTTGATATAGAGATCAGGTCAAGATCTTGTGGTTCCATGAATTGGAGCCCTGCATTGGGCTCTGTGTTAACAGTGTGGAGCCCACTTTGGATCCTCTCTCTCTCTCTCTCTCTCTGCCCTTCCCCTGCTTGCTCATGCATTCCTTTTCTCTGAAAAATAAATACACATTAAATATTTTTAAAAAAAGAAAATAGATAAGAATTGCTTCAGGAAAAAGAAATCATTATCACACACCACATAGATTTTAGGGGACAAAAAGATAAAAAAAGAAAGAAAAGAAAGCATGTTTCTCCATATGAGAAAATTAGAAAGCCTAGCAATGAGATTGTTAGGCCTTTAAATTGTTTACAGATTTAAACATTATGTCTTCTGCTTGGGTATGTATTAATATGTGCATTTTCTTTATGTTTTTATTGATCAGGTAATGTATGGAAAGAAAGGAATAAGAAAAATAGTAGGTACAGTTTGGAATTTGTTGTAAAGTTAGACATATAACAAAAGCCTGCCAATAGCAAATGAGAAAGGGCCAGTTGAATAATGAGCAATAGATGAAACTGAGGTTGGGATGGGAAAATTAGACATCCACAATTAGTTTTAAATTTGAAAAATTAGTGGTGCCTGGGTGGCTCAGTTCCTTAAGCATCCAACGTTGGCTCAGGTCATGATCTCATGGTTTGTGAGTTCGAGCCCCACATTGGACTCACTGCTGTCAGTGCAGAGCCTGCTTTAGATACTCTGTCCCCTCTCTTTGCCCTTCCTCCACTTGTACGCACACACCCTCTCTCTCTCTCTCAAAAATAAACATTAAAAAAAACAAAAGAATTTAAAATTTTTTGTATATGCATTTTTCTAGTTTTTTTGAGATATGAAAATCTGCCAATGGTAGACCTGCATCCTGCAAGGAAACAGTGAACTAAAGGTGAGTGTCTGTGCCCCTTCCCGATTGGGCATGGACCTTCCAGTTCTTTATAATCCCACCACCCTCTACTATGCTCTAACTAGCACACACACCTTGTTTCACTAACTGATATTATCATTCTCAATGTTGTAGGCATTTGATGGCTCTTACTCTATAACATTGTGAAATCTCAGTGGAAAGTTATCTGTCAGACTCTCTGATGTAGTACCTTCTTCATACATCTCGGTATTTGACTCTCCCTCTCTTTCTTATACTTGGGAAAACAATAGCTGTGTGTGTGTGTGTGTGTGTGTGTGTGTTATGTAATGTGTGTATCTGTTTGTATCTCTCAATAGATAAATAAAGAAAGAACCTTTTTTGTGTGTATACAAAGACATACACACATATATACATACATAGTTATTATCTCTTCACATATTTCCTCCTATTTGCAGAATCTGATATAAAGAGTGTACAATGCATAACAAAGATGATGACCACATTTTTTTTTTTTTGGTCTAGAATTATAACAAGCCCATAGGTGACCTTGATTCTAAATGAACCTTCTTAAGAGCTAATGACTTCTTATACTGCCGATGACACCTACATTTTTTTTTAAATAAAGAAAGGACAAATACTCTATATTGGCATCTCTGGCTTTCGGGTACCTGTTTGCTTTTGTTCTTGCCAAAGGTTATTGGGACAAAGCAGAAATGACAGATTGTCTGGAGACCATAAGGCTGATAGCAGCCCACGGCAGTCCAGACAGCACCAGGGAGCAAACCTTCAACAGACTGCCAGGCCCTGTGCTCTTTCTTTCATCAGGACTGCTGAAGGATGCAGGTGGCTTGGAGATCAGGACACCCTCATATAATGCAGGAGAAGTAGTGAATATTTCCTTCCACCTGTTCCATTTGGCTCTTCTTCATTTGACACAAATATCCTCAGAGCAAAGAGGACCTGCTTTAAAGGAGAGGTCAAATATCCTCCCATTTTATCCATGGGAGAATAAAAAATAAATGCAAACCTAAGGAAAAGCAAAACAAAACTATAACAATGAAAAAAAGCTTATTTGTCAGAAAAAAGGAAGAAAGGGGCAGAGATAACCACAAGGTCAAAGATTTCTACAGATAGAATGAGTCGTTTTAATCTTTCCCTGCCCTCAAGAGGATTATCTCCTGCATTGGCCTGGTCAATTTCCTGGACCAAAAACATAACCTCCCTGGGAATATTTGCCTTGCAGTGTATACCTCAACCCCTCCAAAGTCTTCTCCAACCTCTGGAACTTTTGTTTTAGATCGATCTCTAAGTCTTATTTCCTCCCATTGAATCGCAGGTTTTCCCTTCTTAATTCTCATTATTCTCTTCACTGGTAATGCACCTTCCATTTGACTTGCCCAGCAGTCACAGCCTCAGGCTCTATCTGTCTGTCTGTGGATCCTGAGACTACTGGCCAATCGACCCACCGTGGAAGCATCTAACATGTGAAGTCAGCACTACTCCAAAGGTAACGCTAGCATGCTATTGAATCACCCACAAACTCAGCCCTGATTGACTCCAAAGACTATGCTCTTAACCTAAGCAGAATTTCACTAAAACCACAAGAAAAGAATGAATGAATGGAAGGGACAAAACACACTCTGAGTTCAGAGGTGAGTGTATCAGTTTGAGTTCAGAAAATTAGGGAAGAATGTGACTTCAACCACCCCAAATGGATAGTGTCTGAATAAACAGACCAGAGGTAGGGAACATCACAAGAGGGTAATACAGGACAAAGGTGCCAATCCGGCAACATCTGAGGCATATTACAAGAGCAATGAGAAAACGGGCTGTTTAGGCTATTTTCTTTTTAAATGGGAGAACAAAAATGGAAGCTTGCATTGTAAGACCATGGGCTCAAATCACATGTCTTGATGTTTGATTTATTTTCATTCAGGAAGGGATCTAATAAAGTGCAGGTGCTTATGAGTATAGATTCTACTTTAGAAAGATCAAAATTCAAATTTCCTCTGGCACTATCTGTGTGAACAAGGGTAAATTCCATATCCTCTTTAGGCCTTGTTTTCCTGATTTAGAGTGAGAATAATATTATTTAGCTACCAGATTGACTAGAAAAATCAGAGGTAAAAAATCAGTAAGGAAAAACTAAGTACAATGCCTAGGACATAGATATTTTCAGGAATTATATTAATATATATTAATAATTAATACATATTATTTTAGTTATTCAATGATCCAACACTCTTTTTGGAGCATCTGTTAGGCTCCATTTGCTGTGTTGGGCACTAAGCAGAGAAGAATGAGTGAAATTGATTTTCTGTTCTCACCTTATTATCTATTGAAGAAAGTGGGAATTTAACCAACAGTTTCAATACCATATCATACACAATGTGATTAAGGTAAGTACGAAAGCCCTGGGTCTCCTGCTGTGGAGTGAGCAGCCACTTGGTCTGAGGGGTTGAAGAGCATACCTGATTCATCCTTGGGAGGTCAGGCAAGATTTCCAAGATTTAGAAGTGATGAGCTAATAAGATCCAGGAAGGATCTTCCAAGCTAAGGCAACAGCAGGTGCAGAGGCCTCACAGAGTTCAGAGAAGCCCGCCAAACAATTCACCTGGAGCACACCCAGCCAGGACATATGGGGCTGGAGGGTTTCCCAAGGATCTGCCTTTTTTTTTTTTTAATTTGAGAGAGAGAGAAAGAGAGAGAGAGCGCACAAGCAGGGGAGAGGCGCAAAGGGAGAGAGAGAATCTTAAGCAGGGCCCATGCTCAGTGTGGAGCCCAATGCAGGGCTTGATCCCTCAATCCTGAGGTCATGACCTAAGCTGAAATCAGGATTGGGCTGTCAACAGACTGAGCCACTCAGACTTCCCCAAGGACCTGCCTTTTATTCACAGTAATGCAAGTGTGGATGGTGGAGGATGTTACTTCCTGTGTGAAAATCACAAAGAGAAAGAGGAGGGAGGTGAGTGTTTCATTTAGTTTGCTATAACAGCTAAAGGCATGGGCTTTAGAAATACTGAGGTTTTGTACTTTTGTACTTGGCTGTTACTTTTGTGACTCTGGGCACCTTAACTGCTGCAAATCTCATTTTCCTTATCCATTAGATGGGGACAATTCTTCTCATAGAGTTACTATGGTGATTAACTGAGGTATTGTGTGTAAGCAATTAGCTCAGGGGCTAGCATATAACAAAGACTTTGTGTTTGCTAGCTCTGTTGATCACTGATTATTTTATTAATGATAATAACTTTGAGTTAGGAGTGTCAGGCAGAGTTCCAAAGCTGTGCCTGCTGCTGTCACCACCTCTGCTTGTGTAAATAAAATGTAATAATTCATAAAATTTATATTGAAAAAAGGAGAATTTAACCTTGAAAATAGAATACCAGATTACAAAAGAGATGGAATTATAGAAAACCTTGCTTAAAAGATCATGCATGATACTTTGGTTTCTCTTCCATGTTTTCTTCTTCCCTAGACCTCTTTCTGTCACCCAGTTCTCCTCTCTACTTTCTTCCATGATCCATGTCCTGCCCACAATTCTCTAGACTGTCTTCATCCCGATACTGTATGAAGTAGAGGAAAAGGTCATATAAAGAAGTCACAGTGAGAGGGGCGGCACCTGGGTGGCTCAGTCTGTTAAACATCTGACACTTAATTTCACCTCAGGTCATGATCTCACAGTTCCTGAAATTGAGCCCTGCAAGATTCTCTCTCTCCCTCTCTCTCTGCCTCTCCCCCACTAGAGCACCCCCCCCAAAATAAGTAAATAAACTTAATAAAAAGATATCACAATGGAATGGGTAGCCCTTTATGACATGGGACCCCACTCAAACAGCTAATTTTTTCAAGGCTTGAAAACTGACACAAAGTTTCTTCAAGAAATTCGGGAAGTTGAGTCATTTAAATGTTTGAACTAAAATGTCACAATAGAAATATAAGACAACACTTATTTCCTTAGTATGTGACAAGTATTGGCTAACAACTTTGCATATAGTATCATGTGATTCAACCGTTAACTATATCTTACATAAAAATGGAGGCACTCAAGTAAATTGGGGACATCATCACAACTAATAAATGACTTTCATTAATTCAGAGACTTTGATAACAAACAAACAAACAAACCCTCAAATTCAGTTATGTAAACTGAAAATTCCAAACCATAAAATGGAAAAAAATAAGTTTCTTGCTAATTAGTTGGTGGGCATTCTTGGGCAAGCCCTCTTCTCTCCAGTCATTAACATCCAAATCTGTAACATGAATATATACTTGGAGACATCTTAACAATTTTATGTTTCTATAATTTTATATGAGCCCTCAATAGATTGCTCAAACTGACATTTTCTACATCTCCCTGAGAAATTCCTGGAATTATTTAATTCAAAAAGGCAAGAAGAGAATAATGGATCATACCAGCCTATGAAAGGAAAATACCTATCACTCCTGTTCAAACTTTCTCATTCCTCTTCCCAAGGCAGATATTGCTAATCAATCACCATATTCATTCATGACAAGCAAGACTAGATGAGGCCTCATTATCCCACCAAAATCTAGGCTGACATGTGAGATAAAATTTATCTGTCAACATATCTACATGGTGCTGAAATGCTACCTTACAAAAAGCTGCAGATTTCACAAGCACCATTTTGAATGCAAGGTTGCAATGCTAGTGCCAAAATGTTCTCCCCATGTTCTTCTCTCATCCTTCCCCAGTAACCTGACCTAGCACAGATATTCTCTCTCTCTCTCTCTCTCTCTCTCTCTCTCTATCTCTCCCTCCTCTTTAGTAGCCAGAAAACTTACTGCCTGGACCTTGATTATATTCAGTTGGAAGCATGATAATAAGTTTTTCTTATGTTCATCCATTCACTCATTATTCAACAAATATTTACTATTTTTTATGTATTATGCACTGATCTAGGCACTATGAATAAAATATGAAGAAGATAGACACAGATTCTCCACTTATGGAAACTCCTCTTTCACAGCAGATAAGCAACAACTGGAAAGCATAATAAATGGATTCTAGAACCATAGAGTAGAAACACCTGAGATATAAAAGAAGTCTTTCTGGACAAAATGCAAGTTGAGTATAGAGGATATGTAGGAATTAGAGAAGTACAGATAAGAGGAACGGAGTTTCCACAAAAAAAAGGAGGGGGGCATGGGGAGCTAATATCTAGAGCCAGATGAAAAACAACTGGAGAACTTTGTAAAAACAACGGGGAAAACAGGCTGGGGAATTAATGAAGGAAGGAGAATTCAATGAGTTTCAGATGCAAGGTGGAACATTATAAGAGATGGGGTTGAAGGTCTATGAAGTGGTCTATTAATAAATGTTTTTTTTAAAGTGTTTTTAAACGTTTATTTATTATTTTGAAAACAAGAGACAGAATGCAAATGGGAGAGGCACAGAGAGAGAGAGAGGGAGACACAGAATCTGAAGCAGGCTCCAGGCTCTGAGGTGCCAACACAGAGCCCGATGTGGGGCTTAAACCCACAGACCATGAGATCATGACCTGGGCCAAAGTCGTCTGCTTAATGACTGAGCCACCCAGGTGTCCCTGATAATGCTCTTGAAAGCAATCAAAACCAACAGTGGATAACTTTTTAGAAAGTAAGGGAACTCATTTAACTGGTTAAGTCACATAATTGTTGGAGGGGCTGTTTAGCTAGATCTCAAGAAGTACAGGAAATAAGAGATTCCCAGGGAACTCAGTGGCAGGAATTCATTAAGGCTCAGTCACTGCATTAACTCAACTCCAACCACCACAGGTCCTTTTAGGCACTCAACTGTGAATTCAATTCTTGGGAGATTTTGATTGGTCTAGCCCGGATCATGTACTTACTTCTTAAAGAGACACTGTAGTTGGCAGTTCTTTTTTTTTTTTTTTTTTTTTTTTTAATTTTTTTTTAATGTTTTTATTTAGTTTTGAGAGAGAGAGAGAGACAGCATGAGCAGGAGATGGGGAGACTAGAGAGAGAGGGAGACACAGAATCTGAAGACAGGCTCCAGGCTCTGAGCTAGCAATCAGCACAGAGCCTGATGCGGGGCTCGATCCCACGAACCATGAGGTCATGACCTGAGCCGAAGTCGGACGCTCAACCGACTGAGCCACCCAGGCGCCCCTGTAGTTGGCAGTTCTAACAGTGAAATGGGGGAGGCAGTGTCTTCTAAAACAGCATGCATGGTTGGGGGGCGCCATGTTGGCAATAAGAGCTGTAATGGATAAAAGGCATCAAACTGAAGAGATGCCTTCTATATCATGATGCACACTGTCTCAAGTGTGAATGCTAAACTGAGGGCAAGGGGGTGACACTGAAGAGTTAATACAGAATAATAAGAGCAGGTCTGTATTCAAGGACAAGCATGAAGAAGAATGGAGTAGGGGTAGACAGTCCTGGGGGCTGCAAGCATCTGGGTGTGAGATGATGTATGGAGATTTGTACAAAGAAAGAGGTGGGAAGGACAGAGAGAGGAAAATTGGTTCAAGAGACATTAATCCTGTAGAATGAAAAGGGGAAGAGGATATTATATGTATCAGCAGCTAGCATATTTCCAGGAACAAAGCAGGAACTCAACAAATACCTACTGATGCGACTTCAATGGAGAACTCTGTGGCTTAGGAGATGCTTCGTAAATTTGTGCATTTGTACACATTCTATGCATCACAATATATACATTTTTCCAAAGTGTTCTTCATTTATTACATCGCTTACAATAATTATTTTTAATCCCACTATTTCATAGTTTTGCTGACTCATGATAAATAAATATACACTTGTTCATGGGGAGATTACAGGTATCTCACTTGAATGAGAATCTTATCTGAGAAGAAAAAGGAACATATAGGAAAAAATAGTGTTGCTAAACTGTAGGCATTGCTTAAAATACAAGAAAGTAGAAAACCTTGGTAAGAGGACATGCAAGAATAATTGTGATAAATATCCTAGAAATTTAGGTTTGTTAATGGTGATGGCTTTTAAAAATCTCAAATTTCAGCTTTTCTCTCTTCCGCAACTATAACAAACACAGCAACATTCTTTACCCATTTATGAGAACAGAAATAACAGACTGCACATGGAAAATAACAGCAATGAATTGGAAGATATAGATGTTAATGTTTTGATATAATCTGATACAAAATTAATTAAATAATTTTACTTGTTAAGTTGGTATCATAGCAACCAAACTGCAGATAATTTTATGTTTCTGGAACAGAAAGAGATGAACAAAGGAAAAAGAAAATCACCAAAGTTCCAAAACAAATCAAAAGGAAACCATTCTAGAGAGAAAGTTGCTGTAACACACTGACTACGGTAGGGATTTGGGAGTTACTGATGAAAATCTATAGTCATCACCCTATGCACCACTGTCACAAAAAGAGGAAAATGAGAAAGCAGAGCCAAGGCTCAAGAGAGTTAGAATTGAAATATAAATTAAATGTAATCATGCCATGTATTAGCACCTCTGCTCTTGCCTAGCTCAAAAACCCATTTCAGTATAAACACAGTGCCATGCTGTTTCATCTGTAACAAGTTGACCTCAAAAGGGGAAAAAATGATCTGTTCTCACAACTGAGGCTCACTCTTGATTAAGGGAATATGATTGTAGGGGCAGTTTTGGCACACTGTTGCAATTCAAATGAACACTTCAAATTTAAAAGAATCTCACTTATCAATCTGCCAGTAAATCTCTCCTTTTCTTCCTCTCTTAGTCTCTCCTCTATTTTTTTT
>CM053572.1:94422561-94493396 GCA_028646485.1 Cryptoprocta ferox | reverse complement strand
TAAAGGAAGATATTAAAAGGTTTAGTCTTGGGGCAGCTGGGTGGCTCAATCAGTTGAGCATCAGACTCTTGATTTTGGTTCAGGTCAAGATCCTAGGGTCATGGGATGGAGCCCCACGTCAGGCTCTGTGCTGAGTATGGAGCCTGCTTATGATTCTCTCTCCCTCTGCCTCTCTCCCTAACCCCCAAGATGACTGTATTTGGAGGTGAGGGCTTTGAGAGATAGTTAGGTTTAGATGATATCATGAAAGCAGGGCCCTCTGAATGAGATTAGTGTCCTTATAGGGAGAGAAAGAGACAAGAGCCTTCTGTCTCTCTCTCTCCACCACTTGAAGACACAGAGAAAAGACTATCATCTCTAGTCCCCACATGGCCT
The DNA here is from genome assembly GCA_028646485.1 of Cryptoprocta ferox. NCBI lineage: Eukaryota > Metazoa > Chordata > Mammalia > Carnivora > Eupleridae > Cryptoprocta > Cryptoprocta ferox. Next base: position 94,493,021 of record CM053572.1, on the reverse strand, counting down.
TCATCCAGACCCCTACTGTGCTGACACCCTGATCTTGGACTTCCCAGCCTTCAGAACTGTGAGAAACAAGCATCTGTTGGTTAAACCATCCTGTCCATAGTATTTTGTTATAATGCCCTACATAGACTAAGACACATAGAAAACTAGTACTTAATGAGTAGTTACGAAATAAATGTTAGTTTACATTATTTAGACTCTTGATTATTGATGAGTATGTAATTTGCACTCAATTTTTTGATTTAGGCACATTTACTAAAATGTTAAGGTGGAAGGAAACATAGAAATTTAAAACTAAAAGTCATCCTGAAACCAGTCTGTTATAACCATTTCCTCTCTTTTATTTTTCCAATTTACAGCACAATTATAGCCTAACATTTTCCAGCTACACAAGTAGTCAGTGAATAGGACCAGGATGGAATCCAGGGTTTCTTGTTCAAAGTCAGCGCTTTTTCCACAACACTTCTCTTATGTATCATTACATACCTTTTAAAATAAATCATAGATTATAACTCCCTTCTAAGAATGTAGTTCAGAGTGATAAATAAGAAATTATATTCAACCCCCACCTCCATACCTCCCCAGGTAGCATACTGGAAAACTTTTCTCTAGAGAAATTCAATTGTTCCAATACAAAGTCAAATATCTAGAGACACTAAGAATTTTTTTCTACAGAATTTTTGACCGATGACCTTTTCTTTCTTTTTATATTTTGTTTGTTTTATTCATTTATTTTTTGACTCTGAAGGACAGTTGAGAACTTCAGGCTGAAACCAGTTCCATTTGGACATTTCTTATTCCTTATTTCTTCTGGGCTAAGTCTTTCAACCATTCTAGCTGTTGATCTGCTAACTTTCCACTATCCCTTTGCCTGTTCAGTTCAAGAAGTCATAATTCTTCATCCACAATATCCTGATAGCCTCCTCAATTGGGCTCCCAGCCTCTGAAATGGTTCATTTCTAGGGACTTTGCATACTGTAGCTACTGATTCTTTCAAAACTTGAATCTGCCTTTCCAATTATGATGTATTGACTGCCATTTCTAAAATGCCCAAAACACTTTTCTAAGTCCAATATCATTTGTCTTTGCTTGATTGCTTGCTTTTGCTTCATTTCCTTTCCTTATTTGAAAAAGTAATGCATGTTTATTACAGAAAATACAGAAAGCAGATTATCAAAAAGAATATGAAATTACCTATACTTGTACCATTCAGACCAAGGTGAATCACTTTGAACACTTAGGCGTGCACTTTTCTGGTAAAGCCAGGTTTGACTTTGCCTTTCTATCTACACTAGTTTTGTCATAAAGACATTGTTCACTGTGAAGGCATTTTCATCTCATGATTCATTTGTTTTTCATTCTGAAAATAGCACGGACATGTCAGGCACAGAATTCAGAGTGGTCAGATATGTATTTTAAAAACTATCACAGTTATAATACCTATCTATCTTAAATCATAGCTCAATACTGAAATAGTGAGATAATTTGCTCAAAATTTTATAAATTAGCTAAGAAATAAAATCCAAATCATAAATCATTTACTCAGTTGAAAAGCCATATAACTACATAAGACCATCAGCCTAAAATAAAATAACGAGTAGCTAGCACTGCAGGCAGCTAAAATTTGATATAAATGAGAAAATTTTAATACCTTTTAGAAGTTAAGCTAACAGCAAAAATTAACTTGGTAGAAACAATCAATAGGGACTAAAACTTAGTTTCTAAAATTATTTGGTAAAATTTTTATTGCCTAAAATTGGTACAAGAATTGATTTTTACTGAAAAAAAACGACATCTGAAAACATGACTTTTCTGTGGTTTGTTTCCTTATTAGATGATTGTCCTATCAATTTCATTTTTAGAATATATGATACAAAGAACTGAAAAGAAACAAAACCAAAGAAATTCAAAACAAATAAAAATTCAGTAAATTAAGTAAATCTTCATTGTAAAATGTATCAGAAAATAACTATTCCTCTTAACAATTAAGCCTGAATTGTCCGATTCATAATATTGATCATAGAATTACATTTGCTTAATTGTGTTAATATCAGAAAACACCTTTTGGTAAAAATTCATTAATATTGGTATAATTTGGTTAACTTGCTCTCTAATAAACTGAGACTTAAACAGTTCTGGGTCAAAAGAGCAGGAATAAAATGGTGAGGTCACATTTCATATACCTCTTATTCCCCACTCATGCTGGATCGAAAGTGTCATACTATACATTTTACTGGGTCTCTAATTTTCTTTAATTAAGAATTAGAAATAGTTAAAAACCATGAACTATTACTCCACATCTAATTTATTTTGTGTCTAATCTTACTTATTCTAGACTGAGGCATTTTTATTTCAAATACCGTCAGATTTTGCATCTTAAAAAATAAAAACCCCTTATAGCTTAAGAAAGACACCATTACTAACACCGTTGAAACTTTATGTGTCCTTCTGTACTCATATTCTCTTAATTTGTTATAAACAAAAGCTCCATTATACTCATGATACATTTCTTCTATTTATAACCATTCAAGTCTCCAAACAGACCAAAGCTTAAGCCTGGTTCTGCCATTTATTAGTAGCAGGATCTTTTTGAGTTACTAAATCCTTATAGCTCAAAATTCTCTCAATGAAAAATTAAGGGAATGATCTTATCATATCTTTTGTGGTGTTGTGTGAACCAAGGATCATTCATAAAACCATCTAGCACTGTTTTTGGTACCTGGTGCATATGTAATAAAGAGTTATTATTATGGTCATTATCTTTAATAAGATTAAGATTAAATCCTACATTCATACAATGTCCTGCCTTTGCGGTGGCTTTCCACTAAAGACTTAAGAATAAAGCAGTTGAAGGGTTAGGATTAAATATGAAACTTAAAGTAAAAGTCACACTTTACCAAAGACACATAAAATTGCCATGTAACTATTAAATTATTTGTATAATAGTACAATAATATTTGTAATATATTTCACATTTTTTCAAAATGTTTAAATAACTAATTGTATGTAAGGCAGTACATAAAAATGTCTTCTAAAAGACAATGGTAAAAATAAAATAAAATACAGCCTTCAATATCAGCATGGTCTCTATACCACTTTAAGAGAGTTGATGGAAAATTCTTCATGCATGTTGGTACCATAACCTGTATGCATGAAGAATAGATGATGCACTACCAACATTGGCAGAATATCCATCCAATATTTGAAGTGCTAACAGTATTTCTGTTCATTTATTTGTTTGTTTTTACACATTTTCCTTGGGAATAAATCTAATTACATTAACCATGCCTGTGTTTACTCAGATTCACATCAAAGAGTCACCTTGATCAAAAAGAAAAAATCAAAAAAAAAAAAAAATCACTCATATTTTTAAGCCTGGATTAAGAACAGTGAAAAATAACATTTTAAATATTCCCAAATGCAGAATATGTAAACCATTCAGGAATTATTATCACATAATCTAAAACAAACTATGTTTAGTATCAAGTGTAAAAAGGGGGCATGGCAGAATACAGTGTTAAATCAATATGGCAAGAAAAATATTATTTTCTGTAGTATGGCACTTGCCATGCAAATACATAATGCTAAAACATATTCTATCAGCAATTTATGTTATATCACATATATTATTTATAAAAATGTAATGAGGTAGAAATTGCTGTTTAACTTCCAATTTGTCTTTGGATTCTTCAAAGGAAAAGGTAGCAGAGTATACATATCATCAGTCTTCAGCATTATTTTCCAATACAACCTCTAAAATTATGTACCTGTAGAAGATATAAATGATATGTACACATCAAATACACCTTTAATATAAAGGTGTAGATATGATCAGTGCTACTGATCAAAGCTTATCTCTTACTTGGTAAAAGATCAAAGTACTGGGAAAATAAAAATATCAGGAAGTGGAATACTCTTTTTTCCCCAGCTGTCTTTATAAATAGCTAGTAGACATAACATATTTAGGCCTACATATATTTAGCATTGCAATATTTTTATTCTTAAGTTAATTTTCATGGAATAACAACGCATACATTGGTGAAAATGTTTATAGAATTGCATTCTCAACCTCTTCATTTTGCAGGTTTATTGATTCTAAGAGTTTCGGTGTACAAATCACTTAATATATACATTAAGTATATATATATATATATACACACACAAGAATATTTTTTTCAGCATAGTTTATAATCATAAAATATTATAAAACTCTGAATGTCCACCAATGTGCAGTTGAGTAAATAAATTATGATACAATATTATAATTAAAGAACATGTAGTCATTAACATAAAGCATATCTACATGATCTTGATGTGAGACAATCTCAAACATATATTTTTAAGTGATAATAACCAAGTTGTGTAAAAATAAGTGGAGTTGAATACCATTGAAATTAATAAGGAAATGTACACACACACACTTACATTGTAGAGTAATTGATGGCAAAAAATTTCTCTAGAAAGAATTATTGGCAGTGGGGTACGAAACTTAGTTTTACTTCATACACTTCTGTACATTTTTATATGAAAAGTACATATTCTTTTTAGGAAAAGAATATCTGGCTAAAATATTAAGTCTTTCGGGGAACTATAATATCAGCAACAGTGTGCAATCATGTTCAGAACTAAATTCTAAGCTGAACATTACAAATAACTTCTACCAAAGACAATAAAAGATATATAACATATATAACACTATATTGTGTAACTGAAATTTGCTAAGAGAGAAGAACCTAAATGTTTTCACTAAAAATATGAAAAATGTAAATATGTGAGATGATGGATTGTTGATTGACTCAGGGGGAAATCTCTCACAGTGTGTGTGTGTGTGTGTGTGTGTGTGTGTGTGTATGAGAGAGAGAGAGAGAGAGAGAGAGAGAATCACATTGTGTTCTACAATCCTACAATTTTATTTGTCAGTTATACCTCAATAAAGAAAAATACAGTTTAAAAAATATTTAAAAGATGATCTATAACATTACATATAAAAGAGAAGCATTCCTGTAATCTTGATAAAGAAGATAGCTATTGAGATGAAGTTAGGAAATTAGCAATGCTAGTTATACAATAATGAAAAATTGTGTCTGTCTTAGTGATAACTTTGATTATTCATATTGAGACGCTACCATATGCAATAACTTCATTATATATGAGGCAGCAAGGATGCAGCCAAAAAGCTCCAATATGCTGACATGACCCAATTTACTGAAGGTCACTCAACAAATCTGTGTTAAAATCAGAAATGAACTACAGCTCGTAATGGAGCCCTCTTTTCACTAGACAGCACTGTCTGATAGAAGCATGGGGTGTTCATCATGGTGACACATTACCTGTAGGCTGTGCCAATGAAATGGGACATCCATAATAAAAGAAAAGTAGTGAAAAAATAGAAAGTCTATTCAAGTTAAAGATTATCCCCCTTCTACAGTAATTCCAGATTTCCAAGTATACTTATTTCATCACATGGGTCTATTACAGTAAGTAGTAACAAGATGGAATAGCAGTATTTCAGGGAGTTAAAAAAAAAAAGCATCTGGAGTGACATATGAGTTTTAGACTCCATCACTTCCCATTTATTTCTCTGACTGAATTTGTGGTCAACATAACCAAATGCAAACATATTTTATAGAGCCACTTTCTCAGCTCCCTATTGTTTGCTCTCCTTAGATATTATGACTAAAATGCATTTTCAGAAGCAAAATATATAAAAGGTATTCAAATCTGGCTTATTGTCATCTAAATATGACTCACGCCTTCACCTATGACATTACTTATCTGCAAAAATCAAATTCAAGTTTATTAAATAGATGTATATTTCACAGTTCACAATATTTAAATAAGTTCTAACAGCAATTGCATTTCTCAACAGTCTCCTGGGATGAAATAAAATATAATTTTTTCTGACCTTCAGCTGTAGGAAAATGACTTCATTATTACTTTCCTCTGTTTGCAATAGACTGTTCTATAATCATTTACTTCGATGTTACATAATCTGAAATATTTTTACAAATAAATGAAAAGCATTTTTTTTATAGACACCTTTCTATAATCTCTCACTTGGGACAAATATAAACACACACACACACACACACACACACACACATTCCCCAGAATGAAAAAGTTAAATTAAAATAAATATTTGAAGATATAGACAAAATTCTTCTTAATTGTCTCTTTTTTCATATTAATTCTCTTCAACATTTGGTAGCTCATCTCCAGATACCTTACCATTATCAAACCATCTTGGAATGTAATATCCATTACTCAAAACAAAGAATTGTTTTCTCCCTTGTGTTGACCCTATTCTTTCATTTATTATTACGAGAGAGATCACAGCTATTTTTTAGGTACTTTCTACTACTGGCTAGTATTGAATTAAAATTGCTACATCTTTTCTACCTTTATTTCAATTGGTAATTAATTTGTTCTTGTGAATTTCCTTTTGTCAAGCAAGCATACATTTGTATTGTCACTTAATATTTTTCTTCTTCAAACGGACAGTTATTTCAACCTCTCAAGGACTTCTTTGTATCTGATACTGTAATTGATCATTTTTGTTTCTTTACAATATCCGTCACCTCAAAATTAGACAGGCAAGCTATCAGGGTTCTTATCTAAGTCATTAATAAAATTTTGAATGTGCCAGAGCCAAAGAAAATGCCATAACATTCCAACTTGACATTGATATATATCATCACTTTTAGGTTGTAGTTCCACCCCTCTCCATTCTTAGTTATGATATATTTCTAGGCCTCGTAGAATAACATTTCTTAGAACTCTGTCAAATGCTCTACTGAAATGCAGAAGCACTATTAACTTTCAGTCTATAAACTCTCAATTTGGGGAGAGTTACAACAAATAGAATATTCACTTAGGTTACAATAAATAGCTTAACATGCATGGCTATCACAATAAAATCATTACTAATTCTAAGCAATATTCTAAAAAATGATACTATATATCATTATCCTCTTTAGAGCCTCTTCACTCTTACTCTTCTGCATTATCTACTTATGTCCTTATTTCTGTGCATCATTTCCTTCCCACCAGAATTTTGGATCTCATGGATTAGTTAAATTTAAAAAAATAGCAATCCCAGTAGTTATAGTTGCCAGCTTTTAAATTGTCTAAGTAAAGAGAATACAAATAAACTAATTCATTTATTATTATCTGCTCTTCTTGAGCAGAGTCTCAGAAATAAAAAATATTACATGTATCTTTATGAAAATTGACCACACTTTTTTAGTTACATTTTTCACTGGCTGAGAAAATATTTTCACAGACTATTTTTTAAAGAGCACTGATCTAGGGACATCTGGGTGCCTCAGTCGTAGAGCGTCTAACTTCAACTCAGGTCATGATCTTGCTGTTCGTGAGTCTGAGCCCTACATCAGGCTCACTGCTCTCAGTGCTGAATTGCTTTGTATCCTCTGTATCCCTCTCTCTGCCCCTACTCTGCTTGTAGTCTTCCAAAAATAAATAAACATCTAAAAATAATAATAATAAACCACAGATCTAGAATTTGTACTCAGCAGACCAAAAAAGAAACATCTCATTCACTCAATAAACATACAGAAAAAGGTGTTATGTGTCAGAAACTGTGATAAGTGCCCCAGGGATGGAACATTTTGTAAGATATGCTTAATTGAGGAGAAACAACAGGCCAGCAAACAGGTAATCAACTACGATATAGACTGGTGGTAAGTGTTATGAGAGGGTCAGCATAGGGTGCTAAGAAAACATGGAGTGAGAGCTACCATATTGATCTAAAGTGAACTAAAGAAGGCTTCCCAGAGGAAGTGAGGGTTAAGGTAAAAGCTAAGTAATTGACAATGATAATAATTATGATTATGGTGATATTAAAGAGCAGTAAGGAAAGAGACACAGAGAGGAGAAAGTTGTTCAGATATCAGAAACAAGTAATGAGGTCAGGCATTGAGAACAAAATTGAAATTTTAAAGTAACTAAAAGTAGTTTAGCATAAAGCACAAGAATAAACGATAAGATTGAAGAGATGTAATAACAGAGATATTATTAGATTATTTAAGATAATAGTGCCTACTTTCCATTTAGTTTCTACTTGGTGCTTTACAGCCATGTATTTAAATTAATTTCATTCTTACATCTATTATATTTAACAAGCACCCGTAAAGCACTTACATTTACCAGACTTTCTTCTAAGCCAGAGAAAGAGAGACTACTTTAATCCTCAAAATCTCTGTATGTATATTATTTTCTCCCTAATATTTATGGGAAAACCAAAACATAGAGACACTACATAACTTGCTCAAGTGATATAGCTGGTAAGTAGCAGAACTTGGCTTCAAATCCAGTCTAGCTCCAGAATCTATGCCCTCAAATACTACATTATGCATAAAAAATGCATACTATCTCAATTTTGAAATCAAGGAACTCATTTAAAAGATTGGTCCAAGATTACTAGGGCCAGAATCTATATCTATTCTACTTCAACTTCATGTTCTACAACTATAAGAGCATATAGCTCTGAACATTCTGAAGCCAGATTGCCAGTGTTCATATCTCAACTCTACTATTTATTAACAATCGCTTATTAACTGTATTACTCCTGAAAACTTTTCTTGCTTTCTTTCCTATGCATCAGTTTCTTCATCAGTAAAAAATTAAATTGTAAAATATATGCCATATAAGGTTGTAGGTAGGAATTAAAGAACTAGTCTTTCTAAAATACTTTAGAAGTGATCATAACAGATAATGCCCAATAAGAATCATTTATTCCTATAATGTTTTACATGGTCTCCTGGTAAGTAACAGCAGGCTCTGAAAACATTTGTCATGGTCAAATAGAATTTCACAGATGTATGTTCAAAGAAAATATTTTGTGTATTTTATAAAAACACACCTAACCTGATTAAATGAGCAAACTGATCATGTAACTTTCTAGGGCACAATTGGACCATTAATAGTTTTAGTATTAAATTCATCATTCCATTTAAATGTTTTGTTTTTCTTGTTATTGAAAGTTTAGATTTCAGACTTCCAGGCATTAGTTTTAGCTAATGGGAAAGTTAAACAGATTCTTTGGCTCTGTTGCTGAGCCTTTTCAAGAGTCGGCTTTCCTTTCAAGAAAAAGCCAGTAAGACCAATTAGGATGGTATGACCTGTCAGCTAAATGTACCATTTGTTGATTTCAATGATAATATGTCTACAACTGAATTTTTCGTGTTCCTTTTAAGGCTCATTAAAAAATTAAATACAACAGAAAAATTGGCTGAAATTTAATGGACAATAATAAGATGAATTACTTACAATGAAAATTAAATTTTCAAGTATAATTTATTCTCTAAACCAACCTGTAACTTCATAAACTTGTCTTTCTCACATTTTGCAATTCATTAAAAAAATTCTTGAGTGTCCACTGTATTCAGGGATTTGCAAAAATCTGCTGAATAAAGTATATCATATTGTGTCACATTATGTATCACATAGTATGTCAGGCACATGTTAGACACCAATCATACACGGAATAATAAGAAATGATCCCTGCCCTGAAGGAACAGTTTGTTTCTGTTACCTTATAATTCTAAAAGTCAAATGACCACCAAACTTAATATTCAGCATTCATATTTATTCAATCAACAATAGACAGAGCATTTCTTGGTTGCTACCCAGTTAGTTTCTAAGTAATATATGTCTTCTTCTAAAAGGAAAAGGGAGCATAGTAAGATACATCCATTGACATTTTGTTCTTGGAGAAGATTTCTCTTTCAAACTAACAAGTAGATATTTAAAAACTCACTATCAGTACTTTGGCTTTTATTAAATCCAGAATCCAGAATTATTGCCCATTATTGATAAAATTCTTGGTTAAAGAGGAAATTTATTGCCTCCACTTTTGTATGGGTAGGTGTTTTGTACTTAAGAAGAAAATCTTGCTCTCAATTAGAACCAATCAGGTAAGTCCTTTTCAAGGTGAAGTGTACCTAAATGTGAGCATTAGGAATCCCCAGTGTTCATTAGAATTTCCCAGATAAAGTCCTAAATGATAGTGGTCCTTTTGATTTCTGTACTTATACTAACTTTTTTCCCCTGTACATAAAAAAGAAAACAGTTATTAGCATATTTGAGTAAAATGCTTAATTTCCCATCAGGTATAATATAAATGATTGTCACCTTTCTATTTATTTTGAGAGAGAGAGAGAGAGAGAGAAAGAGAGAAAGTGAGGCAAAGGCAGAGAGAGAATCCCAAGCAGGCTCTGTGCTCTCAGCTCAGAGCCAGATGCCCACAGGGCTCAATCTCACAAACCACAAGATCATGACCTGAGCAAAAATCAAGAGTTGGACACTTAACCGACTTCCCACCCAGGTGCCCCATCTTTTTTCTAATGTCCTTTTGCTTTCAACTGACAGGAACTGCCATTTAAGAATATTTCATAGTATTGTAGTTCACTCTTCTTTTTATTTCCCCAAAAATTTGCTTAGAGAATATTTCAAGATGACTTTCTCATTTAAAAGGAGAAACACAAAAGCATCTGAATGAATTAGGGGGGTAAATAATCATTATCTATAAAGATGGGAGTTTAGATATGTCATTTAACTAATTGTAAATAACATCCCTGATGCTAATCTAGAAGAGAAATAGTTCATCAACTTAAATTAAGACTGAGTTTGCCCCTTTACAGAGTTAATAAGTGGAAATATGCATGCTACATTTGACCTGCAGTAAGACAGGAAATTCAGAAATTTTAATATGACCCCCACATCAAATTTAACAGGATGATCTTTTAGGTTTAAATCAAAGGTACGTACTCCCAGAATACAGATTTTTTTTTAACTTTGGAAAGGAATATTTTATGCATGAATTGCTATGGGATGACTTAGTTGAGAAAAATACTATGACTATCTTAAGATGACATTCAATAGGTTTCCTTTCTATTAAAAGCAACTGTGTTTCTATATCCAGAGAAATAAATGGGTAGTTTTCCTCAACATTAGAACTGGAACTGTTTTCTCTAATACTACAAAAGAAATGTTGGCCTTACTCTGAACCATTCCACTAACTGCAAATAGGAGGAGTGGTGAGTTTTTATTAGTTACTCACTTTGACCTTCATCCAATTACTTCCATTAGGAGAAGCTCCAGCAGTATTTGGCCCAGCGGAGTTTAACTTGGCATGCTTCAGAAGCTAGTCATTTTAACAGTGTTATAAAACATACTGAACTTTAAAAATCAGAATACATGCATTTTCTGTGCTTTCCCTCTCCATTTAACAGCAAAGTGTTGTTGTTGTTTTTCTAAATATGTTAGAGTCTACACACTAACTTCGGTTTTATTGATACATGTCATAGGCCACTTTAAGAACATTTGCTCAACAACCAAGTCCATTTTTCTGAAGCAGTTTGAGATGGTGCTAGAATAATCACAGACAAAAGAAAGAAAGGTAGAAACCTGAGAAGCCAATTAAGCAGGGAACAACTTAGTCAAATTCTTACTCCAGTATAATTTAATAATTGATTTCTGATTTTCATATTGTACAATAATAACTACTATATTTTGAACCCTTAATATGTACTGGAACTGTTGTAAGAATTTGCTTATCTAACTTATTTCTAAATAACTTGTGATGTAACTAAAACAGAAAGTTTGGTAACATGCCCAGGTTACACAGCTAGTAAAGGGAGAAACCCGGCTTTCATTAAATGGCATTATTTATTATTAATAATGTTAACAAAGATTTTTCCCCCAGACTTCTCCTACCATGTCATTTTTCCCATTCTAATAATCAAATAAAAAAATACAAAATGAAGTAGGAAAAATTATTCTACTATTCTAAAAGCAATTACTATTGCTTTTATTTTTGACACCTAAAGGTTCTGATTCTGTTTTTTTATTTTTTCCTCCCAGTGAAATGATCTCATCCTTTAATATCCCAAGCTGGCCAGGAGCAAATTTTTAGACTCCCTCAGCTAAGTTTCAAAATTCCTAAAAGTGGGTTTTCAGGTCTATAGGATAATGGTAGCTAATTAAATTAAATCTGGTTTTCAGGTACAGATAGATCCATGAGAAGAGATTCCAAATAAAAACAAAAAAACATAAACCCATTCTTACTGTATAATTAAATCGTACAGGGTAGTACTCCTCTCAATTTCCATGTAAGTTGGAAGACAAATTCCCAAGCTTGGTACAGCCTGCCCTAAAACCCACGCTGCGGGGGGAGAGGGGGGTGGTAAGGAGAGTGCTCAGTGATGATGGAAGACAGGTGAAGGCCCTTCCTAAAAGAGAAAGAAACACCTGACTGAGGAAGTAACAGATTCAAGTTCACACAAGATTAGAAAACAGTTTACAGAGTAATCAACAGAAAGGTCCTCAAATTGGTTTGAAACATAAACGATGATCTTGAAATGACAGTTTCTGACATATCTTAGATGCTTGGGAGTAAAGGGAATGAACAAAACAGGTAGTGGAAAACAAAGTTCCTACAGAACAAGATAAAGTACAACCCTCAGCAAAAAGTTCAGCTCTTGTGTATATGAAGTTAAGTTATAGGCCCCTAAAACACAGAAGTCACACAGTTCTACTAATCCCATAATGGGCATACCTGCCATTATAGTCTTTAAAATGGAAAAAATAAAAAACCTAAGAAACAAATGCCTCCTCTCCTCTTAGATGGTAGAAACGTTTTTCTATTTGCTTTTGGCCTGTGCTAGACATTTGCTTTAATTAAACTATACAATGGTTAATCTCTTAATTAACTTATGGGTCAGTCTTAAGTCTTTATCTGGCTTTTTACCGTATGCTCTTTACATTGAGTACCACAAATACAACCTTTACTTCATTGGTGTTCTCTCAGTTTATGAGCAAACACATGAAGGCACTCAAAAAAATACACATTGTGTTAAAAATTTAGAAACAAAAGCTACTATTGAACAAAACTGAATCACAAAATCAGCATACCAAATATTTTCTACCAAAAGAAATATTGTCTATTAAAGATACTGAGCTTCACTACACAGCAGATCAGGGCACTTCTGGAATAAGAAACCTAGTAAATTAGCCTAACGTTGGCTTCCTATCTACATATCTTGTTTGTTTTACTGATCTAAGAAACTCCAAACCAACCAGATGTCAACCCTCTCTTTATGACACTCCAATAAGTACCCATTGATGGACAGGTGTTTGTTTGTTTTCCTATGGAAAAACACACATGTTCTTCTCTTAGCCTGAACCACTTTCTCTAATTTCTCCACGTGGAAAACTATGGAAAACTTTTCTTACTTCCAATATCAGTCCAGTTATCACTTCCTCTCCTCTCCTATTGCCAACCTTTGTCAAATGACCTTCCATGTGCTCCTGTGGTACCCTTATTTCCTCACATAATTCTTATCACATTGCATTGCAATAGCCTTTTCTTTCTCCATCTTTCCTCACTAGACTATTAGCCCCTTGATGGTCAAGGCCAGTCTATTTACAAGTTTAATCCTGATGTTTTGTAGGAACATTAAATTTTGTTTGGAGTAACTAATGATGTCTTGAATGAGTGAATGGCTATACATTTAAAGATTGAGTGATTATTGAATATCAGGTACTGGGAAGCCCAAGTATCAAATGTCCAGTGGATGATTGCTTAAAAGTGTATAATAAATTTAAGTGAAGATGGAAGAGTTACTGAACTGGAAAAATAGTGTATTAAAAGATTTGCTCCATATCACTGGAAATTTACTTGGAGCTAAAAAAACACTGTAGATAAGTTAGTATTAATTAAACTACTTTCTGGTACACTAGATTTTAATTACATTTTTTCTTGTCTGATAATTTATTCTTTTATCATCTTTTTCTCACCCTGATTTTTTGCTACCTAGTAACCATAACACAGTCCTCAATAACTTACAGTGTGTCTTGTGGTGTTAACTTTGAATTTAACAAGGTTGTGTTACTGAATATCTTTAATTAAATATTCCTCACTTTAGTGGTTGAATGGACATGTATAGAAAATCAAACATCTAGAAGGCAAATATATGCCTTGTGAATGAATTAAAATGAAGTGCACGTGAGAGGATAACTGTATTCAAACCCCAACACCTCCGCTCCTCCATGCAGATATGCCACCACAACTCACAATTCTGGAAAAAGCAATTCTTTGTTTCTTTTGCTTTAAAGTTTTTGCTAGAAAAGCTTATAGGATGTCTCCATGATGGGGATTACACGAGTCATAGTAGCATGCCCTGGACTCCAAATATTGTCAATTTGCACCATAAATATTTCAGCATTAGTCATCTACTACTTGTACCTTAATTCTGTTTTTAATTTTATTTTGAAATAAGTATAGATACATGGAAAACTGAAAAATAGTACAGGGAGGTTCTGTGTGTCTATCACCCATTTTCCCTAATAGGTAGTACCATCAAGGCACAGAAGTGTTTCAGCCCACAAAGATCTCCCTGCTATTAAGCTTCCACAGTTAAACCCACCCCTACCACTCCATATTCCCAAACTATGGTTATGACTGAATCTGTTTTCTTCTATATAATTTTGGAATTTGGGGAATATTATATAAAGGAAATCATAGGGTATTTGACCTTTTGAGGTTGTGTTTTTTTCACACACAAGTGAAATAATTTGTTCTTTTTTCTTGCTGAGTTATATTCCAAGTAATAGATGTACCACAGTTTGTTTAAATATTCACCAATGGAACGCATTTGTGTTATTTTCATATTTTTACTATTATACCAAACTGCTAAGACCATCTTGCACAAGTTTTTGAATAGACATAAGTTTTCATTTTCCTGGGATAAATGCCTAGGAGTTATTGTGTTGGAGGAGATGATCCAGAGGATGTGATTTTTATTTGACCTCAGAGCTGGACCCAGGCAATTGGAGGCTCCTGGTCTCCTCTGTGTCCTTAGAAGGAACTCCTGCCCACCATTCCCACAGCTGAAGCCATTTCAAGGATGCAGCTTTGAAATAGTAAGGCATTGCTGAGATCACCTGAAATGAATATGTAATTAAACCTCATTAGGGCCTCTATATATACTTTAGGAGTCTTGGAGGCAAGTGTGGAGGTCTAAGTGTATCGCAGCTCCCTGAGACAAGCATGATATGTAAGTTCCCTTGCTTCTTAAACCTGCCACCTACCAATTCAGAATTTCTCTGGTCTCTCTCTCTGTCCTGTTTTCTGAAGTTAATTTTAGATTTCATCCAGAAAATTCCTAAAGTTGCTGACCAATTGAAGCTAGGAGACCACAGAATTGGGGTTTGGGAAAAAGCCAAATTTGGGAGAAATCTCAAGTTGGCCACTGGCCAGTGAACTCTGGCAAACGGCGTTAGGGGGAAATGTTGTTAGATGCTTATATGCCGGCTGCCTGGTGTGTACAGGGTTGCCTCTAAATGCCAGCTGGTTCAATGTGTTTGTTTGAGGAACTACTCATAGAGCTGTGCTAGGGAAAAACAATAAAGGCATTTTTGAAGAGATAGTATCCAAGTTTAGATCCAAAAAATGGAAAAGAGATGGTCATTTGTAGATTTGAGCATGACTGTGAGTTACAGGAGTAGATGGGTTTGAATGTAATAACGTTTTAGGCAGAAAGAATAGTGGGGCATCTGGGTGGCTCAGTCAGCTCAGCGTTTGACTCCTAATTTCGGCTCAGGTCATGATTTCATGGTTCCTGGGATGGAGTCCCACTTCAGCCTCTGCATCCACAGTACGGAGTCTGATTGGGATTCTCTCACTCTCTTTTTTGCCCCTCCCCTGCTCACTCTCTCTCTGAATAAGTAAATAAACTTGGGGGAAAAAAACAGCATTAAGTTGGAGGATTGGGGCAAGGTAGGAATCTTGGAACTTCTGAGGAAAAGAGAGGAGGCCAGTGCTCCAGGAAAATACTGTGTGTTAATGTGGTAAGGGATGGTGCTGGAAAAGGAAATGGAGTTGGATCTTATACAAGGAGCAGTGGAAAACCATTTACAATTTTGAAGTTAGTGTGACATAATATAGTTTGCATCTTAAAAGACCCCTTCTTGCTTCTCTGTGGATAATAGACTGAGAACAAGATGGAAATACAATATGAGAGTGATATTGCAAGAGGTTCTCAAGGTGAGAAAGGATGTTTTGGTCATAAAGGAGTACAGATTTAGAGACTCAGATGGTAAATATCTAGAAAACTTGGAGAGACTTTTGGTAAATGGATATGGTAAGAAGAAGAATCAGTATTACAGTATATACTTTTTCATGTTGTGATTTATCTTCTAGCTTATAGTATCTATAAATATACATTTGTATAACCTACAGATGAGTAGATGGCAGGCAGTGTGGACAAGAGCATCAGTTCTGGACTCCTTCCATCTGGTTTAAAATCCTATCTATAGTACTTATTGCTCACTGGAAGTTAGAAGATATGCTTCATTTCTTCTTTGGGAAAATTGGAGTGCTAAAACCACAATAGTATCCTCTGGGTTGTTGGGAGGTTTAACTGCGAATACAATTGCAGTGTCCGTAACAGAGACCGGCATTGTGTATCCAGTGAAGTGCAGTAGAATAGAATGGAAGCGTTTATTGAACACATGGGAAATAACCGTCAGTGGTACCTGTGCAAAGTTAGAAATGGATTTGTAAAAATGTAGTACTTTTGCTGAGGCTTGAAATATCAAAAAACCTTGGCCGGGTGAACAAAGCAGATAAGGGAGAGTGAAATCTATTGATTTAATTGGAGGGAAGAAAACTACTAATCTTTCAAATAAACTTTAATATCAGTGAGAAAGGTCTGTAGTCTCTAGGACACTCTTGTTATTTTGTAGTAATATAAATCAAACTAAAAGTAAAGTTTCTTTTCTAAAAACATTTTGAATCCACTTACTGGATAATTAAATCATTTAGGTGATGTATTTTGTGAAGATTTTATGTTGATAGTGATACTGCTTTTCTTATAAATCAGTTTGTGAGGCCACCCATGTGTAAGGCTTATCCTGCACAGCATAGGTCTAACCTATGAAGTGGGAAAGTGTCTGTCAAGATCTCTGCAATGCAAACCTCCTTTGGCTGTTATG
Source organism: Cryptoprocta ferox (assembly GCA_028646485.1). Classification (NCBI taxonomy): domain Eukaryota; kingdom Metazoa; phylum Chordata; class Mammalia; order Carnivora; family Eupleridae; genus Cryptoprocta; species Cryptoprocta ferox. Next base: position 94,476,008 of record CM053572.1, on the reverse strand, counting down.
GCTAAGTCAGGTAGCCACTCTGTTCATTCAGGCTCTTCCAATTTATGTTATCCCCCTAGGTCTTTGGCATGTTCATTTTAATCCCAGTTCTTTTAAAATTATTTTTTGTTAAGTGAGGTTGCTGGAGTTCATTTAATAATGGAAGACATGGAAGGAACTAGATAGTTCCTCACTGACAGCAGTTCAGTACCAGGGCTTTAGTAATAATCTGGTAACAATTATTAATGCCCTTTGTGCTATCTTCACATAACCATAGATTATTCAGAAGTGTGGGGTTTGATTTCCGGAAATATGGAGACCTTGACATATAACTAGTTATTTATAATTTCTAACTTAATACTCTTTTGACAAGAAAATATGGTGTGCTTTATTTTTTGCTTTATTTTTACCCTTGAAATACATGGAGACTTGTTTTATTGCCCACTGTACGGTCTATGTTGGTGAATATGCCTATGTATTTGAAAGACAGTCGTTCAGTGTGTTGTAAAATGTCAATTAGAAGTTGGTTGATGCTGATTTTCAAATCTTCAGTATTCTTGTGGATATTTGTGTATATATTTTATCATATACTGAGAGATGCTATTAAAATTTCCATGACTGTCTATTTTTCTATTTTTTCTAGTTTTACCAGTGTTTACATCATTATATATTGAATCCCATTAAGGACATGCATATTCAGCCTAATCTTCTATGTAAATGGATCCTTTGTATCATATGAAATGCCAGTTTTATTTCGGTTAATATTCCTTATCACAAAATCCTTTATTTCATTAATATTACACAGTCAAGGCCACTCATGCCTTACAATATTTCTTAATGTTGCTATTTGTATTAATTAGATTCGTGGCTCAGAGATTAATTTGAGATCTTCTATGAGAAGGTGAAAAAAATGCAAAAACCAAGTTGCTCACTTACCTTCACTTTGATCATTAATTCATTTATTCAACTGAAACACTAAAGAGCACATATTCTGTGCCAGGCTCTCTTCTGCATGGTGGGAACACAGCAATGAGAAGATAAACCAATCCTTCCCCCACTTCCCCACTGAACCCCATATACTTATATTGATTCAGACAGACAAGCTCATCTTTTACCCATTAGAATTCTGTTAAATTCTAGCATATCATTCATCCCTAGAATTTAAGGAAAATATATTCTGTTGGTAATAAAGTCATCGTATAGCTACTTTTATTCAGAGTTTAAGTATCTAGATTTTTACAACTGGTAGCATAAAATTAAACATTTATACTTTCCATTTTATGAAAATGAATGATTTTGAAGCCCATATACTGCTAAATATCTAAGTACATCTTTGTAAAAGAGTCAGAAGGAAATGGTAGAAAGACAATGATTATAATGAAACTAAAATATAATTGCTTTAATAGTTACGTACACATATCAGAAAGCAGAATAAATTGGATGATAGACCTGTAGAAAATGTCAAAGTTGAAGCCCAGAAAGAAGAAAAAAATAGGAAATACAAGAAGGTATTAAATAATGTTTGGGGGGAAAAGAAAAATGTCTCTTGTACTTCTATAACATTAAAAGACACATAAATTCCACAAACTTTCAAATTGGAAACTCATAGAGTGGATGGCTCTATGTAATATTTGAAGAGTTAATAATTTCCAAAACTACTGAGCTAAACTCACATAGTAAGTGTTTCTAAATACCCTAAGTAAAATAAACCCAAAGAAACAATGCTTGGACAGTCTGTTAAAATTCTTAGAGATAAAGAGACAATTTTGAAAACAAAGGGGGGGGGAAGAACATAATATATTCAAGGGAGCAGCCCACAGCAGTGTTTTTAAAGTGTGGAAGGCAGAAGAAAATCATAGGTCCTCTTTAAAGCAATGAAAGCTGGAGAGTTTCTTAATCATTACAGTATCAGACAAAATAGAATTTAAGAAAATTTACAAGTATAAATAACTATCCAAACTGGGGGGGGTGGGGGTGGGAACAGGTGTGAATTCAACAGGGAAATGTGACAGTGCCAGATTTATATGCACATAATCATTAATCTTTTTATGGGTGGAGGATCAGAGAGAGAGAGAGAGAGAGAGAGAGAGAATCCCAAGCATACTTGGCACTGTCAGAGTGAAGCCAGTCATGGGACTCAATCGCATGAACTGTGAGATCATGACTTGAGCTGAGATCAAGGGGTAGACATTTACCAACCCAGGTGCCACAATCATGTAATCTTAAGACAAGTAGCAGTAAACTGCTGTAGGGAACACTGGTGTGTTAATAGATCCTTGAGATGTCGATCTCCATTTTTCTGGAAAAATGCCCAGAAGCAGGATTGCTGGATTATATCATGATCTATTTTTTATTTGTTAAGGAAACTCCATAATTCCATGCTGTCTTCCACAGTGGCTATACCATTTTACATTTCCACTAATAGTGTACAAAACTTCCAATTTATCCACATCTTGACACATACTTGTTGTTGTTGTTTTTTGACAATATCCATTCTAATATGTAGGAGGTAATATTCCATCATGGGTTGGATTGCCATTTCCCTGACGTTTAGTGACATTGAGCATCATTCTGGATACTTTTTGGCCATTTGTAGGTCTTCTTTGAATAAATGTCTATTACAGTCTTGAGCTCATTTTTTAAATATGGATTATCAGGGTTTTCTGTCTGTTTTTGTTACTCAGTTGTAGGGTTTCCTTACATATTTTGGAAATTAATACCTTATCCAACATATGGTGGGCACATGTTTTCTTCCAACCCATAGGGAACATTTTCACACTGTTGCTGATTGTTTGCATGTAAAAGCTTTGTAGCTGGATATAGTCTCATGTGTCTTTTTTTTTTTTTTTATCCTATCCATAAAGTCATTGCCAAACCAGTGTCATGGAACTTTCCCCTTATGTTTTCTTCTAGGAGTTCTATAGCTTAAGGTCTGAAATCTGCCTTGAGTCCATTTTGAGTTGATTTTGGTGTACAGTATAAGATAGGGTTCCAATTTCTTCCTTGTGCAGGTGGCTATTGAGTTTTTGCCATTTTCTCAAAACTGTTTCTCAAAGAGACTCTATCCTTTCACCATTATGTATTTCCGACAACCATAACTGTTAGTTACTTCTAGGCTCTCTATTCTGTTCCATTGTTTTGGTGTGTTTCTTTGTGCCAGCATCATGTCGTTGCTGTCGTTGCTGTCGTTGCTGTCGTTGCTGTCGTTGCTGTCGTTGCTGTCGTTGCTGTCGTTGCTGTCGTTGCTGTCGTTGCTGTCGTTGCTGTCGTTGCTGTCGTTGCTGTCGTTGCTGTTTTGTAAAATTTTTGAAATCAGGAAATGTGATGCTTCCAGCTTTGTTCTCTTTAAAAATTGTCTTGGTCTTTTAGAGTCCACTGTGGTTCCATATGAATTTTAGAATCTTACTTTCTATGTCTGTAAAAAAAAAAAAAAAAAAAAAAAAAAGTCATTGAGATATTAACACGGACTGTATTGATATTAGTGCTGTAATGTTCACTGCAGTATAATTCACAATAGCCATATGTGAAAACAACATAAATATCCATCAACAGATGTTGTATATGCATGTAGTATATACATGCAATGGAATATTCAACCTTTAAAAAGAAAAAATACCTGACATAAAGTGAAAACTTGGGTAAAGCTTGAAGACATGATGCTAACTGAAATAAGCCAGTCACAGGGGACAAATACTGCATGATTCCACTTACATGAAAGGTGTCTTAAATAGTCAAGCTCCTAGAAAAGAAATAGAATCATGGTTGATGGGCTGGGAGGAGTAGGAAGTAGGGAATTGCTAATCAATGGAAATAAAACTTAAATTATGCAAGATGAAAAGTTCCAGAGATCTGGACAGCATTTTGTCTATTAACAATATTTTGTTGTACACTTAACATGAGATGTACCTTCTTACATTTTAAGTGTTCTTACCACAATTAAGTCATTGTAACCAAAATGGTAAATAGATCAATACACAATCATAAATGAAGATAACTCCTTTCTCCCTGTAACTAGAGGAAAACAAGCAAACAAAAAATCAATAAGAATAGATGAAGAAACTGGATTTATGAGAAATAATGTTCTACTAATGTAATGCAGAATAAATACTGTATGTTAGTGCATCTAGAACATTTATTAAAATATTATAGTACTGGGCAATAAAGAATACATTGTCTACCCATAGAAATACTGAGGTATAAAAATCTATAGAAAGTTATAACCTATGCTTGGGAAATAAGAAATAAATACCATTCTATGTAATCAAAACTACATTATAATGTAAATGCAACATATTAAAATCCAAGGAATGCCATATTAAATAGAAATTTCTAGCTCTATCTGTAGAGTATATAAGCACACAAATACAGATCCTCTTCTAATACTGCTGTAATAGGTAACTTTAATTAAACTGTTAGGACATTTGGTAATCAAAGAGATTTTGGTTTCCCTGTCAAAGCTATCTACAATTTTCTTAAGTTTATTGTGTTTTAAATTATTTTCTTAAAATATATCTCATTTTAAGATACATAATTGAGATCTTACTTTGATTTTGTTCTGATTGTTAAAAACAAGGCCTTACTACAGATGAATGGATTAAGAAGATGTGGTTTATCTATACAATGGAATACTACATGGCAATGAGAAAGAATGAAATCTGGCCATTCGTAGCAAAGTGGATGGACCTCGAGGGTGTCATGCTAAGCGAAATAAGTCAGGCAGAAAATGACAGATACCATGTTTTCACTCATAGGTCTAACAGGTTTCCAGGCAGAAAATGACAGATACCATGTTTTCACTCATAGGTCTAACAGGAGAAACCTAACAGAGGACCATGGGGAGGGAAAGGAGGAAAAAGAGTTAGGGAGAGGGAGGGAGACAAAACATGAGAGACTCTTGAATACTGAAAACAAACTGAGGTTTGATGGGGGTGGTGGAGAGGGGAAAATGGGTGATGGGGAGGGAGGAGGGCACTTGTTGGGATGAGCACTGGGTGTGGTATGGAAACCAACCTGACAATAAACTATAAAGTTAAAAAAAAAAATAAGGCCTTACTATCAAGTTTGACCTTAAAAGATTTAGGATACCTTTTATTCTTCAAGGCTACCAAATAAGTATATCAGTAGAAAATAACTCATGTAAGGCAAAATGTATACTTAGATGTTAATAAGTTAAATGCTGATTTTATTAACAAAACACATAGAAATGCAGAAATTAAGTTGTATACCAGAAAAAACATTGAAGGCATTTAGTGAGTATATTTGGTTATCTAGCTAAACACCTCTTTGTTTTATTGAGAACATTAGTTCTTGTATTTTCTTAACAGAAAACTTAGTTTTTTGGGTTTTTTTTTTTTTTTTTACAAGACAACAAATCTACACCTTTTACTTTTCAGTTTAAATCCTTGAGGGGTACAGCATCACATGGATTCTGTGGCCAATGGCTTTAGCAGGAAAGGTGCTCCAGAATTTGGCAGGAACCATGCCACTATTTCCATGAGCACAAGTAACTTTTCCCCAGATTACCCTGGTTTTGTTTGGTTTGCCACCAGGAGTCACGGTATTGTTCTTTGTTTTGTACACGTAAGCACATCTCTTGACTACATGAAATTCAGTTTTATCTCGAGTGTAAACACCTTCAATTTTAAGCACTGTGTGCCCCCTCTGATTCCAGAGATTTTGCTTATAGCAAAAAAGGCTTTGGACCATTGCCTTCCAGACATATGTCATTTTAGGAGTCTTATTCCCAGCAGCCCTCCACAGGTTCCAAGATGGCAGAAAGAGAAATGCTAAGGAAGTTTTAATAATAACTTACCTTTCTCTTCAATAAGTCAGAAGTTCTTAGGAAATCAAAAAGTCTTCCCTGAAGTATGAATTAGGAGATCTGTCTCCTACATAGGCAATTCTATTAACTAACATTAAAACCTTGTTTAGAATTATCTTAAATTTGCTGTTTAGAATTCTTCTTTACATAAATTAAGATTTCATGAGCCTTGATTATGACACAGTGGTGTCAAGGTCAACTGATGCAAAGTGAGGGATTTTGCAATTGCCCAACTTAACTCACCCAGTTGGCAAGACAAGTGTGGCATCATATTAGGGTTGTAAAATTGCTCCAAAGCTTTTAGTATACCAAAAAGTTCTTAAGGGAAAAACAAAAAAGCATTCAGTAGCCGTCTACTCTTTAAACACACACACAAACACACACACACACACACACACACACAGTCTTACATTTGTTAGTTTATAAAGAAGTATTTGATAAAAAACTTTGCCACCTAAAACAGGGATTTTTAGCTAAAATGTCCTCTAATTTTCTACATCAATAAAAAAAACAGTGTAAAAATGACAGAATAGCTCTGTGCGATCTTAAGGACATTCTTTGATACACAGAGAAAACTTTGGACAATAAAAAATAAAATGTATCCATAAAGATAAATGTAAAAATAAGTTATCTACCTCTGGCATGCTGAACTAAATGAACTTTAATTCATTTGACTTTAGAGATATGACAATAAAAATTATTTCAAAAGTCCACATACCTGATGTGAGTTGAATATATCAATGAGTACATGTGTGACTGAGAGAGAAGACTATAGCTATTACAATAGTAAAGAAAAATCAAAGTTACCTGCTTGCTTCATTTTAGTCCATCCTTTCCTTGTATATCATGCCTCAGGAAATGACTGATTGTGATTTTTGTCATGAATCATTTAATAACCAATGCTTTCAGTCATCTTGAAAAGATGCTAAATTTCTATGTATTATACAAGAGTCTCTATGATATTTTACTGTTCTTAGCAAACACCAGCTAGGTAAAAGCAACTCTCTTAAATGTTAAAAAATAAGAGTGTCTCCACTTGGGTAAAAGGCAGTGTAATATCATAGTTAAGAGGACAGGTTCTGGAAGATGTCTGGGTTCAAGGTTCACTCCTTTCACTTAAGAGCTGAATATTTGGTCAAGTAACTCAATCTCACTGTGCCTACATTGGTAAACTAGAAAAGTAATAGTATCCACTTTATAGGGTAATGATTACACAACTTAATGTATGTTATATACATTAAGTTTAAACCAGAGCCTTTTTTATATGCATTGTTCACCATTAGCAGTATTAATGAGATAATAGACTTGGTTCTAAAAATATGTATACTTTGTGTAAATTGAGTCTAAGACTCTAATATTAGAGAATTCAGATATTAAAACAAAATAAATCTATAAAACAAGTACTTTTATCTATTTCTTTAAATTGCTTTCCATCCTATTAGGTTATACTTTAACTAAAAGAAAATGTGTATCCAGAGAATTGAACAATTTTACCTTGCCGGATTCAAGGTAAAATATCACTGAACTCAGTGGTATTTTTCTGGTTTGCTTCTGGACAATTCTTAGTCCTGCTTTCAGACATATTCTTAGCCTGGAAATCTGATACCTCCCCCTCCCCCCATTAGACTTCATATAAATTAGACTGTCTTATATTCACAATGGAGATACTGAATCTGTAACCTAGTCATCTCCAGAAGATACTCAGAAGCTTTTTTGAAAGAACATGTATCTCTTTGTACTGTACATTCCTTGTAAAGAAGTAATGTTTTTCTTCATATTCATAAATACATACCCAAATCAGAAATACAGATGGCATATAAGTCATAATCCTTTTATCTAAAGCTTATGCTTACAGGACTCCTATTCTTCAGGAATTTGCTTTGTCCTATAAAGTTTTTAATATCGATGTTTCAAAAGACTCCTTTAATCAGATTTTCTATGGCCTTTATCCTTACTAAAATGTTGACGGTCTTAAATTGTTCCAGAGTCTAGCTTTGTCACTCAGACCTTAGACTATGAAATAGGTTTAATTATAGTTAAAGAATCCATAATCTGTCTAAGCTTTGTTAAATTCTTTGCTTTGGTATTACAACCGGAAAGTCGATTTATGATAATAAGCTAAACAGATTACAGATTCTTCTAATATTTTTCACTTTGGACTGTTTTATTTCAGCTCTGGAAATCATTTTAATGATGAATACTTGTTAGAGAAGTAACTTTACTAATACATATTACATTGTAATTTAATAATTACAATTAATAATATACAATTATACAAAATTTAATAATAAAAATTTTTATTAATTAAAAATTTAATACCAGCTCTGGTCTTTCTATCATCTGAGATAATAATAGAAGCATAAATCTCCTATCTTCTTGATTGCTAAAGATATTACAAATCATGACTAAAAATAACTCCATATAGTCAAGTTTGACCTTTTAAGATTCAAAAAGGTTTTAGGCCACTTTTTTTTCTATTTCAAGAACTAACTGTTCTTTAAAGAAATAGGAGAAATAGAAGAATATTAAGATTTAATTCTAAATAGATCTCAGAATAAACTTATATACATTTAAATTTATTTTTAAAATGTTTGAAAGAAAGCACAAGGGGTAGAGGGACAGAGGGAGAGAGAGGATCTCAAGCAGACATTATACTATGAACATAGAGCCTGACTTGGGGCTTGAACTCCTGAACCATGAGATCCAGACCTGAGCTGAAATCAAGAGTCAGATGCTTAATTGAGCCAACCAGGTGCCTCTAAATTTTCTTATGTTTAGATATGTTTCACTTTGTGTCTTTTTCCAGTTGAGTCAGTTTTTGATTTCTGTATAATGGTTATATATTCATTCTCCAAGGTCCACTAACTGCTACATATTATAGTAGAAAAATAAATGAAATTCCCCTAAAAAGAATATATACTTAAGGAAACAAAATGTTTATGTATTTCTAAGAAGCTAATCACATAAGCATAAATTAGACTTCACATCAGAAATGACATTCAACACATCAAGTGAACAGAAACCTTCAATTAGCTGGCGAGGCATATCAATTCTTCTGGTAATGGTGATACTTCTTTCACCTTAATAAGGAATTAATAGCGTTTTCACTTTGTCCTTTCTCCATGAGCCATCGATCAGCCTCACAGATGTTTCTAATTCATCAGGAAAGTAATGAACTCTCTGTGTAAGTTCATGCCCTGCAAAGGACATAAGGCCAACGTGGTATTTGAAAGCAATGAAGAAAATTTACACTTAGAATAATTTAAACAAGACACAGTTTTATGAAAAACTTACCTTTTCAATTTTTGCCAAAAGAATACAGAGCCAGAAAGATCTTGTTTAATTTAGCTTTTCCTAGCAAATCTATAGAAATAAAAAAAATGTGTCTTAGTATATTTCTATTACTAGAATATGCAAAAGTGCTGGATAGATTTTCATCAGATGTGGAAGAATATTTGTAATTATTAGACTTGAACACACATCTTCCTTAATTGTTACCATTGCAAAAGTCTTTAGTGGTTGAATTCCTGTTCTCTTGTCAAACATTCATGGACTTGATGCAAAACAGTCTTTGAAAACTACTTGAATTTGAATCCCAGTACCACCATTATAAGACAGTAGGAAAAGTTTTTAATTATAATGAGCCCCAAGTTCATTCATCACATCAGGACAGTAAGTTCTGTGCTTCATAGGGTTGTTACATGATTAAATGATATCATGCACTTGAAGTGGCCAGTAAGTATATGGCACATACAAAGTATCCAATTCACATTAGTTAGCTATTGTCAGTATCATTATTTGTAGGCAATTGTTAAATGTTAGTGCTCATTAACTATAAGAAAATACAAAATTAAACTTCTAAATAATACTAATGTAGACAGAACTTATTTAATTCTTCCCACCCCCAACCCCTGCCACCAGGTCAGGTTGTATTACTAGTTCATCCATCAAATGTATTCTAACAAATCCTTATTGCCAATCATTGTCTATTCAGGGTCTACTATATACTATATGAAGGCCCGCTGGGGGATACTTGAGGAGTATAAGGCATGGATGGCTTATGGTCTTGTCTTGGATTTTTGGGCTGAATTAGAGAAGACTAATTCACAGTAGTCATTCATGAATAATACAATGAACTATAAAATTAAAGGTAACCTATCAAGGCAAAAAGTGTTGACCTTGTAATATATTTATCATAAGTCTTCCAGATGTAAGTAACAAAATATACCTCAAATTAGATGAAATAAAAACACGAACTTCCTGCCTTGTATAAATGAAAGTCTTTGGGCAGATAGTGGGCACCACTGGATCCAGGAAATGAAATAGTTTCATAAATCTTTAGTTTCTTCTGTGTTGGCTTCATTTTCATAGGGCTCTCACTGCAAACTGGTGAAATTGGTGTTGGCATCTCCTGACTCACAGAATTGAAATGTGGCAAGCCAAAGTCCGAGAATCTATCATGAAGTCTTTTCTCTCTGGTATACATGTTTTAGCCAGATTTGCTGGACTTGTGTTAGATACTTTCAAGCTCTTTCCACTAGGTGGCCTCTGACAGTCCAAAGTTACATCCTCACTGTCTCAAGGACAGGAAGGAATGAGAGAGATTTCTTTTCATCATCTCAACAAAATCCCATGAGTGTATCCTGTACATCACTCGTTCTGAGTTGGCTACCTGCCCATTTCTGAACAAATCACTCTCCATGTATGAAGGTGGGCAGAGGGAGAAGGTTGCAATGCTATAAATGGTTGAAGTCTGAGCCATACAATTACTCCTAAAGTCAGATGTAAATTAAATACCACCAGAACCAAATTAAATGGATTTTAATATGGAAGGGTTTGTACTCCAATGAGAAAAGTTAAGATGTTAATGAAAGAAGATTTTATGGACACCTGGAACATTCCAAAATAGATGGCCTTTAAATTCCTTAAGGGGTTGGATTCCAAATCACCAGTTCTTACTTTAGAAAACCCTGGCACAGCTTCTAAAATTACTGTTAAATCTTCAGCAACAACTACTCAATTGGTAAGTTCTAAGTTGCTTTTCCCTGTGTTTTCAAATACTTTAAATACTTCCTTTACATATCGATATTGTGAGGTAAATATTCACTTCCTATTCAGATGTGGAAACTGAAGCCTATCTGGGATTTATGCAAGCCCCCAGGGCAAGTTAGGTAAAGAGCAAGTATACAAAACCATACCTGCCTAATAGAATTACCTTGTTATTTTAGGAGCATCACCTTGCATTCTCTTAAGTCATGAGACATAAATTTCACTACCTATAGCAGAAAGACAGATCATATAAATTGATGGAGTAAGCAGGGTAGAGATGAACAAAGTCACAAGTATTCATATCTTCTGGAGATGGGGCAACTTCTACATAATGACAGATAATAGATGCCAAAGAAACGTGTAGATTAATGTACTGAATCTTCCAAAGATTAAAGAGGGTAAATACTTGAATGTTGTGTGCAATTTCCTCTAATTTAAATCTTACCATCTTGGAGGCTACTTAAAATATTTCTCACGTTATATATGTATGGTCTGCTATTTGAAACAGTTCAATACCCTGACTCTCACTCAATGTCACTGCTGCAGCATTAAGCGTGTTTACTCTTTCTCAACCTGCTGTTCCGAGAATGAATAAATTCATGGGAACATTGTGCTGTTCCTCAGATAAATGAAGTGCATACTCTATCTTGCTCTACATAATTTCTCTGTGCACTTTTTCCTCGGTGGCATTATTAAACCTCTGTAAGTTGTGAAACAAGGTGGAGGAAGAGGCAAATTGTATAGAAAAAAGTTGGAGGTAGATGAGATAATCTGTCTAACTTGGGGATGAAAGGAGAGTGATAATTTAAGAAATGTCTCAGAGATAGCATTGAAAAGGATTTCCTTTTTTTGGGTGGCTGAGAGAAGGGAAGAGTTAAGATTCTCCTGATTTTCATTAAAGAAGAAATTGAGATAAAAAGAGCTTATTCAAATGCACAACTGATGGCAGAGATAGACCTAAAACCACCCAGATGTGACTTCAGCTGTCAGTTGCTTATCTCCTGAAAAGTTTCAATAGGTTCCTGTGTCTTTCTCAGCCTCCCTCCCTCTGTGTGTGTGTGTGTGTGTGTGTAAGAGACAGTGAGGTGACAGCATATCACAGGAAAGTTCCTTGTTTTTGTGCATGATCAAAGGAAAATATGAAACTGGAGAATAGGATGTTGGGCATGATATAATAAGTAATAGAATAAAAGCAAAATACTCTTTGGAATGCCAGTAATCAAACTTCTTGTCCTTCAAACTTTAAAACATTTCCTTTAAGGAAAGATCTGAATGAGTACCTATTTTTCTTTCCCTGTAACCACCTTAAAAAATAGCATGCCTGTGATATTGTATCAAAAATATCATTTCTTGCATTTGAACAAATAAGTTTCTGGCTATCACTTTGTTCTAATTTCCCTAAATTTGCCCTCATTTACCACTTTGTCCAATCATATTAGCCTTTTTTTTTTCCTGTTTCTTGAACACACCAAGATCTTTTCCATTTGTTCTTCCTTCTGCCTGGAATATTTTTGCCCCAGACTCTCACACGCCTGCCTATTTTTCTCGTTTTAGAAACAGTTCAAATGTCCATTACTACTCAGTCTGAAGTTACACTCTCAGCTAACTATTGTCTCATACCACTATCCTAAAATATATTTGTTTAGTGGTTGTTGTTGTTGTTGTTGTTGTTTTTGCCTCTTCCCCTAGAATGCAAGATCCATTTGAAGACTCTTTATCTGTCAATATCACCATTGCATCCCCAGATCTGGAAGAGTAACTGACACATTGGAGGTGTCAAGGTCTCTGAGAGGCCATATCTTTTCCACATGTGTTCCAGAGAATGAGAAACAGACAGAGATGGGAAGACAGAAAATGAACAACAGGGGCAGATGAAGTTCAAAGCACTATGTACATTACTGGCTGTAATGTATCAACATTACTCAACAAATAGCAGACTCTCCGTCTCTAAATCAGGCAATTGCAGTCTGGGACAGCCTTATGCAAAAGAATACACCCCTGGAACATCAGATAAGATTCCTTGTTTAAGAGGAAAAAAGAAGCTACTTGGAATCTGGCCAGTTTATTCTCAGTTATCTAATCCTGTAAGGTCATTTTCTCTCCCAGAGAATCAGTATGTGAAGAGTCAGGGAGAAACCAATAGTTACATTAAATGATGTCCTTGGACACAGAAAGAAATACCTAAAATGAAAGACAAAGAAGTATGTCTTCCTAAATATGAATGAATAAATACTCTTTCTTGGAATGAATTATGTTCTTTAGTCTAACTATAGGTGTCAAAAGGAGATGTTGTGGGATTAAAAGGGGTTTTCCCAGGTTTATTGAAAACAGGTGTCCTAATTTCTAGTCAAGTAGTATCATACAATATTGTAAAAAGTATTTGTAAGTTTGGAGCTTCTTGGTGACATGTGAAGGCCACAGGAACTAATGATGAATGGTAAACACAAGAAGACAAATATGCCCTGAAATTTCAACAGAGGAAATGAGACCAGTGTTTATATTCTGAGCACCCAACAGCTTGGGCCCTAAGAACTGGTTTCCTCTGCTCATCGGCTGCTCATTTTCAGTGAGTCTCCATTACTAAAAGAAGACAAAACATCGGCGGAAACTAATCTATCCTCAATTAAACTGCGAAGCAATTACTTTTTTCCCCCAAAGAGAGTGCAATTAGGCCCCTTTGAAAATTTATCCCAGCTCCAGGAGAAAAACAGAACCTCTGAAAATGTATGTCGAAAGCAAAAAAATATGAAGAAAGTCTCCTCACCCTTCTAATCCATCTGCAGCTTGAGTTTTCCCTCTGGAAGGCCCAACCTCCATTTGTTTGGTCTTTGGTGCCTCCCTAACATGATTTTCTTTGACCTTTCCTAAAGGAACCTTTTCTTATAGTTTAAAGAGGCACCGGGGTAGGATCTGAGAATGCATAGAAGCAGCATGGTATACCAGTAGACCAACTGGATTTGGAGATGGAATTGTTCTCTGCTCTGTGACTCCAGGCAACCTAGCTTCCCTCTCTGGGCTTTAGTTCCCTCATTTTTAATTTGAGGTATTCAGATTCACATGGGTGTTAGAACACTTTTTAGAAGTCTTTTCCAGTAAACTCTAGAAAATCAATAAAAATTGGTAGTTCTAGTTGAAGTAGAAAGGAGTACAGTGGTGGTGAGAAAGAGTAAAAGCCAAGGGTGTTTCCTCCTAGCAAACTTATGATCCCTCTTAGACACTTAGGGATATGTGGAAGAGACCACTTAACTAGACAATCTGAGGTTCCCTCCATCTTTAATAGCTCTGATTCCTCCTAGTCTAGGAGCATGTTTTATAGATACCAGATAGACATAAGTTTGTATCTTATAAGGATCTTCTTGACCCTCAGAAATTTAATCTATAAAGAGAGTTTCCCCTTTTGCAAAATAGGGGGTAAATGATTTTTAAAGAAATGGTATCATACTTTTTCTGAAACATTCTCAACCCTACAAACTCTTAGCATTCTTTCTGAAAAAGTAGATATAAGTCTTGGAATCACTGTATGTAATTCATACTGTTCTAGAACATAGACAAACCATAATTACCATTCATCTTTTCACTGAACTTTAGAATGTTACCATTTTTCCCCACTGCAAATAATATTGCAAAGAATATCTGTACATATGTCTCCTTCCACACATGCAAAAGAATATCTGGATTATGAACCTAACTAGAATCAGATATCTAATAGTTTCCATTATAGTAGGTAACATCTAATTATTGCCCAAAGTTTTTTTTTTTTTTGCCAATATATAATCCCAGTAGTCTTTTTGCTATAACTCTATCAATATTTGAATTCATCCTACCCTTAAATTTGGGAAATCTAGTAATTTCTGCATTAATTTTCACTGTTTCTGAGCTAATACAGAAACTAAAACATATTAGGTACTTAACACATATTTATTAAGCTGTACAGATCTGTTATTTTTTCACTAGACATGAAAATAACAAAGTATTGTATAATTAGTATTTTTCCTTGACATGTTAAGCAATTAAAGTTAAGAACTTGTGATTATAGGTAAATTAGGTGTTATTGCTAATAAGAGGGGAGTGCAGGAAGCCAGGTCTACTATGAGCACAATTTCATATTGAAAAGAGCAATTACTTTGAAGTTGGGCAGACTGAGTTTGAATTTCAGTTCTCCCCACACACATACCTTATCTATGTTACCATGGGAAATTTTACTCTACACACTATGCATCCATTTGTAATTTGTAGAGGTTGCATAGACAATTTTTCAAGACTATGAAAAATGATTCACCTATAACATAAGATGGCCAATTTAGTCCATAGTAGCTATCAAACATTATTGGTTAGGTCCATAGAACTTGCCAGTCTGGTGATCCATCCTACAAGCTTTATATATGCTTTCCAAAATTCCATGAGCTAGATACCAATATAATTTTCATTTGACAGAAATGGGACTCAAACCTAGTTGTTTTTTTTTTGAACTTCTAGAATATACAAATCAAATGGTATACATTTTTTAAGAGAGAAATACTTCTATTTTTCATTGACCACTTGCCCAGCAGTATTGGAGAAGACCAGATCTATGACAATTGCTTCATAACTTTTATGGGAAACTCAAGCTCTGATTACAGGATGAATTGAGGTCTGGAGTTTAAAGAAGGATACTTAAAACTTCAGCATTTATTACCCATCATCTGGAAGAAAGACCTAGAAAGACTGTGGGTTCGAGGATGAGGGCAAAACAATTAGAGAATGATTTGTTTAATTATTTTTTAATCCACAAATAAGATGCCAGCCATCTGGCATTTGGCAAGAGAAAAATTCATTCACTTGACTCTTGGGAAATGTTAGGGGTTTGAAGGAATAGGTCAAAAGATGAAGACAATATTAGGCATAAATATAATACTTGCTAACTCAGTCTGTTTACCCTTGTTCCTGCTAGCATCAGACACCATGTGTCTCACTACCCAAAATGCTGCAGCCACTTTCTAAATGGTCTTCCTCATGACACTGGCCCTTTCTCCAAAGAGTTTTATTTTTTGTCTGTCTTTCAAAAGAATTTTAAAGCAAAACAAAAACAAATTTTCCAAGACAGCCAAATGTGATTCTAGTGCCATGACTGACATTTCTTCATGTTTCTAAATCACATGTACCTGAAGAGGCTCTAAGCCTGGGTCTGCTTTTCTCTGGGCATGTAGCATGTCCATGACCATGGTGAGTGTCTACCCCTTGCTGTGACTTTGCAGAAACTGCCAGTGTCTTCTTGGAGAAGACAATAGGTATAAATAGCTCTGAGAAATGAATTGTCTGAATTGTCTGAGAGGACAAAGCTGTTCACCCATAGGTTTTGGTATAAATAAAAATTGCTCACTAAAAAGCAACTGAAGTCCTTGGGGTCAGAGAAGCGATTTCCAGATGGATGGCCAACATCTGAAAAAGAAGGAACATGTGTGATGGTGGAGGAAGAGCAATAAGATGGGATGAAATTCTAAAATCCCATGCCATTAAGCGAAATTAATTCCAATTCCATTTGAATGTTGGGATTCACAAATACTAACAATAGTAAATATTAGTCCTCTATCATGTTAACACTAATGAACATATGTCTGTGTCCCTATGCTTGATTGATGTGAGGCAGGTCAAGCTTAACATGTCTAAAAGGCAACCGACCACCATTCCCTTTAAACCTGTTCCCCTTGTGGGTTTCTCATTTCAGTAAATGGCATCACCATCCACCAAATGGCCCAAACCAACTGATGTCCCACATCCAATTAATCACTACTAGATCTCTTTAATTCTCTTAATCTGTCCCCTTCTTTTCAACCCCCCTGTACCTGGCCAATAAGGTCTAACAATCTGTCACTTGGACTCTTGATATAAGACTCCAACTGAGCTTCCTCCTTTCACTCTTATTACTCACACTAGCTGCTACTAATCTTTTAAAAACACTAATCTGTCCAGTGGTATGCTCTCTGGGGAAAACAAATCGTTCCGATGTGTTATGTTTCCCAACTTCTCTGATGAAAATACTCCACTATGATCAATTTCAAGTTTTCAATATGATGTCACTGAACACAGAGTTGGGGAAAAAGAATTTTAAAAAATTAATCTTGAGAGTTTTCTCTCCCACTTGCAGAGGATATTCTTCTCTTCCACTTATTCTTATTTTTTAGACAAAAATAAAATTTACACGTGCACTAGTAGATCATGTTCTAATACAGAGAAAGCATGACAAAAGCATGCTTTACCATAGGCCATGTTCTAGGGTGTGTTTTCCACAACCCCCATGCTCTTGACATTTGGGGCCATAAATAATTCTTTGTTGTAGGAAGGCTGTTTTGTATATTGTATGGTAGTCAGCAGCATTGTGGGAGTCTACACATTAGATGCCAATAGCACATCCTTTACAACCCCATCTTTTCCTCCCCACCAACATGTGACAACCAAAAATGTCTCTAGACATGGTCAAATATCTCTGGGAGGAAGGGACAAAGTTGGTCTTTGTTGAGAGTCACTAATATGTGAAACAATTTTAGATAATTCCTTGAAGTCCCTCATATGTGTACAAGCTAAAGGTTTCAACTCTCAAACTATCATCAGTCTTCTAGGTGTCTAGAGTTCTCCTTGTTTATACCTTTTTTTTGTTTTGTTTTTTTTAGTGGGGGTGAGGGGGTGGTGCTGTTTCTTTGTTACATTGATGTTGTTAGTCGTTTCCTCTATAGGCGAAAGGAAGGACCTTATTTACAAGGAATAATTTGGATAGGGCTTAGAAAACTGCAAGTCCTTTCTGCTGAACCTGTTAATGTTGGCTAGCAGGTCTTAAATGGATTATAGCTTCTATACGGGTGTTAGATCGCACTCACTTATGTGTCTGTGGATATGGCACAGCCTCCCATTTTCTCCTGGGCAAATAGTCATTGACAACATGCTCCTCACGGTCTGTTATTTTTGTCCAGGACTCCACAAAACTTTAACCTTACCAAGTGTCATTCTTAGGCTTAGAAATAAGGACAGATTTGTCTGTTTTCTTGTAAATATATATATGAGCTTTCTCTTTTTTAGGGCTTAATCCTCTGAATTCTAAACTAGCAAACATTACAAACTAAAACCTTTTGCTTTCAAGGTTAAACCCTCTCCAAACTTTCAAGATTTTTAAATTCTTTTTCTATGCATTTGATTCATCACTCTGATCTATTTTAATGTGAATAACTACATAAAAAGCAGAGTGAGGGGGTGGGTTGGAGGGGGGCAGTAGAGAGGAAAAGCTATCTCCAACAATTACAGTATCAAAATATTAACCTACTATGTATTTAGATTATTTCAATGTATTGTGAAAAGTATAACATTCAAGTGTTCTGGGTCTGTGAAACCATGGCTATATGGTTATGAAGCCCTGAACCATATGATTTAGCCTCTAAGGACTGTTTCCAATTTTACAGCAGGATTTACAAACAAATATTGATGAGGGATTCTCTTCTTTCTTCACATGTTCTGAAAAGGTCTGATTAATGGCCTGATTAATAAATGCCTAGAGCAAGTTTGCTAATATACCCTTTTAGTCTCCAAGCATCAAGATACATACTTCCTTCTGAACTTGGTCCTTCTCCCATCCTCCTCTTCTCCAGATTGTTTAAGTCCAAAATCACTTAACCCAAAAAAGGGACAACGCTTCTCTACACTTTGAGCAAGAAAAAAAAGAAACCTTTGCTGAAGTTGTAGTAGCTTTTAGGTTCAAGCTGAAGGAAAAGGCTCAGAACACGAAAGTCCTAGCAATCTGTGAAAGTACTGTGAGAGCACAGAGAAAGGAAGATTTACATCTGTCCATGAGTGAGGGCTGGGCTGGGGGTGGAGGGGGCAGGAAAGTATGGAGGAAGTGACATTAAATGGGATCTTGAAAAATTAATAGTTTGCCAAGAAAGGATAACATGCACCCCAAAGGTGTGATGTTTCCCTTATCTCTTCAAATGCATACTTTTCTTCCATGCATATGTTACTTCATACAAATTGTGGTTGTTTGTAATACCTGTACATGATCTCTTCAATCATATGATAGATTTCTTGAAGGTAAAACTATGTATTACACTTATTATTCCTAACAGATGTTTGGTGAGTTATACAAACTTAGTAAACGTTGTTGTTTTGACTATTGATGAAAAGGTGATAAAAACTCTATCACCCCCCTGGTTCCCTTCCCTTCCAAGAACCTAATTATTTTATGCTAAATGTGGATTACACATGGCTACATGAGGACTTCAAAATCTTCAGCCTTTTCTTCTTCAGAAGGAAAGTGTGGTAACGGCAACTCACAGGATGCTTCTTTACTTAAGTGGAGCTTGGAATAGAAGTCTGGAGGAGGGAAATTCCACAAATGAACACAGATGTATTATTTGCAGATTAGCTAACATATGGTATGTTTAATTGCAGTTCTAAAACAACAGCAAGACTAAAACTGATGGTTCATTTTTAAAGTTTCAAGTTATAGAACCTCTTAAACATCATTTGAAAATGTCAGTGTTTTATCCAAATTACCTAAAGCATTTCTCATAGTTTAAAAGATTGAATTGGAAATTCCAAAAATGATTGAAGATTTAAGGGAAAAAAAGATTTTTAAAAATAGGCTGACTTTTCATTCATATGGTAAATCATAATTTCTTTTCCCTCTTTCTCTTCATTTTTAGCAAAACCACATGATTTGGAATAAAAGCACATTAAGACATAATAATTGTAATCTTCCTTTCCATTTATCTTGAACAATGAGAAGCATAAAAGATACAGTCAGGTTGATAATAAGAAACTATTCTTCTGAATGACTATTTGATATTTATTTTGTTGATGATTAAGTGACATACAATGTTCTTGGTTTGTCTTTTTCTTCAAAAATCATTTTGGTGAGAAAGTTGCAAATCAAAATATTGCAAAACCACAAACCAAGTGAAAATACTGCATTTTATTTGTAGAATTAAAAGAATTCTCACAAGTTTGTAATATTATTTTATGGTATATAAGTTTTGTAAAATTGTTCTGTAAGTGACCAGAGATTGATAATATTGGATTTTTAATATAACCTATATCACTTGTTTTATTTTTGCTTTTTATTGTGATATATTTTAACTACATAAAATGCATCAAACATGAATATGTAATTACACAATTCATGTTTAATTAAAAAGTTAACATGCACCAAACCACTATGAAGAAATAAAATATTGGAATAATATTTCTTGGAAGGTCCCAGAGCCCTCCCTTATTCAAATCATCCTTCTATCCCTAGAGGTAATCAGTACCCTAAATTTTATAAACAAATATTATCAGGACTTGACTAGTTTGCTTTTTAATATGCAGTATATGCAGTATATTTTGTGCTTTTTTTTTCCAAATTGTTTTTCTGAATCTATTAACATCAGGAAATTTTCTACTCTAATCTATTAATTTGGTGGATTACATTAATTTCCTAAAGTTAAATGGCCTCCATCCTTTCAGGAATGCCCATAACTTCCTTCTTACTCATTTTAAGTTATTGGTTTTCATTTGCTATTATTTTGCTAGCATATTACTAAATTAATGAAGATTGGAAGGTGCCTGGGTGGCTGAGTTGGTTAAGTGTCTGATTCTTGATTTTGGCTCAGGTAATGATCTCACAGATCATGAGATGAAGCCCTGTGTCAGGCTCCATGTTGACAGCATAGAGCCTGCTTGGGAGTTTGGGATTCTCTCTGTCTCTCCCCCACTCATGCATATACACACACACAATCTGTCTCAAAAATACACTTAAATAATGGAAAAAACATACACAAAATACACACACATATATACACAGAAATATAGCTGGTCAAATGTCTAAATGTTGATGTAAAAATCATTTTTATTATTTTTCTATAGAAAATAATTTAAAAGTCATGTTCTACCCTTCATCACCTTACTTTAAAAAATGTTTATTAAACCTGTTTGGGAATAAAGATGGCCACCCATATTTCTCCATTTAATACTTCAAAACATGTGTAGTTTTTACTCAGATTTATCCTCATGATAAAGTAGAATGTTTTAAAATATATTCTGTAGCCTACTGTCCTTTATTCCAGAAACTATTAAGAGCATCATTTGGTGTAAAGTTAATAGATGTGTGAAATACACTGTTCAAAATGTAAACTTTTGATTTTGCAGCCATTTTATTCTCAAAAGGACATGATGAATTGTTATGCAATTGATTGTTATTGTACCGACTTGTGTACATACACCTACCAGATGGTACCTTGTTCTTAGCATTTTCTCAAGAGGCAGCAAAATTCACTTAGGCTGTCATTATGTCATCTCCAAAAGAAAGCTTCTAATTTTAGTAGTCCTCTATCAGTATGGGTCTAAGTTAATGTAGGGTGACTACACCCTGACATTAATGCCTCAAGGTGCAGTGGGCTAGAAACTGCCCATACGAGCTTGAAACGCTTGAAGAATTTGTGTAAAATTATTTCAGATATTTTACTTTGTCTAAAGCTAAAGAGAATTGTATATGCTAATTTGTAAGTGTAATTGTCTCCATTTCCGGGTGTCATTTCTTATTTCTGAAAGTCATCTTCTGGCACTGAAGCATCACCTCACTGATTGTTTGTTTGCTTTTACTAACATCTTTTTATTTGTATGTATGTTCCAAATTTTAAAGAGTAATACATACTCACTGCAAAAAGCTCAAGAAACATAAAAAAAACCCAGAAATTTAATTTTTCAAAAATCACTTCTAATTCACCATTCATAAAGAATAATTTTTAGCATTTTGATGTTTTCATTTTCTGATGTATGAGTACACAAGTTATATATATAGTGTATGTATTCATTAAACTGTTGATAGACATTTGTGCTATTTTTTTCTAAGTTTATTTAGAGAAAGAGCATGAGTAGGAGAGGGGAAGAGAGCAAGAGAGGGAGAGAATCAATCCCAAGCAGGTTCCACACTGTCAGTTTGAAGCCCGATACGGGGCTGAGATCATGAGATCATGTCCTGAACTGAAACCTCAAGTTGGATGCTTAATTGACTGAGCCACCCAAGCTCCCCATTTGAGCTATTTTTTTAAAAAAATACAGTTGACACAAATATTACATTAGTTTAAGGTGTATAATCTAGTGATTCAGCTTCTCCATACTTGATGCTATGCTCACCACAGTTACCATCTGTTATCATACAACAGTAATATTATTGACTGTATTTCCTATGTGTACCTTTTATTCTCATGATTTATTCATTCCATAATTGAAAGCCTGTACTTCCCACTCCCCTTCACCCATTTTGCCCATCTCCCACTCTTTTGGGAATCATAAGTTCTCTGAATTTATAAGTCTGATTCTCCTTTTTGCTTATTCATTTGTGTTGTTTGATTTCACATATGAGTACAATCATATAGCATTTGTCTTCCTCAGTCTGACATTTCACTTAGTATAATACCCTCTAAGTCCATCCATGTTGTCACAAATGGTGCGAACACAAATTTTTTATGGCTATATGCTACTCCATCGTGTTAGATACATGGCATCTTCCGTATCCATTTGCCTAGTCATCAAAGAAATGCAAATCAAAACCATAGTTAGATACCTCCTTATACCTGTCAGAATGGCTAAAATCAAACAGACAAGAAAAAACAATTAGTTTCTAATTGCTGGGATTTTTATTGGAATTGTATCTAAACTACAGATTGGGATAAATTGATATTTTAATAACACTGATTTGAATCCATAAATGGAAATGATTCTCCATTTATTAGATCTTTGATTTCTTTTATATATGTTTTGTAGTCTTTGACATATAGACTACATATATTGTATGACTTACAACTTGGTATTACATTTTTCCTCTTGTTATTATAAATGGTATTTACTTTTTAATTTAAAAATTAAAGTGTTGCTGACATAAAATCAATTGATTTTTGTATATTAGCCATATATCCTGCAATCTTATACATGCTTTGCATTTTCAGGACATTTGTTTTTGTTTAGTGTTTGATGATTCTTTGAGAACTTCTAAATAGACACTGATGTCATCTATGAATAGAGTTTGATTTCTTCTTTTCCAATATGCATATCTTTAAAAAAATTTAAGTTTATTTTGAGAGAGAGAGAGTGATAATGAAAAAGAGGAGGAGGCAGAGAGAAAGAGAGAAAGAGAGAGAGAATTCCAAGCAGGCTCCCTACCATCAGTGCAGAACCCGATGTGGGACTCAAACTCAAAACCATGAGCTCATGACCTGAGCTGAAACCAAGAGTCAGATATTTAACCAACTAAGCCACCCAAACACCCCAAGTATCCCTTTTATGTAATAGAAGAAGTAGACAACATGCAATAACAGAAGGGTAATAGAAGTAGAGAGATGGAAACTCTAAAAGGAATCAAAAGGAAATGATATGAATAAAACAAAACAAAAATGGGTAAGGGCAAGAAATAATACCTTTGATGGTCCCATTGGTAGTCAACATAGTCAAGGGAAAAAATCAGTGTTAATGTTATTCCTTTATTAGCTCTTCATTAACACTTTATATTTTATTCTCATTTTAACACCTCCAATCTTTGGTGTTAAACATGATTTTTCAATAATCTTTCATAAGACATTGTTATTTTTCTTTTAATAAGTAGCTACTATTCATATTCATTTGTATTTATTATCATATTTACCTATCTAGTATTTTTCCCCTAATATTCTAGGCTTCTATGGGATCATTTTCCTTTTAACCTGAAGAGGTCCCTTTGCTAACTTTTGTACACAAGCCCTGCTGGCTATAAATTAGTCAAATATCAGTGTTAGTTTATCAGTGTCGGTTTAATCTTAAAAAAAAAAACAACTTATTTCTCTCATTTTAACTACTGAAGAATATTTTACCTGCATAGAATTCTCAGTTGGCAGTATTTCTATTTTAACACTTAAAGATTCTCTTTGTACTTCCATAGATTTTGTTAAAAAGTTTATAGTCAGTCTTATTGCTTTCTTTTATGTACTTTTCATGTGGTTATATTTGAGATGTCTGCTTTCTTTTTTAATTTTTTAAGTTTATTTATTTTTGAGAGAGAAAGAAAGGCAGGGTGAGAGAGAATCCCAGGCAGGGACTGCACTGTCAGTGTGGAACTTGATGCAGACCTGAACCCAAAAACTGTGAGTTCATGATTTGAGCTGAGAACAAGAGTTGTATACTTAAACAACTGAGCCACCCAGGTGCCCCTGAAATGTCTACTTCCTAACTATCATTTAATTTAGTGTCATATCTTTGTATTTATTCTGCATGGGATTTGTTGAGTTTCTTGAATCTGTGGGTTGATTATTTTCATCATATTAAGAAAATTATTAAATAATATTCCTTCAAATATTATTTATGCTCTAGTAGTTCTCTTTTTAAAGGAACACTGATGAACGATGTTACACAATTTGTGCCCTACATGTTTCTAAAAAACTTTTTAAGTTTTTTTTCCTCTTTGTACTCCAATTTGGATATTTTCTATTAATTTGTATTTTTAAATTGTTTTAATGTTTTTATTTATTTCTGAGAGAGAAA
Organism: Cryptoprocta ferox; assembly: GCA_028646485.1. Taxonomy (NCBI): domain Eukaryota; kingdom Metazoa; phylum Chordata; class Mammalia; order Carnivora; family Eupleridae; genus Cryptoprocta; species Cryptoprocta ferox. The sequence continues at coordinate 94,451,647 of CM053572.1, read as the reverse complement.
TAGGGCTTGAACAGGAGAGGAGCAGAAAGAGAGGGAGACACAGAATTCAAAGCAGGCTCCACACTCTGAGCTGTCAGCACAAATCCTGATGCGGGGCTTGAACTCACAAACCTGCAAGATCATGACCTAAGCCAAAGTCAGATGCTTAAATGACTGAGCCACCCAAGCACCCTTTAATTTGTCTTTTAATTCACAGAGTGGGCTTTCTTCTGTGTCCAGTTTGCTCTTAAAAACCAACTGAAGAATTCTTAGTTTCAAATATTATATTTTGCAGTCTTAGGATATCTATTTAATGGTTTTAAATGATTCTGTATCTGTTGAAATTCTTTTTTAATCCATTTTTTAATCCTTTTCTCAGGTATCTTTATCATATGATTACAGTTCTACTGATGACTTTGTCTACAGTCCCTGTCTCAATCATCACTGATTTTGTTATGACTGAATCTATTTTCCTCTTGATTACTTGTCACTCTCTTCCATATATATATAAATGTATATATGTAATTTATATAATATATATGAACATATATATATGAAATATATATATATGAATATATATGAAATATATATATATGAATATATATGAAATATATATATATGAATATATATATATATATATATCATGCATTGGGCACCATGGTAGATATATGGTTGATATATATTACCTTCTGCTAAAGAGTATTTAATTAAAATATGTCAGGCAGTTAGATTACAGGTGGATTAACTTGACAGTGTTAAACTTTGAGGCTTTTAAGGAATGACCCCATTTCATTTGTTCACTTAAATTTAGGACACAATCCAGGAACGTCTGGGTGGCTCAGTCGCTTAAGTGTTGCACTTTGGGTCAGGTCATGATCTCAGGATTCATGGGTTCCAATCCCGTGTGGGCTCTATGCTGTCAGCCCAGACCCTGGAGCCTGCTCTTCATTCTGTGTCTCCCTCTCTTTCTGCCCCTCCCACTCACGCTCTGACTCTCTTTCTCAAAATAAATAAATAAAATTTTAAAAACAACAACAAAAAAACTTAGGGCACAATCCTTATTCCTAGGCTGTGCCTTTCCTGGGTTTCTCAGTAGCTGGGCTCAGATTAAAATTTGTATCTCCCAATATTGTAATTACTCTGAAAGACTTGTCCATATCTCCAGCCTCTAAGTGGTTGTCACTTCTAGCTAGGCCTTGTTAAATCTTCTGCTATGTATCTATAGCATAGGGGTTGATAAAGAAGCCAAAAAGAATGGTTTATATGGGATTCTAAAGCTCCTTCCCTGCTTCTTTCTCTGTATGGCCAGATTACCCAAATCCCAACTGTGAGAGCAGCCCTCAACTATAACTCCATGTCCTCTGCTTGTTAAGACCATTACTCTCTGCTTGGAACCTATGTTCCTGTACCACATTTTAGAACAAGGATTCACAAATATTTCAATGGTAAAAGGAGGGGGGGTCTATTTGCTAACCCTGTTGTTACAACATTCTCTGAGGGGAAAAGCCAAGGTAAAAGTGGAGTTCAACATCTATGTATCCCTTCTCTCAATAATGGCACCTGCTATCCAGAGTATACCAAACAGCAGACAACTGAATGTTTTTAAATACTCTCACTGGCTTTTATAGTTTATATTTTATTTAATAGTGGGGAATGGTCTGATGACAGCTATTCCAGCTTTGTTAGAACCAATAGTCTTCTCCTAATCTTATTTCCATATGAAGCTTATAGTCTAATTATTAAAAAAAAAAAAATTAGGGGCGCCTAGGTGGATCAGTCAGTTAAGCATCTGACTTTTGATTTCTGCTCAGGTCGTGATCTCATCGTCTTAGGATGGAGCCCCGTGTTGGGCTCAGCGCTGAGCATGGAGTCTGCTTGGGATTCTCTCTATCCTTCTCTCTCTCTGCCTCTCTCTCTCTCTCTCTCTCTCTCTCTCTCTCTAAATAAACTTTAATAAACAAATGAATGAATCTTCCTTAAACTACAGTGCTAAATTTCCCCTGTTGACCTCAAAGATGTGAGACATAAAGTTGAGAGAGAGTAGGGGGTAGAAATGAAGGCAAAGGTAAAAGATGGTGGGGGATCTTTACCTATTGTTTGACTTCATCCAGAGAAGTTATATTATCTCTCTGCCTCAAAAAGTAAAGGTTTATTTGAATAGCAAGCCTTTTGCTTAGAGCTTTTTAATTTACTTTGAGCCTTTTCTCATTTAATTAGCAGAAATTTTAGATATTTTCTGATCAGAGACATATAATTATGTCAGAGCAATATATAAATAATTTGAAGCTTGCTTGAAGTTTGAAGTTCTCTGAACTATTCCCCATGTCCATTAGCATGTATAATTAAGAGATATTCAATTGGTAGAGGCTGTTACATTCTCCCAATCCTTTTTGTAAAAGAGCATCTGAATTTAAGAATACATAAAAAAGATGCCTTCCGGGAGTGTGTTCCAGGGCTTAAATAATAATGATACTTGAGAAGAAAAGTTACTTAATAGAGGTTTTTAATTTAAATATCTTAGGATAGAAGTTATTCTTTCAGGAAGGTGTTTTCCAAGCCCAAAGAAAATAAGTTATATTTCTTTCTAAGTAGCTAGAAAGAATTAGGGGGAAAGCCCACAAAAGCTAATCAAATGCAATACTTACATGTCAAGGTCGTGTAGGCATTCAAATTCTGACTTAATTCAGTTCACATCCTTTTTCTCCACTCTGAAGTAATGTTTGTGGATGTTAAATACAAATGACTTGCTTTATTTTTACCAGTGTTGCATTTGTAAAACCACAAACCAATTTCAAGTATATGTCCTTGATTTATCATTTACCTCCAGTGAGCTCAATACAATATGAAATAAATAGCAAATTTGCACAAAGAGACATCCCTGCTGTAACTGCCTGAGGTACATTCATGCAGAAGAAAGCTTTGAAATGTCTCCAAAATAAAGGTGGTTAAATTGCCTCTAAAAAGAAAGTATTTAAAGTCTACCTAAGTATAGTGTCAAGTCGTTACATGTGGTATAACTGATGTGCCTATTCTAGATAGAAACTCTGACATGTAGAATTAAAGATTAAAGGACACTGAGGAAAATTCAATTTGACATATGTTGTAATCGATGACCTATGGACATATGAGCTCACTTTGTACAGGAGGAACCCCACAGATTGCTAATAAAAATTCTCGGAACTACCACTTATTGAGTACTTCATACAATATCAAACACTGTGCATAAGTTATCTATTTTAAATCTTCCAATATCTTAGAATGTTTTATCCTCATTGTGAAGCAAACAAAACTGTGACCCAAGATAGATGATTCATCACAATTCTGAGGTAGTCCAAAGCAATGAGCTAGTGTCAAAGCAATGTTTACCCCAAATCCCTCTGGATTCAAGGCTAGAGATCTCAAAGCCTTGCCATTTTGCCTCTGAGCTGACTCAACTGTTATGCAAATTTAGTTAAAACAGTCTTTTGGCTAGACCATTATAAAGTCACAGAAAGCAAGGCCACTTCTGATTCTACCTCCACCTGGATGCGGGGTTTTATGAGGAAAACAAAGGCAAAAGAAACAATTAAATTTCTTTGCTACTTACAGCCCATTGACAAATAGTTGAGAAAGGAGGAGTGGCATTCCTCTAGGAACTCAAACTGCCTCAGTGTTGACACTTCGCTAAGGTCAAAGGCAATCTTAGTCACCACACCCCCACCCCCATCCTGTAAATCTACTTTAACATATAAAAATTCCTTTGAGATCTGCTTTATCGCTACCCCTTGCCCCCAAGGTAAATGTTGACAGTCCTACTCCAAGCTTATGGCCCACTGATCTACATCTGAAGAGTCTTATGACTGAGGGTTTACTAGACAGTAGTAAAAGACCTTTCCTAACAACGGCTAGCCCCTTCAAGATCCTGGAAACCTTACTTCCTAAATTCCTTAAAGACCAGATATCCCTAATCCCCTACCAACCTGAAGGTATATAATTAGTCACCTGTCACAATCTCAGTGCAGCTCTTTCTGCCCACGGGTCCTGTCCCCGTGCTTTAATAAAACCACCTTTTTGTCCCAAAGATGTCTCAAGAATTCTTTCTTGGCCATCAGCTCCAAACCTCAACACAACATTTCCAACCCAGTGTTTATTTTCATTATTTCATTCACTCATTTGTTAACTTATTTAACAAATATTTATTGAATGCAGATCTCCTGGCCATTAGAAATGTACAAGACAGAAAAAATCCCTCACTTATGGAAATCATGTTCTTATAATGAAGACTGACAATAAGCATAATAAGAAAAATAAGATAATTTTTAATAGTGGAGTGCCTGCGTGGCTCAGTCAGTTAATCATCTAACTTCAGCTCAGGTCATAATCTCATGGCTCAAGAGTCTGAGCCCTCCGTCGGGTTCTGTGCTGACAGCTCAGATTCTGTGTCTCCCTTCCGTTCCTTCCCTGCTTGTGCTCTCTCTCAAGAATAAACACTAAAAAAAAAAAAAAAAAAAAAAAAAACAAAACTTTCTAATAGTGATCAGTTCTATGAAAATTATGAAATATGCCACAAATTGAAAAAAACTTAGATAGCATCGTCAGGGAGGCCTTTCTAGTCAAAGTAACATTGCAGTTGATAAAATGCATAACTCACCTATATTTTAAAGCCTGAATTTCATAGCTGTCAAGCCCCAAGTTTGCTTAATTCAAATTGAGATTTGCTCTCCATTTCTGTATTACTGCTTCAGGGGAAGAGTCTTTGAGCTCCTCAAAAGGAGGAGATGCATCCTTCTATTCCTAATACTCTTTTTTTTTTTTATCACAGACACTGCTTTTTAGTAAGAATATTTGCTTGTGAAGGATAATTGTCTCCTGTGATAGCAAAACTTCGAAGTAAAAGTGATTTTTTCCACTGCTGTTCCTTACTATTTCAAAGAGCCTCTGTTGCCATTGTTAGTCTTGTTGAATGTAGTTCTAATAGATGAAAGTGATCTGCTTAGTGGAAGAGGTGTGTCAATTCATGAGATAGTGGTGAGTCTATTTTTTTCCCTATTGTGTTAAAAAAAAAAAAGCATTAATTAGCCAAGCAGATGGGAGAAATGTCTTCAGAATACCCAGTAGTCATTTGGGCACTATTGTTTAATTGGTTTTCTTCAATTAAATAACCATTAACAGCTTGTATGAAACAAACACTTTCCTAAAGTTTACCTTATAATGTAATGAAAAAGCATTCATGCCAAAACTAAACACAGACAGACACAAAATTCCTCTTGCAATGGCAATACGTTGCTATATTTATATATTATTTACTTATATACATAAAATTTATATATCATTTATTATACCTTTACTAAGTTAATCTCAAGTTAAATTTTTATTTGTAATGTTTCTGGATAGCACCTGATAGCATCAAATAAAATTTTTTGTATATCAAAGCAGTTAAAAACTTGCCTTAAACAAGGCACAATGTGCTACTGACAAGAAAGCCTTTGGGAACGAACATGCCTAGTTTGGAGAACAAAATACGCAACACCTATTAAAACTCTGAAATAACATTGCAAGTTGTGATCATGTGTTACTTTACTATGATCAAACTATGATTGGAATAATATTTATATTCTTATTACCAAAAAGGTTTAATGTGCACTTTTGCTTCCGATTAATTGAAGTGATACAATCTCTAAAGGCGAGAATAGCACCACCTGCTCTCTTGTCTTCCTTTAATTATTTTATGTTAGCTTTGACAAGGTGTGACTGCAGATTTATTGCAAAGAATTTCATTTCACTAGTGCTTAGGCCTTATTGGGAAAGCATAGCTAAACCTTAATTCTCTATGGCTTGTGTACATGCTTTGAAATAGTTATATTTCCAAATCAAAGCTCAAAATCTATAAAAGAGACAAGATACAACAGGTGCGGTATACAATGAACAATTGCTAAAGGCAAGATTTGGTTACCAAAATTTCTTTTTTGTTAACTCCTTTATATCTTCTCTGAACAATCATGTCTTTCTGAATTTCTGTTCCACAGATGTTCAATCCTCTGTTTCTCTAGCACATTCTTTGTAAGATCCATTAGGGATGGTTATTTGAAAAATTAGTTTCTTGTTTTTCTCCACTTGCTGTCTCTTTGTAATGATCTTAAAGAATGATGCTTTCTTCTGAGAATCATGTGTGACTTCATTTGCCTACCAAGTAACTTCAGCTAATTTATTCTATTATCTGAAATCTCAGAATAATTCAACACCTCAGGATTTATATGAAAACTTAGCTGTCCATCTCCTAACCATCTCCTCCCACAACACATACATGAACACAAGGGTATTTTCAATGGGGCATAGGTAAACTAAATACCTTGAGTTACACATTATCTAACGATTTACTCAGGATTGTCTATCTACATCCATGACCTCTTATCCCTCCACTTTGTATGTTAAAATAAAAAAAAAATAACTATGCCCAAATTCACAAATGGTGTTGAAATAAAAACACATGAATCTAACCCTGTAAATATTGTGAAAGTTATTTATTAAAAATTTTTATCATTGGGGAAAACAACTCTTTATTTTCTGTAACTTCCAGTAATGGGAAATTATGAATTTCCTTATTAAATAAACTGAAATCAATACTTTCTGTTAATTTGAAGCTCAAAATAGCCTGATAGTGGTATCTCAAATACAATTAGTGGTAATGTGGTAACGTAAATCATGGGACATTTTTTGATAATTTTCTACAAGTAACTTTAAATGCCTTAAAAAATATACCTCCTTTAGGGCGCCTGAGGGGCTCAGTCGTTTGAGTGTCCAACTCTTGATTTTGGCACAGGTCATGATCTCACAGTTCAGTTTGTGGGGTCAGACACTGTGCTGGCAGTATGAAGACTGCTTGGTATTCTCTCTCTTTCTCTCTCTCTCTCTCTGCCCCTCCCCCACATGCACACTTGTTCTCTCTTTCTATCAAAATAAATATTTAAAAAAAGTATACCTCCTTGGACTTAACTACCAACACCAGGAATTTAACCTATGGAAATATGTATAATTATATATGATTATATATATTCAATGAATATATATAGTATACATATCAATGATATATTCAGATATATATAGATATAGATACAGATATACAGATTTGGGGATATATATATGATTTAGGGATAATAAATATATAATTATATACGTAATTCATATATATAATTCATATTTGTTGTAAATTGCCTATTTTTGTTGTTGCTTTTAAGTCAATGGATCACAAGGGTAATTTTTAAAATGCCTACTTGTCTACTTCCCCTCACTTGATTTTCCAGCTGTACCAACTACTGGGCAGAATGCATTATATTTTGTCATAATTCAACATGTGGCTTGAAAGGTTTACATTTGAAATTAATATGTACTCATAATTTACATTTTTTGTTTTCTAAAAACTGAAACTTTAATTTCTTCAAAAGGTAAAGATTATCTTGTACTACGTTTTATGAATTCCAGCAAGTCAATGGTCTCTTTCTGTACATGAGGGGGAAATAGAGTTGCTAAGAAGGGAAGTGATTTACATAAGACTTATAGGTTTTTTGTTAAACAACTGAGAAATTATGATTTGAGGATCAGTATATTTTTAAATAAAGTACACACCTTCCCTTTACCACTGCCTGCGTATATAGAAGATTCAAAAAAAATAGATATCAAATATGTACAGATATTTTTAAACATTGCTTTAAAATAGTTCTAGAATATAAAACTATTTTTAATAAACATGTGTTTAGATTAGGACCTAGCATAATGTCTATTTCTTAGTAAATGACTTAATACATTTATTGGGAGGAAGAGAGAGGGAAGGGAGGGAAGGAAGACATATTTTTGATAAACATTAATTATAAGGTATACCAGCCATACTTGAATTATCATTCATTTAAAAACCTATCTATAGGTAAAAAGATGTAAGTAAACTTTACAAGTATTTTCTTTTAAAGATCATTTTAAATATATTCAGATACAGCAGTTTTTAAAGCAAAGAAATAATGATTATGATTTTTCCCATGCATTAAGTATACCTACTGGTTAGCATTGCATTTTTATTTCCCATTTTGTCTTTTAATTTTTAGGGCATATTTAGTGATAAATAATTGAATACATTTCTCATTATTGATACATTCATTAATTACATTAACAAAGGATGCCTCTCATAGGAAGTGAGCTCCCTTGCATTCACATTTATGTATGAATTCTTTTATGAGGAATGTGAGCTGATGAATGTAAATGTTTTCTAAATGAAGGAGTAAAGATGATATACTGAATCACTGATTAGAAACTATAAACTAGTAATCTCAATACTGTTTCAAAAATCCTAAGTAGCTGGGGCATGTGGATGGCTCAGTTGGTTAAGCAACCAACTCTTGATTTCAGCTCAGGTCATGATCTCATGGTTCGCGGGTTTGAGTCCCACCTCAGGCTCCGCATGCTGAGCATGAAGCCTGCTTGAGATTCCCTCTTTATCTCTCTGCTCTTCTCCCCTACTTGTGCTCAACCCCCACCCACCCACACACCCAAAAAGTGTAAGTAGGTAATGTCAAATGTTAGTGACATTGTTGAGCTAATAGATATATTGCTGGTGGCTTCCCTGATCTAAATCCTAAACTCTAAACCCTAAAACATTAATCTGACTTTGAAAAATAATTTAGTATTACCTGATGAAACTGAGTTTACATAAACTACATGCCCACTATTTCCCATTCCTAAGTATATGCCCTATATATTCTCAATCCTTGTTTATGTGCACTAGAAAAAATATTCAAGAATGTTTATAAAAGAATTAGTTTGTAATTGAAAAAAACAGTGAATAATCCAAATAACTACCAATATTAGAGTTAAATAATTTGTGATACAGTACTTCAGTAGACTACTCTATCTAGAGCAAGGTAGATAGATAGAACAACATTGGATAAATCATAAGATGTAAACTGAGTTTAAAAAGTGGAGAATAAGCATAATTCCATTAATATATATTTCAAACAAAACAAAATTTTTAGGGATATAAACATGAACAACTAAAAGAAAGCAAAGAAACAGTAAAGGAACTCAATACGGTGTCTATTCTAAGGATGTAGAGAAAGAGATGGAAAAATAATTGGGTATATAGAGAACCGTAGGGTAATGTTAATAATTTTTTAATGAAACTGAGTGCTGTGGATTTCCATATCTTCATTTACCCCTTACATATATTGCACACGAATTCTTTTGTATCTACTGAATATTGAATTTAAAAAATTATTTAATGAAGAATGATAGAAAACTGTGCAATATTTGTGTTAAAAATAGGTATTTTTGAGTAAATAAAAATTAAAACTCAGAACAAAATTTTAAAAAGAGAAAAGCCCCAAGAGTATTACTTGGGATCCCTGGCATTAGCTACTCTTGTTACCCTATTTGTCACTGTGGTGTAGTTCAGAGGTAGATTCAAGCTTTGCCTATCCCTAGATCTTCTTTCTGGCATATGGAACATTAAAAAAAAATGATAAGAACTAGAATTGATATCATTATGACTCTCATAGAAGCCAGGTTCTTAGCCAAATTTGTCTGTATTTCTTTTGGAGTAGATGTGTATGTGTGTGTTTTTGTTTGTGTGCATGCACACACCCCACACACATGGAAGGCACTGAAATACGTCAACACTTTGATCCCTTTGAGACACCGTTTTTTCCATTCAAGAGCTGTGAAGTATGTTGATGAATTGAATGGACCTGACTGATGACATATCACTATTACTACATGGTGAATTGCAACCTGTCACAGGGAAGCTAAAGGAGAGGTGTGGGTAGTAGAAAGTGGTACAGTCAACTCACATAGGTTTCTCCTTCCTGTGGTACAGCTCAAAGTCAACACCCCATGTCTAGCCTAAGTCTGGAGATTTAAGTAGTGGTCACTTCTTCAACCACCATAAAGTTGATTCCACCTAACACAAGTTCTGCACAATAGGCTTTCATGGGCCAACAGCTTTGGGAAATAAATTGTCAAACAAAGGTGATAAGTTTCTTTAGTACAGATTATTTTAGAGGATATAAAACACACACAATGTGATTCTCCTCAGCGGGAGACTGTGTACACATTTTTCCTTAAATGTATTTGATTCTGATTTCTTTTCCCTTTTGGAGTATCATTCCATGAGATTATTGACTTGTGTAATAGACTTTGAGAAACGCTGTTGTGAATTGTTCTATTCTTTACCTTTCCTAAAAAGGTATAGTAATTAGAGAATATAGGATATCCCAGTAGAATATTAGGATCTATTATGGGGTGGCATAATATACAAAGAGGCAAACTGAAGTGAAACTTTGAGCATACTTATACTCTATAAAAATAGTAGAAAAACACTTTATAAAAGCATAGATTTGTCTATTTATCTCTTAACCTACTACTAAAGACTTGCTTTGTCTTTAATATTTCCTCATCATCCTATTCTACCTAACCACCTCCTGCGCTGATCTAAACCCTAAAACATTAATCTGGACTCAGGAGTTTAAAAAGATAAAAATAAAAGGAGAGGTCTCTGGCTAGGTTCACCTTCTTCTTAATCAGGCCAAAGAATTTTCACTTTAAATATAGAAGTGTGTCTCACTCTTGTAAAAGTTTCTCTACAAATATCACACGACCCACATCCTATTTGGCTGTTTTTAGATTCTTAGTCCTCATAAAAGGATAAGACTAAGAGGTGAGAGAAGTCAGGTGTATATACTGAATGCAATGGAATAAAAAGTTAACACTCCATATGGAACTATGTTATATTTGAGTGTGAAATTGGGAAAAAATAACCTGCCATGCTGTTGTTAGTGGCTATTGCATTTTCAGAATTTGAAAAGTTGTTTCACACATACCAATTTCTTCCACAACTTTATCAAGGTTGCGCATATATAGGATTATTTTTATTTCTACATAATAATTAGAAATATGTAAGAAGCAGCAAATTTAGATAACCTGTGTAAAGTCACAGTGGGTGGGAGGGTTGGATTACCTTAAGTGCTGATTCTAGATTTAACATTGTTGTATTCTATACTGTGACAATGTTCTTTCTAGTTGCAATTTTCTTCTAGAACATCAAGGAGATATGGTAACAGGGAATATTTAGGAATAGTATTAATACTTGATACTAATTACGTTTATTACATTGATTAACTCAGCCATTCATTTTGGATCAAATGTGAAAGTGTGTTCTGACGACTCTGGAGTCCATTATCTGTTCTCCACTTCCCCAGGCATGGGAAGAGGGGTATTATAGCTCTTTGGTCTACAATGAAGGAAGGTGGAATCCTGCCTGTTACTAGTACACAATACAAAATAAAATGGCATTCAGAGGCTATATAGATTAAAGTTATTAAACAAATACACAAAATAAAGGAAGTAATGGGATTCCTGTTTCCATAATTTCTGTTGATTGGATGAAATTTATAGTTTTGTAGAACTGTAAAACTATCATTCAAAATATTTTAATTTATTTTAACTAATTTGTATTAAATTTAATATATTAAATGTAATTTATAATTAATTATTTTATTAAGTGATATCTATATTTTATTGATTATTAGTTCAAGCTTGTTCTGTGAAGTCCCCAGAAAATGAAGTTTGATGATAATACCAGCTATTGGATAAAATTAAGTAGGAAAGTATATTTGATAAGGACTCTTGAAACTTCCACATGTATTGTTTGTATACAGGAGCATAAGATGAAATTATCAGCAAAATTGTCAAAAATATATACAGAAATGATCTATCTTAATTCCTTATCTTGTGCTGCAATTGCTCTGTAGACTAAGAACTGGAAGCAAATTTTTGCTTGTAAAGTGTACCTCTTCAAAAGATACGTGTGAGGTGCCTGGGTGGCTCAGTCAGTGAGCATCCAACTTCAGCTCAGGTCATGATCTCTCCGCTCGTGGGTTCAAGCTCCTCATAGGGCTCTGTACTGACAGCTCAGAGCCTGGAGCCTGCTTCAGATTCTGTGTCTCTGTCTCTCTCAGCCCTTCTCTGCTGGCACTCTGTCTGTCTGTCTCTCTGAAAGTAAATAATCATTGAAAAGAAAAAGATAAGTGAACTTTGGCATTACCAAAACTGTAGAATGGTAAATCGAGTATTTTCATGTTTGTGTTTCCTAAGCCTTGGAAACAGGTATTACTGACTACTCTGATAATTATTCCTATTATATAGAATGGGGAAGCCATATCTCAGGCAGGTTAAGTAAACTAACCAAGAGTAAACACCTGATATGACAACTGCAGAATTCCAATTGAAATGTTTGACTCCAGCACCTGACATCTTAAGCATTAAAGTATGCTGTCCCTAAATAAATCAGGAGCTTCTCTTTATGTAGAAGAAGACTTTTCTGAATGCCTGAAATATTGTTTTTTACCCTCCTGTGGAAAATCAGTTTGGCACTACTCCCCCACTTATTTATCTCACCATCAGGGACAAATTTATCCATATATAGATATGAAATTCAGGATGCTGGGATTCTTTTCTACCTAAGAAAACAGGGGAAAATCACATAATTTCTTTCAGAACTCAGTTTCCCCTTTCGTGTAATAGGAAGATTGTAACAGATCGTCTTTGAGATCCCTCTCAGATTGAACACGGTTCCAAATACCATCACGATTTTCTCTGTATGCCTAAGAATATGATTTTAAAATTCTTCCAATACAGAACTCTTTGGGAAAAGAGGATCAGACAATAACTAATTAAATTCATAATAAATGAAAAATAAAACTGTTGTGACAGGGGTACCTGGCTGGCTTAGTCAGAAGACCATGTGGCTCTTGATATTGAGGTTGTGGTTCTAGGTTGTGAGTTCTAGCCCCATGTTGGATGTAGAGATTATGTAAACAAGGAAGTAAATAATTAAATAAATAAATAAAATTGGTGTGATACCAACATTCTCAACCATATTTTATACATGTACTTTATACATTTTAAATATTATATAGTGCTCCATAGAACTCCATACCATTCTAAAATGCACCAAGTTTATTTAGTCCTACAGCTTTGTAAAGGCCTTCCTATTTCCAGGGTTTCTTTTTCTTTTCCTTTATATATTTTTTTTGGCTTGTACAAGTAAGTTGCAATGTATATACTTTATTTAAACTGGGCATATCTTAAGATTTCTAGAATTGCTAACTGGGACAAAATGAGGTGAACATTTTAGTTACAGTTACTTTGCTGATGATTATCCAAAATGTTAAAATGATTTGTGTCATCATTGTCAGTATTTTAGATCTTACCAGGGTGCTGTGGGCTGCAATGAGTACAAAGTGTTAATTTAGTTTACTTAAGTAATATGAAGATGCATTATCTTGCTTAACTCTAAGTTTGTAGATGAAGGGTAGTCTTCAGATCTTGTTCCCCTCCTGCTCTCCTATCCTTATATAGCCCGCCAATATATTGCAAGAGGCTGCAGCTCTTCCAGGTGTCTGTTCTAGATCTTCTAGATCTAACACCATCCAGATGCAGAAAAGGACATCTTTAATTTTCCTTTTCTTTAAGTGTAGTTGACGCACAATGTTACAGTAATACCAGGTGTACAACGAAGTGACTCAACATATCTTGGTTGTGCTATGCCCCTACAAGTGTAACTACTGTCTGTCACGATACAATGCTGTTACTATGTTCCCTATGCTGTGTTTTTTATTTCCATGGCTTACTTATTTCATAACTGGAAGCTTGTATCTCTTGCTCCTCTTCACCCATTTTATCCATCTTGCTTTCTTCTGGCAATTAACAGTATATTCTCTGTATTTATAGGTCTGATTCTGCTTTTCATTTGTTTATTCATTTGTATTTTAGATTACACATGAGTGAAATCATATGACTTTGTCTTTCTTAGACTTAATTCCTTTAGTGTAATCTCTCTAGATCCATCCATGTTGTTGCAAATGGCAAGATCCCATCCTTTTATATGACTGCATAACATTCCTGTGGGGTGTGTGTGTGTGTGTGTGTGGGAGTGTGTACCACATCTCTATCCATTCATAGATTGATGGACACTTGGGTTGCTTCTATGTCTTGGTTATTGTAAATAATGCTGCAATAAACACAGGGCTATACATATCTATTTGAATTAGTGTTTTCATTATTTTTGGGCAAAGACCCAGTAGTGGAATTATTGGACCATATGGTATTTCTACTTTAAATTCTTTGAGGTGCCTCCATACTGTTTTCCACAGTGGCTATACCAATTTACATTCTTTTTTTATTATTTTTTAAAATTTTTATAGTATATTGTCAGGTTGGTTTCCATATAACACCCAGTGCTCTTCCCCACAAGTGACCTCCACCAAGACCATCACCCCCTTCTCCTTTCCCCTTCCCCCTTCAGCCCTCAGTTTGTTTTCAGCATTCAAGAGTCTCTCATGATTTGCCTCCCTCCCTCTCCCTAACTCTTTTTACCCCCTTCCCCTCCCCTTGGTCCTCTGTTAGGTTTCTCCTGTTAGACCTATGAGTGAAAAAATATGGTGTCTGTCCTTCTCTGCCTGACTTATTTCGCTTAGCATGACACCCTCGAGGTCCATCCACGTTGCTACAAATGGCCAGATTTCATTCTTTCTCATTGCCATGTAGTATTGCATTGTATAGACAAACCACATCTTCTTGATCCATTCATCAGTTGATGGACATTTAGGCTCTTTCCATGATTTGGCTATTGTTGAAAGTGCTGCTATGAACATTGGGGTACATGTGCCCCTATGCATCAGCACTCCTGTATCCCTTGGGCAAATCCCTAGCAGTGCTATTGCTGGGTCATAGAGGAGTTCTATTGATAATTTTTTGAGGAACCTCCACACTGTTTTCCAGAGTGGCTGTACCAGTTTACATTCCCACCACCAGTGTAGGAGGGTGCCTGTTTCTCCACATGCTCACCAGCATCTATAGTCTCTTGATTTGTTCATTTTAGCCACTCTGACTGGTGTGAGGTGGTATCTCAGTGTGGTTTTGATTTGTATTTCCCTGATGATGAGTGATGCTACCAATTTATATTCTTACCAACAGTGCACAATGATTCCTTTTCCCCCACATCCTCACCAATAATCGTTATTTCTTAAATTTTTCACTTTAGCCACTTTGATAGATATAAGTTGGTACCATTGTGGTTGTGATTTTCATTTCCCTGATGATTTGGTGTTGAGTTGTAGAAGTTCTTTATATATTTATGGTATTAACCCCCTTATTAGATACATCTTTTGCAAATATCATATCCCATTAGTCGGTTGCCTTTTTGGTTTGTTGATGATTTCCTTCACTGTACAAAACCTTAGAAATGGATTTATTCATCTATTTTTTAAAGACTGTGCAAATCTGCAGAATTTTACCTCTTATATCATTGGCCTGAGTTGTGTGAGAAATCCATGCTTAAACCAATCACTGGAAATGGATTGACTAAACAAGATTTAACCCTGGAATTGCAAGTGAAACCAGCATATTCTCCAGTGTGTGAGTGTGCCGAGAAGGATGAAAAACTAAATAAATTTAGTTAATTTCATAAAAAGTAATTGGTTGTGGTTAGGCAACCAAGTCTGTTATTTTCAGTCTTGGAGGGTAGAGTTTGCTCCCATCTGATGGGCATAAGGATATCACATAATTGTTTTAAAAAGCTTTCGAAATTATTTTAAATTTATTTTTGAGAGAAAGAGAGAGATGGAGACAGAGCAAGTGGGGGAGGGGCAGAGAAATCCAACGACACAGAATCAGGAGCAGGCTCCAGATTCCGAGCACTCAGTCCAGAGTCTGAGGCAGGGCTCAAATTCACGGACTACAAGATCATGACCCAAGCTGAAGTCGAATGCTTAACCAACTGAGCCACTTGGGCATTGCCACATAGTTTTTTTTAATATGAATTTCCTTGGCTATTGGTATGGTTAAGTCTCTCCCTTATTTATTTATTTATTTATTGGCTTTTTGTAATTTTTCTTCTGTTAGCTGAGTGTTAGAGCATGTTCTCATTATTCTGTTGGAATGAAATATTTGTCAGTTATATAAGCTCTTGGCAGAATAATGTATTAATACATTTTAAATAAAATAATTTTTTAAAAATTCATGGTCTATATTTGGACTTTGATTTCTTTTATAGATCACTTTTATTATGAATTTTTCCATTCTCTGGACTCCCACCTTTTTGAATCCTGGATTTTTGTCTTACTTAAGAGGCCATAAGCTATAAAAATATTTCTTTGTGATTTTTCAAACAAAATCTAACTCATTTAAATATTGATTTTGATTTATTTTGAAACAAAAGTATTATGACAAAGTGAAGGGATAGTTGCCATAAGGTACTTATTTATGAGAATAAATGAAGCATCACAAGGCAGTCTTTATTAAGAGCTCAGTGGGGCCTTCCTTGAGCCCCATCCCAATATAAACAAGTTCTCCATTCTGCTACCACTTCTTACCCCAACTTATTTAGTTTCTCAATAGCACTTATCACAACTGGTTTGTTCATGTATGTGTTTTCCTGTTTAATATCAGTCTTCCCACCTAAAAAAAATAAGCCCAAAGAAGGAAAAGACCATTCCCTTTCTATTCATTGATATATCTTCAGGACACCCAGAACACATTGCTTGGCACATAGGTTTTCAATAGTATGTATTAAATAAATTAACACAAAGTGAATTGGGGAGCTGTGCCATGAAGAAAGAAACCATTTAGCCTTGCATTCTCAAACAAGTGAAAGAAAGAAACTATTACTCTGGAGAGTCTGTTTCTAAATTTTGATTGCTGCCAAATTCCAGAAAATTGCCAGATTGGTAATATTGATCAAAAGGCAAGAATTATAAAAATACTTGTGCCCTTTCACCTGGGTGGCTCAGTTGGTTAAGCATTCGACTTCAGCTCAGGTCATGATCTCATGGTTTATGAATTTGAGCCCCACAGTGGGCTACACACTAACAGTGCAGAGCCTGCTTGAGATTTCTCTCTCTCTCTCTCCCTCTCTCTCTGCCCTTCCCCCATTTGTGCTTTCTCTCTCTCTCAAAATAAACAAACTTAAAAATACTAGTCCCCTTTGACTCAATAATTCAATGTCAAGAAATGATTCCACAGAACCAAGTAGAGAGGTAATCATAGGTTTACACACATGAAATTTTTGTAAGTATTATTTATAATGGCAGATATTTGGAAATAATGTTGATGCCCCAAAAAGAGGACTCATTAAAAAAAGTAAAAAAACACGGCAGACAAAACATGATGAAATATTATCTAATCATCACAATTGGAATTTTAAAGACTATGTAATGACCAAAACAAATAGCCAGCATTAAAAGGGAATTTCAAGAACTTATACTTTGTTATTTATAGTTTTTATTTTTTCCAAATACAGTAAAACCTTAGTTTGCGAGCATAATTTGTTCTGGAAACATGCTTGTTATCCAAAGCACTTGTATCTCAAAGTGAATTTCCCCATAAGAAATAAAGGAAACTCTGATGATTTGTTCCACAACCCAAAAATATTGATATTAAAATGATTATAATACTGTAGTATAATATAAAATAATAAAGTACAAAATATAAAGAAAAATAAAGAAATTAACCTGCATTTGCCTTTGGTAATCTGTGTGGCTGCTGTGAGGGAGAGGAGAGAGGGGGGGGTTATTGTGTAGGATAATTTTCATTATCACTAACAGATGTTGATTACAGTATAGTATTAATAAACTCTTATCATATACTCTATTTAATGTAACTGGCAATAAGGCCACAGAGGGAAGGGTCTGTAGCTGCAGGCAGCCTGATCTAGAATGAAGCAAAGCATTCCTAAGTTTACTCTTGTATGGAAAAGCAAAGGACTGTCCATAGGTGTCCATAAGTGCTAGAAGTGATGCAAAAATATACTAGCGCCTGTTGTGGGCACCTTTCAACATTCTGAGAAATCACTGATTTCTGCCAAACACCACAGCCTGGCACTGACATCGAAGCTTGGGAGATGATCACCCACAATCCTACAATGAGAGAGAGAGAGAGAGAGGGAAGAATCACTGGATCAGTTGTGATCACGTGATGTTCAGGGTCACGTACTACTGGAATTGCAAGACATCGCTCATTTATCAAGTTAAAATTTATTAGAAATGTTTGCTTGTCTTGAAGATCACTCACAGAATAAGTTACAATCCAAAGTTTAACTGTATTGTACCTGGAACATGGATTCCTTTTACAATCAGCCAAAAGTGAATATGATAAAAAGTATAAAGACTGAGCTTTCTAAGAAGTAACAGTGTCATAATCAGTATTATCTAAGATAGTGATTTAATCTTGATTATTTTACAGGCTTTCACCTGCTGCCCCAGAAATTCAGTTGACTAGAATCTCCTCAGTCTCCTACCTATGAGTGATACCATTTTGCACATTGTGACTGAGATTTAATATAGTTTATTTATCACTCTATTTCTCTTTTTTAATTTCTTTTAATGTTTATTTTTGAGAAAGAGAAAGACAGAGCATGCACAGGGGAGGAGCAGAGAGAGGGAGACAGAGAGTCTGAAGCAGGCTCCAGGCTCTGAGCTGTCAGCACAGAGCCTGATGTGGGGGCTCAAACTCACTAACTGCAAGAGATCATGTCCTGAGCTGAAGCTGGACACATAACCGACTGAGGTACCCCATCACTCTATTTCTAATAGCTGTATCTAATAAATGAAAAAGAGATGGAGGCTTTTGAAGAGCAACACAACAAATAAAACATTTTACTTATGTATATTATTTCCTCCAAGATATTCCCAATAGTTTTAGGAGACTGAAAACATCTATTTATTCTATTTTTTTGCTCTTGGTTTTCCCACTGTTGTTTGCAAAAACTAAAGGAAAGAAAAACATAAAATACCTGGCTAGCTCGGTCAGTGGAGCAAGTGACTCTGGATCTCAGGTTGGTGAGTTCAAGCCCCATGTTGGGTGCAGAGATTAAAGAGATAAAGAAGAAAGAAAGAGGAAAGAAGGAAAGAAAGAAAAACATTGGGTAGACTTGAAAATATTTGTGTTATTGATCCAAACAATTAGAGGAAGGGCTTCAGAGTGTAAACCTCTCATCGGAATTGGATACAACTTCATTTATTCCACTTCACAAATATTCTCTTTCCCTAGTGATTTTGTCCCATTTACTTTTGTTTAGGAATTTAACTCAACAATAACCTTTGCTACTTGTTAATGTCTTTGGCTAGAGAAAAATAACCTAAGGCAGTGTGGAGGTAGTTACACAAATAGAGGTTAGGTTTTTCATTAAAGGGGGCACAGTCCATATATAATGAAACATATAATTTTCAAAACCAAAATAGAATTCAAAACTTGAAAGATTATAAGTGTACTAAGCTTACACTTAAGCTGGCAATTTAGAATTTAATACTATATTAAACTGTATAGTGTCCATTAAGTACCAAAATATTTGACTGAAAGCTTTTGCAAATAAGTATCTTTCTAGGAGTATAGAGTTTCTGACTTGAGTACAGAGTACTCAAGTATACAGAACATAAAAAACACCTTGATGATTCAGTTTAATTTTATAACGGCTATTTATTTAATGCATAGTAGATGTGTCTAAATTAAATGAGGAATACTAGGATGTCTTTTGACTTGAAGTTTCTCTTCAGGGGCAATCCATAATTTAAAGCGTTGAGGAGGGAAGTAAGGAGGGGGACATGGCATGGGTGGCAGAGGATTTGAAAGAATTTCTTCTAATAGCATGGAATAGTGGCCTCTGATACCAAGATCTCATTCCTTGGCCAAGCTCTGACACTTACTAGTTGTGTTACTTTTTACATGTAATTTAATCTCTTTCAACTTAAGTTTTCTACTTGTGAAGTTTACAAAATACTACTGACTATTTCAAGGAGTTGTTTAGACTAAAGGGGATCACACATATGAACCAGCTAAGATGGTACTTGGCACAAAGTATTCACTAATTACTTTTCTGAGGCAGCTAATATTGAGGGTCCATGACAGTGACCACTTCTATACCTTGTGACCCTGTCCTCTTGTCAGAGTTGATTTAACAAAGGAATGTATCTTACATGCATAGGACCAGTTTTCTCCCTCTGAGAAATGTGTATTTTCTGATAGAGAAAAACACAGAAAGATTAGAAGGCTTCTTCTGCCTGCTTCTTTTGCCCTTTCTTTATATTAGGCAGTCATTTAGTGTTTCCAGACTTCGTTATATTTTTTAAGTTTTCTTTATTTTGAGGTGGGGGGGGAGGGAGAGAGAGAGAGAGAGAGAGAGAGAGAGAGAGAGAGAGAGAGAGAGAGAACACAAGTGGGAAAGGGTCAGAAAGAGAGGGAGAGAGAAAATCCCAAGCAGGCTCTGCAATGCCTGTGGACCCAGCACAGGGCTTGAACCCATGAACTGTGAGATCATGACCTGAGCCAAAACCAAGAGTTGGAGACTCAACTGACTGAGCCACTCAGGCACTCCAACTTCAAATTATTTTTTAGTAAAATGAAGAGTTGTGGGGTGCCTGGTTAGTTCAGTCAGTTAAGCGTCTGACTCTTGATTTCAGCTCAGGTCATGATCTCAAGGTTGTGGGATTGAGCTCCATGTCAGGCTCCGTGTGTCCCTCTCTCTGTCCCTCTGCCCTTCCCCTAAGCACATGTGAATGTGTGTGCTCTCCCTCTCTCTCTCTCAAATAAAAAGATAAAGTAAAATAAAATAAAATAGAACAAATAAAATTAAATAAAATTAAATAAAATTAAAGTAAAAAAAGAGATTGGATTTAATTATCTGTCACTAGGGTTCATTAAACAAATAACCATATATGGTTCTATTTGAAAACAATAGTATATATTTTGTAATTTGTTCTCCTTAGTTGTGGGGATTTTAAGTTCTCAATGCTGCATGCAGAGTAAAAATGAGAATAATTTAAATAATGCAAATGGAAAAATTGTCCATGAAATTAATTTTATTAAAATAACATCACATCAGACCTGGTAGAATGCTCACACTGTGAGGGCATATAAGAAATGAAGACAAATAAGGCAATAAAGAATTCATTTCCTTCTTTCTCTGCTTCCCCCTGGGTGTACAGTATGTTTAATAATAGAAATCATGGGGGAAAATCACCTGGTCTTTACTCTCTCATTTTTGAACTTTCACTCCTTGGCTCTTAAGGTTGGACTCTCTTATTTTCATTTTCCACACGCTGTGATTACCATTCCCTGTGACTTCATAGCATCATGGCACATGCATATGTCCATATCTCTCTCACAAACCTACACATAATAGGTGATTGATACATGTCTACTGAAACAAATATCAAATTCAAATGTTAAATGTTTTTTTGTTTAACAGTGAGACACTAATGTAAAAATTTACACACAGAAAACTGTATACAATTGTATACAGTTATAATATTAACAGTAAGTGTTCACTATTATGATACTGCTCATTATTATGTTAAGCACTTGATTGGGATTATTTTACTCATAATGATCTGTGAAGTAGTTAACAGTGTTACCTACATTTTACAGATGTGAAAACTAAGGTTCAAAAGGTTAAATAATAGGTATTAAAATAATTAATATAGAACTAGTGAATTTTCAGCCACAATCCAGTCAGTTAATTCTGGCATCCACAATATATTCCTTCTAAGTATCTATGTATCTACCATTCCCCCATCTCCCTCCCTCCCTCCCTCCCTCCCTCCCTCTCTCTCTCTCTCTCTCGCCTCTCAACTTTCAATGATTTATAACTTTATTAAAATTATATAATTACATACTTTTCAATCCTATTTATTTAGCAAAATGTCACCCACCTTTCCCATGTCACTAAATATTTTAATATAATATCATTGAAACATACATATTTCCTTGTTTTTAACGTTATCTTTCGTCAAATGTAAATTGTGCTAATTTTATTTTCTTGTTACTTAACATATACCTCAACACAAATCAATCTTCAGCTTTTTAAAAAGTTCAAGAAGCATGGCATTTTACTCAAGAATTATCCATAAAATAAATAATGTGCTTCTAAATTTAATTTTGTATTCATTAGTTAAGTATGCCTAAAAAAAACAAAACAAAAACAGCCCCTTTGAGTAGCTGCACATCACACTGCAGTTTGAATTGTCCAGGAATTTTTCATTTATTTAAAGACTGAAGCCCAAGGTCTGAAATAAAATTATAAATGACTAAATGAGTCCTACCTGCCAGCATCTGGAGATGACAAGGTTAATACAGTCTAAAGGAAAATAAAAAATGTTTGAAAGCATAGCTTTTTATATTAGGAAAGAACATTTTGTTTTTCATATCTCTTTGCTCATACTAAAAGCTTAATGCTAGCCTAGTTGAAATGAACAAATGTTTCTCAAAGAGAATAAAACTTATAATCACTGCTTACATTGCTGTAGACTTAAGGTATACAAAGTACTTTTTAAAAAGTAATGAAAATAAAATATTTGGTTTTCAGTTCAGTAATTACCTGGGTAGAATCAAGATTCCAAGAAAGAAATAAGGCTATCTGAAGGGACAAGTAGGAGTTTGAGAATGTTACCAACACTATGGTTCAAACCAAGTTGTATCATTTAACTAAACTCGTAACCAGCTGAAACTACTTAACTGAACACCCCCAAAAATCTGCCTTTCAGTACTATGCACACCTTTCTTCTCCATCCCCAGTGTCATCAATGATAACTGGCCTTCTACCATATTGAAGAGTTAAAAGGCAAGACTCAATAAAAAGTAAATTATCCTTTGAAGACTGAGTAAAATAAACAGGAAAGAATTTCAATTATTGCAGAGTATTCAAGAAGTACTGAAATATTTTATGGTGATAATCTATACTGTTGTCTTAAACTATAAACTAAAGCTGTTTTGTTGTGATTTGGGGGAGGAAGAGCATTTCCCAGTCAGAAACTCTGTATTTCCTATCCTCGCTCTGCTATTGAATAGCTGAGTAACTTTGGATCAGTCGTTAAAACTCTCTGGGCCTGATTTCTCTTTTTTTTTTCCTTCTTCTTCTTCTTCTTCTTCTTCTTCTTCTGCTTCTTCTGCTTCTTCTTCTTCTTCTTTTTGTATAAGGAGAAGCGTTGGTTGGATATTTTCTAAAATCAATTTTAGGTCCCACATACATTTCATAACTCTTTCACTGAGTAATTTGATAGTGATTAATAGAAATATGGAAAGGTAATAAAAGTATGAAAGTATCTAATTTTACAAATAGAACATCAATGAACTACAGCTATTTCAAAATGTTTAATTGGTATTCTTTTTAATAATTTTTTAATGTTTATTCATTTTTGAGACACAGAGACATAATGTGAGTGGGAGAGAGGCAGAGAGAGAGAGAGTGTGTGTGTGGTAGAGCCCTTCCCTAAGGAATGTGGTGAAAACCTCAAGATAAGGGAAGACAACCTGGCTACGTGCACATGTGTGACATTCCTTACAACTCTGTAACAGAGACCACCCATTCAGACTGTATGCTATCATATATGGGAGACAAAGGAGCAAAAATTGTACAAAAGTCAACTTCCCACTGCTCTCAGGGCTCAGCCCTTTGGGTCTTAGCCTGCTGAGCCCATGCTGGTACCAATAAAGCTACTTCCTGGAAAGAAAGCCTTAGTGTCCTGACTCTGTATGTGACTCATCGGTGCAAGATGGAGACACAGAATCTGAAGCAGGCTCCAGGCTTGAGCTATCACAGCCCAGTGTGGGGCTCAAACTCAAGAACCATGAGATCATGACCTGAGCTGAAGTCAGGCTTAACCAATTGAGCCACCCAGGTGCCTCTAGTTGATATTCTATTCAGTATCAAATCCTCAGAATCAGCCATGTATAATCTCTTAGAATGCCAACAAATATTCATCTTCTTAAATCATTTTACAAAATATATATACAGTGCTCTGAAAGTGAACACCAGGCTGCCCTCCTAATGAATCTGTGTAGGGCTTGAGAACAAAAATCATGGCTTACCTACCTCTGTATCTCCAGCACCTGGTGCAGTGTTTGACACTGCTGACAGTGTTTGACACTGCTGACAATTAAAAATACTTGTTAAATGAATGAATGCATGAATTGATAAATTAACTTGAAAGCATACTGGTTTGCCTGGGTACCTGGAGAATAAAGTTCAAAAGAATTTTCTGTTACAAAAAGGATTCAAGCAAGTCAGAATAAACTTTATAAATAAGTGAAGTAAGTAGCTGCTTTACTAATATGAATTGAGGAATCAATGTCAAAGGAATCATCTCTTCTAATTTTTATGTCATCACTGCTATCATCCATCTTCAAAACACATTTCTTCTTATAAAACTGACATTCCATATCCATTAAACAATAACTCCTCATTTCCTCCTCACTGCTGCCCCTAGCAGCCATGCTGCTTCTTGTCTCTATGGTTTTGACTGCCCGAAGTAGCTCATGTAAGTGGAATCACGCAGTGTTTGTGTTTTTGTGACTGGCTTATTTCACTTAGCACAGTGTTCTTTAGGCTCATCCATGTTGTCACATATGTCAGAATTTCCTTCCTTTTTAAGGTTGAAAAGTATTCCATTGTATACAGGTACCACATTTGATTTATCCATTTATCTATTGATGCATACTAGGATTGTTTCCACTTTTGAGCTATTATGATTTCTTCCCTTCATTTTAGGCCACAAGTTCAAGAGAATCACTCAAAGAGGTGCCTTGTTAACTCAGTCTGTTAAACGTCCGACTCTTGATTTTGGCTCAGGTCATGATCTCACCATTTGTGGGATCAGGTCTGGTTGGGCTCTGCACTGCCAATATGAAGGCTGCTTGGGTTTGTCTTTGTCCCTCTCTTTCTCTCTCTCTGCCCCTCCCCTGATTGAGCTCTTTCTCACTTGTGCTCACAAGTTCTCTCTCTTGCTCTCTCTGTCTCTCTCAAAAAAGAATATATATATATATATATATATATATATATATATGGGAGCCACTTAAAGAGAATGATAGGAATTCTTTGGAGAATGAGGTGGGTGGGGGCAGAGGGATCTGCATATGACTCAGAATTTTAACAGTCTAAAGACAAGAGGCTATGACTAGAGTTATCTGGTAACAGAGGAAGAGACTGGGTGTATTGGAAACACTCTGTAC
This sequence comes from Cryptoprocta ferox, assembly GCA_028646485.1. NCBI lineage: Eukaryota > Metazoa > Chordata > Mammalia > Carnivora > Eupleridae > Cryptoprocta > Cryptoprocta ferox. The sequence continues at coordinate 94,426,651 of CM053572.1, read as the reverse complement.
TTTCAGAGCTTGGCAACAAAATTGTGTTTTCCATGAGTCAGATATGGCTCTGAGGAAAGGGAGTTGGCTGTGGGCTGTCTTGAAAGATTCCACATAAAGCCTTTATGATCAGTAAAGAGACTGACATCTACCTGGCGATGCACAAACTTAGGGAATCCTCACCACCACTCTGATGTGTTGTCTGTACCAGAAAACTTCTGGTGACTCTCGGTCGTTATCTCTCAGGAACATTCAAAGGTGCTGAATAAGAAAGGACAGCAACTATGTATTTAAAGCCCTTGCACCAGATTCTAGTAAACCAATCAATTGATATCTGCCCCCCCTTGCCCCTTGTTGAAAAACAGCTAAAAGGTAGATACATGTTTGTGTGTTTGCTGTGTTTATGTGGGTGTTTCTGCGGGTGTTTCTGCATTAGGGACAAAGTGAGGAAGATATGCCAAGAAAAAGCAGAAATGCCAATTAGTCTCCCCCTTCCCTTTTCACATATCTTATCATGAAGTAGGTCTTTTGGCTGCAGTAGGAATGTTATACATTGGAAAGTGCTTAGAGTTTTATGTTAGGTTGAATTGTACATGTTAGTACCTGGTAAATACCTAGTCATGTGTCAGCTGACAGTGCTGGGGAAAGCTATGAGATATGCCTGAAATTTCATCTGGAAGAAAGAATAATGAGTGCAGAGAGAGACTTGAAATGAATTTTTGCGAGAAAGATCTTATAAGAACCTATGTCTTAGACATACTGAGTTTGTTCTACCTGGCAGTTGGACATAGGAAACAGAGGAGGATGGGGAGGAGAAAGGGCGTGCAGAGTAGGAATGGCAGCAGGTCACGTGGCTAAACTGTAATCTCTGCAAGGGCACCAAATGGGTTTCAAGCAACTTCATTTAAATGATGCCTAGAGTGGGGGTGCTTGTGTGGCTCAGTCGGTTAAGCATTTGAGTTCAGCTCAGGTCATGATCTCCTGAGTTTGAGTCCCACATCAAACTCTGCTGTCAGTGAAGAGCCTGCTTTGGATCCTCTGTCTCCCTCTCTCTGCCCCTCCTCTGCATGCTCTTGCTGTCTCTCTCAAAAAATAAACTTTAGAAATGAAATAAATAAATGATGCCTAGACTAAGGCCTGATAACAAGGTGCTAATAAATTTTGATGAATATTATTAAATAATAGGAAAATACATAATGATAATAGATAATATTTATTGAATTTACAATATAGTCCATAAATTGTATAAATTATATGTATATATTTATTTAATCTACACAGCAGTATTATTAGCCCATATGTGGATGAGACAAATATAATAAATCTTTATCGGTTGTGACCCATGCATGTAAGTAAAATTTCTAATAAAATTTAACACGTGAATTAATTTTTCTTGCTGAAACCTCTCCTTTTTTGACAAGGGCAGTAGAAATTTTCACATATTTTCTGAAACTTTTAAGAAGCCATGTTTTAAGTGTCAATTTGAGGAGTTGAAAGTAGTTTCCTCAATAAAATAGGCTAAAATTTTAAACTGAAAGGTTTTTTTTAAATGTCTGTTTATTTTTGAGAGAGACAAAGAGAGAATATGAGCACCTATGCTGGGGAAGGAGTAAAGAGAAAGAGTGACCAAGAATCTGAAGCAGGCTCTGTGCTGACAGGAGAGAGGCTGATGCAGGGCTCAAAATCAGGGACTGGGAGTCACGACCTGAGCTGAAGTCAGACACTTAACCACTTAACTCACCAACCACCCCCTGAAAGTTTTTACAGTTTGGTAGATCCATATTGTATTTTTTTTTAAGTTTTCACATTTGTTTTCTACTGAGGCAAACAAACTATATCAAATAAACTGTGGTGTTTGCAATAATGATGGGATTTATATTTATGTTTTTACCACAGTTAAATTTTTTTTTTAAATCTTCTTCCTGGGGCACCAGGGTAGTTCAGTCAGTCGGGCAGCTGACTTCAGCTCAGGTCATGATCTCATGGTTTATGAATCCAAGCCCCCCGTTGGGCTCTGCAGTGACAACTTAGAGCCTGGAGCCTGCTTAGGATTATGTGTCTCCCTCTCTCTCTGCCCCTACCCTGCTTGTACTCTGTCTGTCTGTCTCTCTCTCTCATAAATAAATAAACATTAAAAAAAATTAAAACACTTCTTTTTTTATGTTTGTTTATTTTTGAAAGAGAGAGCAAGCAGGAGCAAGGAGAGGCAGAGAGAGAGGGAGACAGAAAACCCCAGGCAGGTCTGTGCTGTCAGTGCGGAGCCCGATGTGGAGCTCAAACTCACAATCCATGAGCCTGTGACCTGAGCCAAAATGATGAGTCAGACACTTAACTGCCTGAGTCACACAGGCACCCTTACCAAAGGAATTGATTTTAATTTTCAAAATTTCCCCATCCTCCTCTGTTTCTTAGGTCTAAAATTAATTAATTTTGAAAATTAAAAAATTTTAATTTAAAAGTTGAATTTTTTAAAAAATGAAATCAATCATTTAAAAGTTGTTTGACCTTTCAACTAAACAAAAAAAAAAAAAAGGAAATTAAATCCATTTGAAGAATGCCATATATTATCACTATAATTATTTGCTGTTATTTTTCTTTGCCCTAGTTTCCCCTGTGGTTTAAAATCCTCTCTTATGGGGTACTTGAGTGTGGAGCCAGTAGCAGAGAGTTCATACTACATACAGCTCCAGGCCTGTCTGTCCCACCAGTCCTACCCACTAACATTGCCACACTCCATGACACTCCTGTGATTCCAGAGTCTAAAAGAAAATCCCCAGAAGGCCCATCATTAGCAATGAGAGACATTAGCCTGGGAAAGGACTGCTTTACTGTGTCATGATTGTGTAGAACATCTGAGAATCATTACAAGGTAATTCACAACATTGATCAAGTTCTTACATGGTGTGACATGGTAGGTATATGTTGAGAACGCTTGCAATTTTCAGACCATAATTTTGATATTGATATTTTGATATTGATGCTGTGATTTTGAAGGAATGACCAAATTGGCATTCTTAGCATTCATGCACTGTTACTGCAAATGTAAATGGACTCATTTGTGGAGCATACTTTATAAGATTCAACTTTTAGATGTTAGCAAATATTCATTGAACACATACCATGCTCCTGGTCCTCTTCTAGGTGCTAGAGAAAGTGCACTGAAAATCAAGCAAGTAAATGCCCTCTTGTCACAGAGAACTGATGTTTTTATCTGATGGCAAGAGCATTCCAGGAGATAAAGATGAAAGTGGAGATGCTCTTAGAGGCTCAGACTGCAGAACTCACACTCTGTACATTCTATTGGACAAAGCAAATTCAAGGTCAGTCCAAATTCAACTATGGGGACAGACTCTTCCTTGGAATGTGGCTTTTCTAGTACCCTGAGCATTGAGGTACTTTCAGTTTCCCAGGAGACAGAAGGAGACTGAGATTGAGATAATCAAGCCAAACTTTTTTTTTTTTTTTTTTTTAGCACAATAACATAGACATCGATCCTGATAATGTCATGCTGTAATTGAAGTAGGTAAATCTTTTGGGAGGAACTATAGATACTCGTCTACCCCACTACCCTCAAAATGTTATTGCGATCATAGGTTACTGAATGTTAGAACTGGAAAGATCCATCTATACTACATGTATCATCCCTTATTTTATTGATGAGAAAATAACTCCTAGAGAAATGAAGTAATTTTCCTAAAGTCACAGAGTTAATGATAGAACCAAGATTCCTGACTCTGGGACTCTATGCTTTATGCATTACAACATGTTGCTTTTCAAGTTTTAGAGAAGACCATTAATAACTGTTCCTTTTTTAACTGCCATCATGTTACTTAGGAACTGCATGCATTCATGCTTAAGAGTTCAGTTTCTAAAGTCAGATTGCCCGGGTTTAATATGTGCTATGCCATGGACTGTAAAACAACTCTGTGGGTTATTAAGGGCAAATAACTGAACCTCCCTAAACATTAATCTTCCCTTGTGAAACATGGCAATCATAATTGTTCTTGTCTTGTAGTTTTTTTAGGAGGATCAAACAATGTCACACAGCACTGTTCCTGCTAAAAAAAATTATGCCTTTTGATAAGGGTACTATTAATTTTATCAATAAAAA
>CM053572.1:94363014-94422061 GCA_028646485.1 Cryptoprocta ferox | reverse complement strand
TCTCCTCTAGGGTTTTGATGGTTTCCTGTCTCACGTTCAGGTCCTTCATCCATTTTGAGTTTATTTTTGTGTATGGTGTAAGAGAGTGGTCTAGTTTCATTCTTCTGCATGTTGCCGTCCAGTTGTCCCAGCACCACTTATTAAAGAGGTAAAGTGAAAACATACAGTGAAATGCTTAAGTGTGTATTTCATAAGTTTTATCAGTAGATAAACCTGTATAATAACCTTCCTAATCAAGGTAGAGAATATTTCTTTTGTCCCGGAAATCTCTCCTGTGCCTCATTTAGCACCTACTACAGGCAAACTTTTTTCTGATTTCAGTCACATAGACTTCTTTTGCTGACCCTGAAGATCATATAACTAGAATGTTTTATTTATTTATTAATTTTGTCCTGGATTCTTTTGTTTCACATATTTTTGAGACTAAACTATGTTATTGAATGTATATAAGCATGTATGTACATATATATTTTATTTTTATTTATATATATATATATATTTTTTTTTTTTTGAGAGAGAGAGAGAAAGTGCAAGCAAGGGAAGAGCAAAGGAAAAGGGAGAGTAAAAATCTTAAGCAGGCTCCATGCTCAGCACAGAGCCTGATGTAGGGCTTGATCTCATGACCCTGAGATCATGACCTGAGTTGAAATCAAGATTAGGGTGCCCAACCAACTTAGCCACCCAGGTGCCCCTGTGTGTGTGTATCTATAGATAGATAGATAGAGATATGTGTTTATATATATGTGCATGTGGGTAAGTGACTCTTAAGATTTTTGCTAAGAAATATATTTTTCCATTTTTTAAATATGGCATGGAATCTGATTATCCATCTCCTTTATATTATATTTAGATTGTTCCAAATCTAATAAATCTTCAGTATTATTCTTGTACAGGCCTTTTGGAGGAACATATATTTTTATTTTTATTTGATAAAATATCTTGATGTAGAATTACTTGGTGATATGTAAGTGAATGTTTAAAATTGTAAGAAACTGCTAAAACTATTGTACCGTTTTACATTTTCACCAGAAAATGTATGAGTTTTGGTTGCTCTCCACACTCTAAAATTTTGATATTGCTGGTTATGTTAATATGAAAAAAAACTCATTGTGGTTTCAATTTATATTTGGTTAATGAGTACTGACAATTAGAAACTTTTCATGTACTTATTAAATACACATACAACTTTTTTATTAAAGGTCTATTCAAGTATTTTGACCATTTTTATTAGGTTGTTTGTATTTTCATTAATAAGATATAGGATTTCTGTTTTTTAAAATGTTTTTATCTTATTTTTTAGAGAGAGAATGAGAATGAGACAGAGAGCAAGCGGGAGAAGGGCAGAGAGAGACAGACACACAGAATCTGAACAGGCTCTATCTAGGCTTTGGGATGACTGCACAAAGCTCAATGGGTGGCGAGAGTGCTTGAACTCACAAACTGTGAGATCATGACCTGGCTGAAGTCAGCTGCTTACCCGCCTACCTCACTGAGCCACCCAGGTGCCCCAGATTTCTCTTCTTTTTTCTTTCCTTTTCTTTTTTCTTTTCTTATATTTATTTATATTTAATTTAAGAGATAGAGCATGAGCAGGGGAGTGGCAGACAGAGAAGGAGAGGATCTCAAACAGGCTTTGTGCCATCAGCACAGAGCCCCACGTGGGGTTCTATCTCATGAACAGTGAGATCATGACTTGAACCAAAAATCAAAAGTCAGACACTTAACCAACTGAGCCCAGGCATGCCAAGATGTAGGATTTCTTTATGTATACTGGATACAAGCTCTTTGTTGGATATTTTAATTGGGAATATTTTTTCCCTGTATGTGACTTGACTTTTCTTTCTTTCTTTCTTTCTTTCTTTCTTTCTTTCTTTTTTTCTTTCTTTCTTTCTTTCATGAACTCTTGATAAACAGAAAGTTTGATTTTTATGAAGTTTAATTTATCAATGTCATATTTCATGTTTAATAACTTTTATACCTTCTCTAAGAAATTTTTGCCTACCCCAAGGTCATGCAGATAGTCTTTCTAAAGACCATAATTTTTAGCTTTTGCAAGTGTGATAAAATAAAAGCCAAAGATGATTTGAAAAGAAATTTAACCATATGGGAGCGCCTGGCTGGCTCAGTCAGGAGACCATGCTACTCTTAATCTCACGGTCATTAAGTTCAAGCCTTAAGTTGGGCATGGAGCCCTACTTAAAAAATAATAATTATAAAATAAAATTTTCTCATTTTCTCCAACATTCTTCAGAGGATTATTAAAAGTCAGAATGCTCGGGGAGCCTGGGTGGCTCAGTCAGTTGAGCGTCCAGCTTCAGCTCAGGTCATGATCTCACGGTTTGTGAGTTTGAGCCCCTCTTAGGGCTCTGTACTGCCTGCCAGCTCAGAGCCTGGAGCTTGGTTCTGATTCTGTGTCTCCTTCTCTCTCTGCTCCTCCCCCACTTGTGCCCGCTCTCTCCCTCTCTCTCTCTCTCTCTCTCTCTCTCTCTCTCAAAAACTAAAAAAAAAAAAAACATTAAAAAATTAGAAAATTTAAAAAAATAAAATACCTCACCTTTGTTGCAAGTCAAATGAATATGTAGAACTCATTAATTGATTCTTTTTGCTAGCTACTAAAGCCAGAAGCTTAGATAATTAATTTTGATTTTTCTTCTTTTCTATATGTTTACAATTATAAATTTTTCTCCACATCCTGCTTTAGCTTCACAAAACAGATTTTGTTGTATTTTCATTTTTTGAAGCAAATGTGGTTTCCTCTTTGATCTATGAATTATTTAGAAGTATATTGTTCAATTTTCCCAGTTTTTGGAACTTTCCTACTACTGATTTCCAATTGAATTCTGTTGTTGTAAGAAAATATGTACTATAAGCTTTCAAAATTCTGAAATTTACTGAGGTTATTTTATAAACATTTGATACTTATGCACATTTGTTAATTTATAGTGAGAGTAGTGTTCTATAAATGTGAAGTCAGAAGACTTTTAATATTACCAACTAGGATTGTGGGATAGATCTATTTCTCCTGTCAGTCTTTGCTTCATTTTATTTTAAGCTCTATTATCAGGTGTGTAAAATTTTATAACTTTTATGTCTTGTTGATGAATCAATCTTTTTGTCATTATAAGAAATAACACTTTATCTCTTCTAATACTCTTTGTATTTATATCTATTTCAGCCAGTATTTTGCTATTTGTGTTCTCCTTATCTCATTATTTCCTCCCCATTCTGTAATTTTCTGCCTTCTTTTGCATTTATGAATTATTTTTTAGTTTTTGGTTTTAATTTCTCTAATGACTTTTACCTATATCCTTTTATTATATTTCCAGAGGTGCTTTAAGGATTGCCATCTTTGACTTATCAAAGTCTATTTATAGTTGCTATTATGTCACTTCATGAAATAGATGAAACGTGCAACAGTGTAACTTACTTAACCCCAGCTCTGAGAAACTTTGTTCTATGATACATATATGTGTTATAAACTCCAAACTGAGCTGTTAGAATACTTGCATTAAAATTCAGTCCTCTTGGTGTGCCTGGATGGCTCAGTCAGTTAAGCCTCCAACTCTTGGTTTCGGCTCAGATCATGATCTCACTATTTATGAGTTTCAGCCCCGAATGGGGCTCCACACTGTGAGGGTTTGGGACTCTCCCTGTCTCTTTCTCTGCCCCTCCCCCACATGCACAAGCACTCTCTCTGAAAATAAATAAAAATAAACAAAATAAAAAAGGAAAAAAGTTAAGTCTCTTTTAAAGGAAACACAATATGATATGTGGGGTTTTTTTGTTTTCTCACATATTAACCATTTTCAATGCTCTTCACTTGTATAGATCTGGGTTTCTATATGGTATCACTTTCCCATAGCCTGAAGAATTTACTTTATTAATTCTGTCTCCCCTCTGCTGGTGACAAATTTTCTCAGCTTTCATTTATTTGAAAATGTCATTCTTTGAAAGGGGGGTTCACTTTTGAAGGATCCATTTACTGGATGTAGAATTCTATATATACATTTTTTTCAGCACTTTAAAGATGTCACCCACTGTGTCCTTGCCTTGTTTTGATCAGTCAACCATCATTGCAATGTTAGCCTCTAGCAACTAAAGTGTTTCATTGTTCTCTGAATATTTTTAAAATATTCATCTAATCTTTAGTTTTTATATGAATGATGATAAAGTTCCCAGGAGTAGTTTTCATTATGTTTACTCTGCTTGGAGTCCACTGAGCTTCTTGGATCTATAAGAAATATTTTTATTACCAATTTTGGGACATTCTTTGGCTATTACTACTTTAAATATGTTTCTGCTTTATTTTCTTCTCCTTCTACAATAGTCTATTAGGAGGCTTGATATTGTCACACAGATTTTAGTAGCTCTTTTAAATTTTTTTCAATATTTTTCTATGACTTTTATCTTAGATAATTTTTATTGATCTATTTTTAATTCTACTGATCATTTCCTCCATTCTGCTGTTGTCAATCTGTCACAGTTCTAGAATTTTCTATGTTTTGAAGTAGTTTCTATTTCTTTGCTGAAAGTCCCTACTGTACACTTATTGACCACAGAAATATCATGATAAATTAGTTGATTGAATAGCCCTTATTTACTAATTGCATCTCAGGTTTTGTTTATATTGAAAGCTATTTTGTAAAAAAAAAATGTGTCCTATTATCCTGTATGTATAAGACTTTGAATGTCTTTTGATTTTTTTTTACCATGCATCAAATAATTTTACCATGTATCAATACAATTTATATATTATCAGCTTTCTGATTTTTTTTAATTATTTATTTATTTTTTATTTATTATTGAGACAGAGAGAAACAGCATGAGTGGAGGAGGGACAGAGAGAGAGGGAGACACAGAATCTGAAGCAGGCTCCAGGCTCTGAACTTTCAGCACAGAGCCCGATGGGAGGCTCAAACCCGCGAACCGTGAGATCATGACCTGAGCTGAAGTCTGATGCTTAACGGACTGAGCCACCCAGACTTCCCGAGCATTCTGACTTTTAATAATCCTCTGAAGAATGTTGATTTTTCTTTTATTATGAGTTAAATTATTGACAAATTGACCCTCTTGGGCAGTATTAATTGTTTTACTGTTTTCAGGTTAGTTCCAGTCTTGTCCTTAGGCTTAGAGCAAATCCTAGTCCAACAGCACAGAAGGGTCATGGTCATGGTCCTTCTAGGGTTTTTAAGAAAAGTGTGACATATTTATTATGATCCTCTAACTTGGTGGATTGAAACTCTAAACTCAGTCTCTCCTGCACTGAGTGGCAGCTGGAATACTGGCTCAACTTTTTCAGTCTTTCTGTTTTGAACTTTTTCCAGGCTTTTTGGTGTCTTTTGCCCAAAAACAAACATCTAAGGGAAGTTTGCATACAGATTTCAATTTCATCATTACCAGGACTAGAAATGCAGAAATAGACTTTGATTTCCCAAGTGATAAGAGATTTGATACCAACAAACTGGTCCAACATCTGACTTCATAATTCACTTTTGAGAATAATAATAATAATAATGTCAAATTATAAGTAAAAATAAAACTTTATTCAGAAAAAATTAAACTGCAAAATGAACCTCCAACATATTGACAATGGTTTGCTTTGATGACAGGATGCAGGTGGTAGTTTTTTTCTATTTTATGATAATTTTTAAATTTTAATACAAATGCATATTTGCACATGTATACATATATTATTTACAATGAAAGCATAAGCATTATATTTCCCAAATAATGGTTATTTAAAAATGTATTATAAACATATTTTCTTAAAAATGGGCAAGAATAAATGTAACTAAAAGGTAATTAAAAAATAGTGGATAAGATGTCTTCTAATACCAGTGAATAATATATATGTTGCAAAATCTTAGAAAATATATTAAAAGAATTTTCTTCAGAGTACCCACAAGATAGGAAATGTCCGCAAGGAGCCTTGGTGGCTCAGTTGGTTAAGCATCTGAATTTGGCTCAGGTCATGATTTCATGGTTCTTGAGTTGGTGACCTACAATGGGCTCTGTGCTGACAGCTCGGAGCCTGGAGTCTGCTTCGAATTCTGTGACTCCATCTCTCTCTGTCCCTCCCCTGCTAGTGTTCTCTCTCTCTCTCTCTCTCTCTCTCTCTCTCTCTCTCTCTCTCTCTCTCTCAAAGACACGTAAACTTAAACAAATTTTTTAAAAAAGATAAGAAATGTCATGGAGTCAAACTGAAGCCTAGCCAGGAATAGTGCAGGTAAAATTGTACCTAAATGCTGTAAAGAGTAAATTTCCTTCACAGATTCTCTTAATATTCTAAGAGGTATTCCATTATTAAAATAGATTAGAATTTATAGAGATTATTATATTAATAAGGGATAAATATATAAATTACTACATTGGGAATATGATAGCATTCATTCTCACAGGTTAATATGCTTGTCACTAAACTTAGAAGAAAAAAACATAGGATGCAAAATTGAAAATGTTCTTACAGTAGAAGACAGAATAGTCACATCAGTTTTTTACACGGTATGAACAATATTTGCAAGTTAATGGCCTACATATGTTTGGTGTGGCCTCCTTTGTGTTTTAAAAATTGGGACATTTCTCATAATTTTATTTCCATTTCCTCTGGCAACTCTAACTAGAACCAAGCAGTGGCAACTCCATTCAGATTGTGTGTGATCACGCCAATGTGTATTGTTGCCAATGCTTCAATGATTCAGAAACACAGCCCTTTTCTTTCATTTATCTTACTGGCTCTGTTTTGGTAGGCACCTGGCCTTAGCCTACAAATATACAATAGGATAGCTTCATTAAAAACAAAGATACAGCTGGGGCACTTGGGTGGCTCAGTTAGTAAGTGTCCAACTTCGGCTCTGGTCATGATCCCTCAGGTCATACTCTCATGGTTCATGGGTTCGAGCCTGAGCCCCTCTTAAGTCTCTGTGCTGACAGCTCAGAGCCTGGAAACTTCTTGGGATGCTGTGTCTCCCTCTCTCTCTCTCTACTCCTTTTGCTCATGCTCTGTGTCCCTCTCTCAAAAATAAACATTAAAAATTAAAAAGATACAGCAATTAACAACCTAGCAACTTTTTGTAAATAAATGTAAACATAAAAAGGGATAAAGTTCCTCACAGTACAGCAAGGAACAAGAGAATTACAAAGATAGGGATTTACATTTGTTCTCTTCTCCCTCTATTTTAATCACAATAGAAGTCAATTGCCTGCTGCCAGTGAATATTGTTGTTTTGATTAGATTCTGCTTAAATGTCATAAAATAAGGTAGATTTTTAAGACTTGTAGGATTCCAGGTTTGTCTGTTAGACCTTTTTTGCTTCATTGTCAGAATGATTTCCTCAACTTCTTCTATCCCTGGCAGGAGCTTCTAGTTACTCTCTCTGCTTTCCTTGGGCAGAGTTTAGGGTTGTGGATGGAATGTTCTATTCCTCTGCCTCCTGGACTCCTTACTCAAATTCCCCACCAGGAAGACTTTCTGTAGAAAAGGCACTGGTTTTGAAATGACTCCCTGCTATAGAGCAGCAAGGCATCTTATTGGTCCACTTCACCTGTATCTTTCCATAAACATCTTTGCTGTGGTCTGGACTCTACTGGAAACTTGAAAAAATTTTCACTTTCTTCTTTATGATAAGTAATGGGGTTTCCTCTGTGGCAGATGAACTAGGACGGCACAGAGGGATAGCTCCCATGTATCAGTATCCATGGTAACATTCTAAGCAAGAAGGAAGCATGCTAACACGACTCATCCACCCCAGAAATTTTCAGGATTGTCACCAAGCAGAACAACAACAACAAAAAGGTAATTCCCACATAGCAAATAGAAATCTCCTTATATTGTTAAATGTCCTCTTGGCCTCTCCCCTTTGACCAAATTTCTTCAAAAATCATCCCCTATTTTGTGGTCTATATTCTTTACTCAAGCAGCTATATCAATGTAATTATTTTCATCCTTCAAATGTTTGTGTCTACATTTTCACTGGGGATGGGGAACCAAAAAGGGGCCAGTGAATCCTGAGGACCATAGAATTTTTTCAGGTCTTTTCATTCTATCAATGTTCTCTTCCTTCATTCAAATGGAAAATTCACCAAATCTGTTTCCCTACAGGGTGTTTTACAGAGAAATATTCCTCCCCCATCCCCCCACGTCTGCTACTCCTCCCCCTACAGTGTAACCGTGATTTCTAAGACTGCACGATTTTAATAAGGATTTTTGGCAGACCTGATGAGACAAACCTTCTGTCACTAGTGATATAGTTTATGGGCTTGCTAAAGCATCTCTTGTTCCCATGAAAGTCAGTCCTTGCATGTTTGTGTGTGCAGTAAGGAGTTTAAAAGCGCTGGGAAGACACCACGCATGTGTTAATTCTTGCTGCAGCAGAGTGCATCACTTCCACTTTGACCTCATAGTTAATCTGCGTGATAGTTAATCACGCAGAGAGTCTTTGATTTTTTAAATTTCTTTTAAACACACACACACACACACACACACACACACACACACGAGTCTTAGCCCTGCCTGCCCCCACTAAAAGAAAAAAACAAAACAGCAAAAAAAAAAAAAATAAATAAATAAACCTAAAACGATGGACCGGGGGAGTATGTGTAAGTGTGAGGGGCAGGAGTATGTGTAGAGTGTGCGCGCATCTCTCTCCCTTATTTGTCTCGGTGTGCGTCTCTCCCTGTACCCTCCCCCTGCCTCAAATACATTATTCCCCCAGACTTGGAAGCCGCTCCCAGAGCTGACGCTTTGATGGTATCTGCAAGCGTTTGTGCTGATCTTATTTCTGCCCCCTGAATATTAATTCCCAATGCTGGTGGCAACACAGCACCTCAGTGACGGGACCTACTAGAGGCAGGTGGGGGGAGCCACCATCAGATCATAAGCATAATAATAATACAAAGGGAGGGATCCTCCTGCAACCAAAGGCTAAAGGCAGAGGAGGGGGGGAAAAAAAGCGATGAGTCCGACAAATCTATGGAGCACAGGAAGCTCAGACTACTCGACTCCTGTATTTTCACAGAAAATGACGGTGTGGATTCTGCTCCTGCTATCGCTGTACCCCGGGTAAGATGTGCTGTTTTCAGCGTTGTTTTGTTCCGGAGAGGTGGGGGAGGGGGGAGGCATGTGGAAATAGGGAGACCACCCAGATTTTAAACACTGTTCTGGGATATGGGGTTATAATTTAGGGGAATTTGAAAATATGGGGCAGAAAAGAGAGGGAGGAAAGAGGAAGGTCACTTTCATTTATTTCTTAATTTTTTTTGATTTTATTTGTTTTGTTTTAGAGTAGAAAAGCTAACGTCATGAAGACTTTGTATTGGGGAGTCGCATTTTGATAATACTGCAATCTGATGTGGAGGTGGGCTGTACTGGTACATGCCAGCAATTGAGGCCATGTTGGAGGCGTTTTGGGTGGGGGGTCTGGAACAGAGAACTGCAAATGGGATCCCGGCTCACACCCAGGAGATGTATGTGTGTGGCGGGGAGGGGTTCTGTTCCTGTATACCAAAGTCTTGCTTGCTCCTGCACCTGGGCATTCTTAAGATCAGTCAGCCAGATTTTCTATTCAGCCCCATTGACTTAGCAGCAGATTCCCTGATGGGCAGACATGGTTCAGCACCAGGGACAGCAGTCCCAGTTAGGGCCAAAAGGAAAAGAAGCTTATCTAACCCCATAGGACACTCTAATTCTACACAGGACATCCCTATAGTGAAGACAGAAGGCCAAGGGAGCCAGTGAGCACTAAAAACCTCCGGGGGGGGGTATTCTGATTTCCCTCCACCTTCCAGGAGATGGGAGGGGGGCTGTGGGCATGGGGTGGAGAATGAAGTTGATGAAATTATAGAGGATATATGGCTAGAAAAGAGGTGGTCTTGCTGCAGTGTTGAAAAATAAGCTGAACCAGGTGAATGTTAAGCCAAAATTGTGAAGTTATGTATTGATACCTTAAAGTCTTGCTGCACTAAATGGAAATGATGGGTCGGGGGAAGATTAATTCCTAAAAATCCTGAGCAAGTATGTGCTCTGAAGTGTTTTGTACGTAAATTTTCCTGAACTTCATTGCACCAAAAGTATCACGAGAATATTCCTCCACCTATAGGTCATCATTTATCTACACACCTAAATGGCCCCTGGCACCACACCTACACATACCCTCAGGATTTCTCGTCAGGGCCAAAGGCAAGTTAGAAGTCCACTACTTACATTTCTTACTTTCTTCTACACTGTAATTTTGAAATAAAGCTCTATAAGAATTACTCTCATCCTCTTCCACCTCCCACCCCACAAAAAGAAGAGAAAAAACTAGCTGTAGAAGAAATCAAGTCATTGTCCTAAGGTTTTTGTGAAAGTTGATACTCTTGTGTAGTAGTTGTGACAAAAGAAGACAAAAGGGATGAGGGTTAAACTATTATTTTATTTTATTAAAATTTTCTACTTAACTTCTCTGGTCCTCCATTCTCTAGGGTAGGTATTGGGAGATACAGATTTCTGATAAAGAAGAGACCCAGGGAAAACAAGGAGTGAAAGCCTTTTTTTTTTTTTTTTTTGAGTTTCTAAGTAGAGACAAGGTCTGCTTAATTCTTTCAGCACTTTTCATACCTTTGTTCTTTACTATAAAAATAGAATGTGTTTTTATTAAGAGTATAAAATTAAGTAGCTTTCTCAGAAGTATAAACTGCCCTTTACTGGAAATTGTTCTATGCAATAGATTTGAGTGGAATCCTGGAAAAACATTTTTTTCTATTTAAAATCTATGCATATATTTTTCTGTTCAATGTTGTCTGTAGCTCTTAATTTGTTTCAGGAATTAAGGAGTTGATAGTTGCTATGGATAGAATATCATCCTCGTATTCTTACCATTTATGAAACCTGTGGATTGAAATCTAGACGGGACATAGGGAAATATGTCTTTCCTTCCTCTTCATGTCTATGTTAGTGAGCAATTTTATAACTAAACAGATGAAGATATTCTTATTTATTTCCAATGGCCTTATTTTAATAAAAATGTGTAATTTTATTAATCATAATATCATATTTAAGATGTCTTTTGCCACAGCTCTGACTTTTCTTTTCCAATATTATATAAAAAGTAAAACTTTAGTGATACACTTTAATTTTCAATTCATTGCCTAGTACCCTAGATGAGCTTTTTAGATAGCTCTAAATAATGGGAACTATGTGTCATGTAAACTCTCCAATAGGAGGATATACATATTTTCTTAGTAATGAGAGGGAATGGAGTCATTGCAGTTAAATGCAGAGAAATGTGATCAGAGTTTCAGTTTACTGCAATATCATTAAAAAAAAGCCATTTGAGTGACTGAATAGGGCCGGATGGAAATAAAAGCTTTGATATCTAAAGCTGATTCTAAAGAGGGACAAAAAGCATCTGGGAAAATGTGGGATCCTAGGAGCCAATTTAAAAGAGGTTTTGGGGGTAAATAGTGGCAGTAGAACTACCTAGAAAGTTGAAGGGAACTTTAAAAAACAAATATTTAATTGACTTTTTCATTTATAGAACTGCAAAGAATAAATTTGTAACCCTTATTAAATTGACTAAATTTATTATGTTGTGTTTATATAAAAGGAAAACAAAGAGGTATATAAATCACTGGGGAGAGGATGTTAACACCTAATATCTCTTCTTATGTAGGAAATATTAATTTTTGAAACTCAAAGTTCTATAAACTGTCCTGCATCTTGTATATAGTTCTGTCATAAGAATCACCTAGACAACTTACTAAAAGGAAGATTCCTGAACCATACACTGAAAGATTCTGAATCATTATTTCTGGGATGGAGCTCAGGATTATTCACTTTAAACCAGTACCCTAGACCCACATTGAAAAAAAAAGTGGTATTTATTTTGCTGGTTTCCAGAAGTTGATTCATCACCATATTTAATATTTACAAGTGTTTTGACTATTGCTACTTCATTATTCAACTGAGCATAATGAGTAAATTTCACATACAGAATTATTCATTTGTAACATTGGGTATATTATATAAACCACAAAGGATAAGGAATACCTAGAAAGAATTTTAACAAACCCAACTTGTGTGAGTAAATATTGGCTGAAAAAATAAAATATGCATGTATGTATGAATGTGTACTTATATTCACAAACTACATACACTCTATGTACAGCTGTTCATACATACAGGTTTTAAAACAAATTTTACAATTTTATAAACTCTTTCAATGTAACCACATTCTATCTCAGAGTAAAAATACCCTAGCACGAAAAAAGAAATTGTAATATAGTAGATTTTTTAGAATAAATAGGAATAAGTGTTAAAAGTCAATATGTTTTTTTATTTCTATTATAATAAAATAAGATTTTTATAACAAGTTTTTTCAAGGGTAGATTGAATGGAGGAGAATTTGATTAACTTTTTGGTACTAAATGTAATGTTTATGTTGAAGTTCTAGCACTGAATTTTATTTCATTTTTCAATTTATTTTTTTTTGAGTTTATTTATTTTGAGAGAGACAGAGCATGAGCAGGGAAGGGGCAGAGAGAGAGGGAGAGAGAGAGAATCCCAAGCAGGCTCTACACTGCCAGCACAGAGCCTGACTCAGGGCTTGAACCCACGGACTGTGAGATCATGAGTTGAAACCAAGAGTTGGAGGCTTAACTGACTGACCCACCCAGGTGCCCCACACTGAATTATGAAAAAAGAAAACTGTGTTCAAAATTCATAAATATTTTCTATTCTTTGCTGTTCTATGAACAGAAATGTTTCAAGTTATTCTTCTTGTGTGCTGCTTAAAATTTTGACCCATAACCAATTTTTCATAGTTTTTAACTTTAATAGGCTATGATCCTACATGTAGAGATGATGCGGTGATTCTTTACTATAACCCTGTCTGTTAACAGAATTCATCTCTATCTACAACCTTATTCTTTCCTTATTTCCAAATCCTCCACTTGGTTTTATTTAGAAGAAAAATAATTTCCTCAGCATAGTTAATTGCTTATTTGTAGACATAAAATTTCAAATAGCTTACCCCTAGGCAAACATCTACCTAGAAAAAAGAAAAATATTATCACCCATATTTCTCACCCAGCTGCCCATCACCCTCTACACAAAACATTGACTTATCAAAAGTAATTTAAGAATTGGCTTTTAATTTAAATAGTTATGTAAATGTCTTTCTGATATCTTAGGCTTCATTTAGAATAGTTATTCTCCTCAAAATAATTGAACTACAGAATATTTAATGATAGTAGTCTCTCTTCTACACACTTGAAAATTTGCTTCCACATCAAGACATTTTCAAGTTGGGAGTGCCTTTGTGGTTCAGTTGGTTAAGCACCCAACTTTTGATTTCAGCTCAGGTCATGATCTCACAGTTAATGAGTTCAGGCCCCACATTGGGCTCTGTGCTGACAGCATGGAGCCAGCTTGGAATTCTCTCTCTCTGTCTCTTGCTCTCAGTCTCTCTGCTCTTCCCCCACTTGCACTGTCTCTGTCTCTCTAAAAATAAATAAATAGAGCATAAAAAAAATTTTCAAATTGAAGGGAAGTTAATATTAACTTTGGAGACTTTATCTTTGTTGTAAATATGTTAGTAGGACGATGGCCCCTTGTCACTGACACAATTTCCGAGCCATTCCAAGATAGGCCTTTCATTATTCAAATACAAGTAGGCTTTGCTGGAGTAACACATACTTGTAATTGAAGGGGAACAGGTATATATTTGTCTCACTACATAGACTTTGGTTCTACAACCAAACTTGAGTTTATGACAGGGTTTCAATGATTACAAAGGATCTTTGCTTAAAAAGTATTCTTGTTTTCCCCGCTATTATTTTATTTGCTATTCATATGGTTTTCCTTATTATTGGGTGGAGAGTGTAATACCAGTGCTACTTACTTAGCATTTACATGGCACTTTATCTATAGAGTTATACAATGATTTTTTTAATGATATAGAATTATTACCATATTTTGCACTCTTATCACATTACTATAGGGATTGATTAATATGATTTGGAGTTAAATTTTATTTTTATTCCAAGCCACTAATGTG
This sequence comes from Cryptoprocta ferox, assembly GCA_028646485.1. NCBI lineage: Eukaryota > Metazoa > Chordata > Mammalia > Carnivora > Eupleridae > Cryptoprocta > Cryptoprocta ferox. Next base: position 94,408,028 of record CM053572.1, on the reverse strand, counting down.
TAACTTAAAGAAGGGTTTTTTATTTTCTTTTAAAGGATATTTATTCTCCAGAATATGGGAGAAATGAATAACAAACAACCCTCTCAGTAAAGTCAACTGGAGAGGCTTTTTATATCTCAAAACAATCCAAGTATTTTTTTACTGTTACAAAGCAAAAGGGTGACTATACTTGTATAGTTTGGATTATTGCCCTAGGAATGTGCTTAGTCTGTGTGTGTGTGTGTGTGTGTGTGTGTGTGTGAGCTAGAGAGAGAGAGAGAGAGAGAGAGACTAGGGGAGTCTTTATCTTAATGTACAACTAATATTCAAGAAGACTCAGACTAGTCCCTTAACCTCCTCCATATCTCATTTCCTGCAGCTGTCACAAAGAAAGTATTATCTTCCTTATCAAATTTATGAGACCAGAGAATAAGAATGTGCATGCAAATATTCTCAGAAAAAATAAAGCCCCAATTTCTAGGTGTAAGTTCATACTCATCTGGAAATGAAAGCTTAAGCGCTTTGATACTAAGCTATCACATGCCAAAGTTAATTAAGCAGTTGCTTGTATGATTGAGGTGATTAAAATGTCAACCTTAAATATTAACATATTGAACATAGATATATCCAGATATTGAAGTAGTAATATTATTTCTACTTGAATATTTAGTATAGTTGCTTCAATTTCATCTTTCATTTTTTTCTAAGGATTTTTGTAGTCTTTAATTTCATGTCTTCTCTTAGGAGATGATACTTATAATTAGCCTGAACTTCTCAATAACAGATTTATTGAACTTTCTATGCACAGTCTAGAAATTATGTTTCTCTTCAAAACCCATCTGTTGAATCTCTTTTTCTCACACCTGGACAATACCTATGACAAATCCTATAAGTTTTCTATTTATTTTAGAGTTGAGAATAATCTTGTTTTTAGATATTAAACTCTCATCTAAATTGATCTTTCAACCTCCCAATGAGTTTTGTTTTGTTTTTTTCTTCTATTCTTTTGATCAGGCTTGACCTAAGATTTGGCCTTTCCTTCTCTCGTATTATGCTGTTTTTGACTATTTTTTGAGATTGGAATGGAAGGAAAGAAGATAATTAAAGGAGCAGAAAGATCTTAATTTGTATTATCTGGTGAAAGATATGCAAATGCTGAGTTATTCTTTCATGGGGAAATTGAATGGGTTCTGTGAAGATACCCTCTTTCTCCTTCCCACTTTTGGGGATCTCTGGCATCGCACTATTCCCTGACATGAGTTATACTATATGATGGCTGATGTCAGATGACACCCCTTCAGCTCCACTCCAAAATATATCCACTGTGATTCCCTGCTAGCCTCATGTCACCAGATAGACAGTTTTTAAAGACAATTCCAACATAATTGCTTTTTTTGTTTTGTTTTGTTTTGGCATTCATTTAGCTCATGGGAAGGGAAGGAACGGAGGGAAGGAGGGAGGTAGGAAGGAAGGAAGGGAGAGAGGTAGGAAGAAAATATGAACTGATAGACTTAGCAAACTCCCTGTCAGATTCTGGAAGTGAAGATCTTTCTGACTCTATTCACTATTGGGGTCATTCAAACAAGCCTATTACCTTTAGACTTTTTCACGAGAGAATCAGGCTAGTCATTTGGACTGTTCAGATTATAGAGCATACAGGACAAATTTACCTAAGAGTTCTCTATCCACTCTCTATTCAGAGAGCACTAAGAAGCAGTTATGCAAGTTTTCTGTTTGGGGTAGGGATAATAATTGCCCTCCTTAGTTTTCCCTCACAGTGGACATCTATGAGTTGATTTCTTGACTTCCTTTTTAACTGTGTTGAGATAGAAGTGGAGCAAGTACCTCCATGGGAGGAGGGGATACGAAATTGCACAGCCCTTTCTACTCATAGGCCAATAACCTTCTTCTACAAGAACCCCTCTCTCATTGATTCCTTACACTTCTATTATGTGGCTCCAAGGTAGGTAAAGGAAAAGGAATCCATGACCTGTTTTAGCCTTCTCTAGAAAATTCTGCCTCTTTTTGGTAGCCTACCACAATTGTATTAAATGAGAGTCTTAACACTTCTCGCCTTTTTTTTTTTTTTTTCCTGTTCTCAACATTGGTCATGACAACAGGGAAAGTATATTTAATATTCTGTTCCCAGGGCACCTGAGTCGCTCAGTCAGTTAAGTGTCTGGTCTGACTTCAACTCCAGTCATGATTTCACAGTTCATGGGGTTCTAGCCCTGAGTCAGGCTCTCTGCAGACAGCTTAGAGCCTGGAGCCTGCTTTGGATTCTGTGTCTCCCTCTCTCTCTGCCCTTCCCCTTCTCTCTCTTTCTCTTTTTCTCATTCTCTCTCAAAAATAAATAAACATTAAAAATTTTTTTACTTAAAAAAAAAATCTGTTCCCTTTGCAATGTTTCTCCCAGACATTCACTAGCTAATTCACCTATTTCAAGTCTTTGCTCAAATATTACCTTCCCAATGAGACCTACACTGATTATTCAATGTAATATTGTAAACAACCCTCAACCTTGTACTCACAATTCCACTTACCCTCATCTATGTTTGATCTGTCCTTATACTTCAAGCCTTCATTAATTAAGTAGATAACTTTATTCCTTGTTGCTTACAGGTTTATTATTTTTACTTTTTATTTTCACCTCCCTTAGTGAGAAACTAGGATTGATGAAAGCAAAGTCACTAATTTGTCTCCTGATATAACCCAGGATTTTAGAGAAGGTCTTTGCCTCTAATAGATGTTTAATAATTCTTTTTTAATTAAATAATTAAAATTGCATTTTCTTTTCCCTCATATTTGTCTTTTTTTAAAAAAGAAAGAAAAGCCTTTTAATTTTCCCAACAGTATCTCACTCTAAGTTCAGCATACTTAGCTGCCAGTAAAAACAAAAAAGCAAATGGGTCCTACAGTGTAGTGTAGTCCTTAAAGAATTTAAGCAATGGAGCCACATTTGACCAGAATTTCAAGTCCTATCCCTACTATTACTTGATGGCCCTCAGTCACCTTCATATAGTCTTAGTGTCTTCATATAAAATAAGGAAGATAATAATTTTTTATAAGTTTATTCTGTGTAGTAAATGATATGATACATGTTAAGGGCTTCACACATAGTAATCAACCCTTGTATGTTGTCATTTTTATTATTGTTTTTGTTAATACTACAGGGTCTATTTCCTGGAGATATTCCTAGAAGCAGAAGTATCTTCTCCACCTCTGTTAAACTCTAAATTTTAGGAGAGTTTCTTAATAAAGAGAGTTTCTTAATAAAAATTCTCTAATTCTTCAGTCTCCTACCTCAACTTGTATAAGAAAAAAAAAATAGGAGAGAGGTCCCGAAGTTTGTAGAATGCCTATGCTAATCATTCATTTTAGGTCATTATTGTAAGCTTAATATTTCTAACATATGTTGATTAGATCCCAATATAATAAGAAAATATATGCTAACGTATGAAACTTTTTCTTGAAAATAGCTTTGTTAATATGCTAAGAAGGATCTATTTTCCAGAGATAGTGTGAAACCACTGTCTTTGGGTTTCTGAGCAAAATTACTCAACCCATTATTCAGAGCAAACACATGTTGTTACTCTTGATGAAAACAAGCAATGTGTTGAATCTGGAGATTAAGGAGGAAGGAGACAATCCAAGCTGATATTTTGCTATTCAATGTCATGACTAACTCTTCATTTTTCTTTGTGCCTAATAGGTCTGATCATAGAATTAAATTCAACATTATCTGTTACATAGGGTACTATATCAGTCATCCAAAGTATCTTTCTGATTCCAGTTTCACTGTCTACTAATTTACCACAGAGCAAAGAGACTTTCCTTCTATCAAATACTTTTTTTTAAGGGGCACCTGGGTGGCTCAGTCGGTTGAGCGTCCAGCTTCAGCTCAGGTCATGATCTCGCGGTTTGTGGGTTGGAGCCCTGCATCAGGCTCTGTGCTGACAGCTAGCTCAGAGCTTGGAGACTGTCTTCGGATTCTGTGTCTCCCTCTCTCTCTGACCCGCTCCTGCTCATTCTCTCTCTCTCTCTCTCTCTCTTTCTCAAAAATAAATAAAACATTAAAAAGAAATTTTAAAAAAACAAATATTTTTTTAAATAAAGAAAATTGAGATGTAATAAAATGTTCAGAATTTAGGTGTATAGTTAGATGAAATTTTTTCAAATGTATCCACTAGTATAGCCATCCCTCCTATATACATGTACATAACACACACACATACACACATTCATTTTTAATATATATTAGTTTCCCTCACACCTGCAGATTTTCTTGTGCCACTTTCCAATTAACTGCTTGTCTACTCTCCCTTTCCTCCCTTCTTCTGGTAGTCTTCCTTGTGACTTTTCTCACCATAGACTATTATTTTTTCCTTCTCTAGAACTTGATAGTGATGAAATCAACAGCTTCTGCCTAGCTTCTTTTGCCAAACAAGGTTTTTGAGACATAATAATAATTCATATATCATTAGTTCCTTTGTATTGTTTAGAATCCCATGGCATGAATTGCAACATGTTTACCCAGTCTTCTCTTGATGCATCCAATTTGAGGCAGTTTAAACAGAGCTGGCAAGAACATTACTGTACAAGTGTTTCTTTGGACCTTTTTTTTTCTCTTGGGAATGATGGGACATAGAATTAATTTATTTTTATATTATAAGAAATTATCAGAACAATCTTCTAACGTGTGACAGTTCAAGTTACTGCAAATCCTTACAACTTTAGGTATTGTCTGCCTTTGTGTTAGTTATCTATTTCTATATAAGCAGTTATCCAAAACATAAAAAAAAAAATCTCACAAGGTTTCTGAGGATCAGAAATCCAAGGGTGACTTAGCTAGATGATTCTGGTTCAGGATCTCTCATGAGGTTGCAATCAAGTTGTTGGACAGGGTTCCAGTTATCTGAAGGTGCTGGACAATCCATTCCCAAGTTCACTCCTATATTAATAGGAAGCTCCATTTCCTTGACCAGTGGTCTTTCCATGGTGATGGAGAGGTGGAGTGAAAAGAAAGAGTAGAGAGAGGGGGGAGGGGGAGAGAGAGAGAGAGAGACAGAGCACTCAAGATAGAAGCCACAGAATTGTATAATAAAATCTTAAAATTATGTACCAATACTATTGCCATGTGGTATTAGTAACAAAGAACAATCCTGATAAACAGTGGGAAAGGTTTAGGTAAAAGTGTGAATGTATGGATACCAGGAAGATAAGGATCACTGGGGACATGTCAGAAGCTGGTAACTAAAGCCTTTGGGGTTTTAACCATTATAATGGGAGTAAAGTTGTACCTATTCAGGGTTTTTTGTTCGTTTTGATTCATTTTATTATTGATTTGTAGGAGTACTTTATGAATTATAGATAAAAGTGCTTTGTCAGATATATGTAGTGAAAATACTTTTCAATCTATGGGCTTATTTACTAATTTACCTAGGTGAACAAAATGTTCAAATTTAAAGTACAATTCATCATTGTTTCTATTTTGGTTAGTGGTTTTTCTGTCCTATCTATGATATTTGCCTTCCCCAAGTTTGCAAAAATATTTTCATATTTTTTCTAGAGGCTTTGTAGTTATAGCTTTCTCTTTTAGTTCTTTGATCCATCTCAATTTTTTATTATTTTCACTTAATATGTTAGAGGATGAGATTCATTTCCCCTATACATTTATCCAATTGTCTCAGCCCTATTTTTTGAGCAAATTCTCCTTTTCTTATTGACATTCCTTTGCAATTTGTCAAAATATTATTAACATATATGTTGATGTCTGTTTCTGAAATTTGTATTCTATTCCATTGGTCTACTTGACTATTCTTAAATCAGTACCATATAACTTTGATCATTGGAGCCTTATACTACATCTTGAAACAAGGTGCTGAATATGAAATACATCCTTATGTGTTCTTCTTTTGCAAGATACCTGATTTGTCTATCTTACATCTTTTATCTCCTTATATATATATTTTTAGTAAATCTGTCAACTTATGCAAAAACAAAACAAAAATGGCCTGCTGTGTCTCTCTTGAAATGGCATTGAATATACACATCAAGTTAAAAATTATTGACATTTTGACAATGTTAAGACCTACAATCCATGGACATGGTTTATCTTTTTTTATGTTTAGGTTTTTTCAAATTCTTCTCACTAATTTATTGTATATTTCAATGCAGACACTGCACATTTTCCTTAAGTTTATTAAGTATTTTCTCATTTTACGTTCTGTTTTTAAATTATTTTCTGTTTATTACTATTATATAGGAAAACAATATATTTTGTATATGACTTTTATATCTTCTGGTATTTGTTCTAAAAGTTATTCCAGTAATTCTTATATATCCCTTATGATTTTTATATACAATATTGTTATCTCCAAATAAAGATAATTTTACTTCAGAATGACTTCTTGAAATACAAATATGGTTGTTACATTGCCACATTAAATGTTTGCAGTAACTCCTGTACTACCATAAGATCCAGTTGTCTTAACTAGACTTCCAGGTAATATACCATATATTTGTTATACAAAATGGAGACATTTTTATTGTGAAAGGGTATGATTATTTATAATTCTGTCCGGATCACAGGTGCCAGCTGGACCTTTCCCAGGCAAACTGGCAATGTGATTACTCAATATAGTCTTTCACGATCTGATCCCTGACAACCTCTACAGGGTCAGCTCTTGATTCCTCGTCAGACACAACTTGACTGCCACACTATTTTGTCATTTTCTTTCAAATGCTAGTTTCATTTTCCTATCTCCTTTACACATATTACTTTCAGAGCTTCTTACCTCTCTTCAGTTTTCTTTTAAAGATTTTGGAATTCTTTAATTCAGACTGTTCATTAGAGAGATATTTTAGGATTGGGGAATATTTTTAATATCAGTCTTTTCTACTTCATGGTTAAAAAGGAGAGGTCATAGTGAAGGATATTTAACTAAGCTAATTATCATATTGGAAAGGGTGAAAAAATATCCAGTAATAAAACCCTACCTAAATGGAGAAACAGCAAAACTTCCGAGTCACACCACATGTCACCTTACCCAAGTCTTTTATATAATACAATAAACAGCAAATAAAATCAACTCAGTAGCCAACATAATGGCCATGTTGGCCAGTAAATACTCCTTGAGACATGTGACTTTTCAAGTTCCCTTGTGGTCAACAGGCCATTTACATAGTTTCTGAGGTCCATTATGAGAGCTCTTTTTGTAGATCTGCTACCATTCCCATATGCAGCTCAGTGTCTCTGAGGAATAAGTATGAAAGTAAACTCTGTAGAGAATCATAATACAGAGGGGAAAGTTTTTCTCATTAATTTTATTCTTTGGACTTCAGATTCCAAGTAATCTCCTAAGCAGATTCTTAGTAGAAGTTTAGATATAAATGAAATTTATCAGAAAAATGCACATAAAGCAGAAGTTTGGAGATGGTGGTTACATACTCTGATTTAGATGATCTGAGTAGTGCCCTTTCTAATTTCTGTTTATTTTGTGAATCACATTTTGTTTAATCCATAGCCACTTTGCCGGCACTATGCCGGATGCTGAAAAGTATTGAATGAGACAAACCTAGTCCTTGCTCTTGTGGAAGTTACTTTCCAGAATAAAGACATGCTTTTAAAAACAAAACACTACACTATTTATTATATATTATAATCATACTTTTATCAATTTACTTACAGAAAATGTTGTATTTTATATTTATTTGTTTTACTTACTATCTCTGATTTAAAGAAATTATGTAATCAGATAAACATTTGATGCTCAATAATTTTTTCAACCCCTAGGTCCTTGTGATTCTGTCCATTTTCTTCTTGAAATAGGCTAACATGGGATGTCATTTGACTCTTGTTGAGCTTTAAATTGCTATGTTAAATGTGGAATGGTAATGAATGCAAAGCAGACAAATTTTTTCTTTCTTGTCTCCTTCCTTCCTGCCATAAATAAATATTTATTACATTCCCAACATTTGTTTGGCACTGTACTAGGGGATGGAGATAAAACCATGAGAAAAATAGATATCTTCTTAATCCTCTTAGACTTTGCAGTCTAGGGATAAACAGTAAACAAACTTCAAAGAGAGGTAAGAGTTGAAGAAATAATAAAAATGTGGTTTGATGGAGAATAGAAAAGAATTACTTTAGGTAGAATGGTCAGGGAAGGCCATTCTGACTAATGGTAAGAAATTCAGTTTATATGAATATTAAAAAATTCACCCATGAGAAGATTGAAGGGAAGATGCTTCTCAACAGAGGTAATAGTAGGTGCAAGGATCCTGAATGGAATAAGCACTTGTTGTGTGATTCAGGAATTAAAAAAAGACCAAGATGGCTGGAGGATAGTAACCAAGGATAAAAAAGTCAGGATATAGGATTCGGGAGGCAGAAATATACTTTCTTGTAGCTTTAGTGAAGCATTTGAATTATATTCTAGATAAGGGGTTTGTGTCAGGGGAAATGCCTCATATAATAATACCTTCATTTTTTTCTTAAGGAAGAAGTGTGTTTCTATGATTTGGGGAATGGTGAGAATTATAATTTGCCTACCAATTTTCAGTTGTTTGTAATTAACAAAATTTTTGCCTTTAACTTTCCTTAGAGATATATATAGAAGCTTTCTGTATTTTGCTACAAAGTCTTAGTGGGATCAAGAATTAGTTATTAATCCTGCTCTTATGTCAATTATTTGAAGTGTAGTAATTATTTTGTAGCATTGTTATGAAATGATTGCACTATATTTAACTAATGTGTTTAAACAGGTATGTTTTTATAAAGATGAATATTCTGTATCTAAGAAGTGGCAAAGATAGCCTCTTACTTCCAAATTAATCATTATGACTTAGGAGCAGTTATTAAGATGACTGAATTTTAGATTTTAAGGGATTCTCCGAGAGCATTAACAAAAGTACACTTATTTCCTATCCATAAACTATATTGTTGAATGTAATCTGTGAAAAACAAAGCCACGCAAAGTAATATTCCATCTAAAAAGCTGAAAGAGATCCAAATATCATTGTACCAATTCAAAAGGAAACCACATTTCTATTTCATTAATAAAATTCTTTTCTCCCCAGGAGATTTTTAAATGTTTATACTCAATTACCTCATACTTTAGTATATGGAAATTTCACGAAAATCTCATATTAAAGAATATTTTCAATGTTCAGTGATTTAATTTTACAGTATAATAGCTCTTTGTTTCATTTTTAAGTTAACATCGATTATAATTGACCTTTATTTGTAGGGCGTTGTATGAATTTTAACAACAACATAAATTCTTTTAATTCAGTATCGGGATAGTGAATGGTTCTATCACCCCCTCGTCCCAAAACAACTGCTTCCTACCACCCATTTGTAGTCCCACCATCCTCACCTTCCTTAACTCCTGGCAACAACTGGTCTGTTATTCATTAGTGTAGTTTTTTCCTTTTCAAGAATATTATCTAAGTAGAATCATCTAGTTGACTCCATATAGTGCCTTTGAGATTCATCCGAGTTATCAAGGTGTCAGTAAGCACACACAAAAAGAGGTTCAATGTTGTTAGTCATTAAACGTAAATGTACATTATGATACCACTATACACTTATCAGAATGGGTAAAATAAAAAAAAATACTGGCAAGACTAAGTGTTGGTAATGATGTGGAGCAACTGGAACTCTCAAACATTGCTAGTGGGAATAATTTGACAATCTTATGTAAGGTTAAACATACATACATACTAGTCAGCAATCTCTTATTTGCGTGGGAGAATTAAATGTCTTAGGGAATAATAACTTTAAAAATGGATTAACTAGATTATTTTTTTTTCTAGAATGCTTACACAAAATAATCACATTAAGTTTTTCCAGAGAAGATGGAAGTTTCTTTTATTTTGACTTGAGATTGTACTCTTGACTGTATTAATCAGGACCTTTTCATTGATAGTGATATCACTGAAATGGTAATCAGCAAGGTGATCTGCTTTGACACCACTGGTGATTATGTACCTGAGGACACTGGAAAGAATGGAAAGAATACGGTTAGGAAACACATAGGAAGAAGTATGGTTTCTGTGGGAACCTCTTTTTGTAATTTGTGCATTAAGTTATCAATCTCTTGAAAAAAGTAATAATATACTATCTAGAAAAGACACTAATTGACCTTGTTATTCCATTAAGCCACTCAGTACATGATACAAATTCATTATCATTTAAAGCTTTTAACCTTATTTCATGATACAGGGTCTAAGTTTGTTAATATATAAATGATACAAACGAGGCTTTTTCTATTAAAATTTTTAATTTGCCTATGAAACAGTGAGACAATTTAAAATGTGCTTAAACTGGGGCGAAGTTAGGATGATTTCAAATTCTATTGGGATTTCTTTTTTTTACATTGTTCTGGAATTCTAAGAACAAAAGTATGGACTCTATAAAATACATCTACAGATCACTTATTTATGCTCATTTTCAGTACAGAGTTTTTTTTGTTAACATCATATTTTCATAATGAATAATACAAAATAAATTAATGAATGGATAAAAATTTCTGTGACCTGGAGTATATAATTCCTAGTTATGTAAATTTACATTATAATGAGATAAAAATGGACTACTTAAAAAACAAGGGTAGGGAAATTGAGGAGGAAGAAAACTGAAAGATGAGACAAGACATGATTAATTTTTTAAAGTGATTAATTAAACGTTGATTTTGAGACAATGTTTTAGGCAGGAGGAGCCAAATAATAAAAACGTTAAGAGTGATCTAGAAGTAACTACGGTCACAGAGATAGTTTTGGAATTTGTATTGACTTGAACTTAAAGCTTATAGTGCAATTTTAGAAAATAAAGAAATAAAGAAGAGAAAAAAAATTCCTAGAATTATGTTCACTCAGATGTATGTATTTGTGTTGGTAAAATTCCACATAAAAGTGAAAATTCAATCAGCCACCTGAATTAATTAGCTCCATGTTTCCAAACATCTGAATATTAAATCAAATTGGAATATTTTATTTTCTGCTCTCACAGAATAGACTCCAAAGATAGGAATTTTCAATACATTTGAATACATTTGAATAAACATCTGAATATATGTAGATACTGCATACAATAGAATCAGCCTTCCCCTTTTCTTTTCTTCTCTTTTTTCTTTTCTTTTTTTTCTTTCCTCTCCTTCCCTTCCCTTCCCTTCTCTTCCCAAGATTTTATTTTTAAAGTAACGTACACCCAATGTTGGGCTTAAAATCATAACCCTGAGATCAAGAGTCACATGCTGTACTGACTAAGCCAGCCAGATGCCCCCATTCTTCATTTTCTTACACTGGTTTTCCATGACCCTTAAGCTATCTTAAATCTGGGACAGTTTAACCTTCGGGAGAAAGTACACAGAGGTTCTCCTATCCACCTGTGTGGCCTCCTTACAAATATGGGAGCAATTTTTATATGTGTGACTTTTATTTTGCTGGAAGAGCAAAAGTTGTATCAGTTCTTCAAAATATCTTATGTTCCAGAGAAAACCATCCTTCTTACTACATAAATTAAGATTTTGTAGCAAGTGCAAGAGCACATTCATAGAAATAAACTTAACATCAAGTTGGAGGTACTGCAGACAGAAATTAGTCATGGTCTACCATATGACAGTGTTTTTGTTAGTGCCTTGTGTTGTTAGTTAAGTGTTGCCTATTTCTAACTGTTCAGGTATTTATTTGTTTCCTCGAATTAAATGAAAAGGATTTTGATATCAGCATTGAACTTTCTACTTCTTTCCATCTGTAATTGTGCTCTGCACAAAAGAATCTCAAATACATGCTAATTAACGGAAGGATCAAGAAATCTAAATCTATAAGGCATTGTTTCCCAAATTTGGCTACCTTCATGGTTTTTGCCACATCTCAGTGACACCTGATCATTAATTTCCTTGATATTTTTCATAAAACTGGTATCTTTTTAAAGTAATTATTTTGTTTAACACATTTAATAATAAAAGAACATCTGGAAAATCATTTTTACTTTTCATAATACAAGACAACTGCAAAGTAAATATAATGAAACCAGGATAGTATTATCACATTTTAATTATATATTATTTTCTACTAGAAGTGCTAAGTTTGATGTTCTCCTTAGAAAGTAGATTAGTAAACTTGTGAATGTGGTTAAAGACAGTTTACAAATAAACCAAGACACTGTCCTTGATATAACTGAACATGCTAAAAGAAAATTAAAAAGGGAAAAAATTTCAAATTATATGATCAATGTTTTAATGCTATTTCTATGTGTCACCTAAAGCTGTCTTGGTTAGCAAGGACAAGTATCCTAAGTTCTGGGAAATACTGATACAGGATAATCTTAATAGGATATAAATTTTGAGGATATTGTTATCTTGAATTTGCAGTGTGCCTTGAAACACTAGTAAGTGACATTTGACTTGGTTGAGAGCAGTCACCGCAGTGATAGTTACTTTAGGAAGAGAAAGTCCAAGAGCTCTGCCACACTCTCTTGCACTAGCTTTTAATTCTGGCTTTACCTTAGAATTAGCTAAATGCCAATGTCTTGGTCCCATCCTAGATCAATTAAATCAGTATCTTAATTAAGGTAAGCCTTCAGCACTGGTATGTTTGTTTTTTTTAAACTATCTAGGTAATTTTAACATGCAGCCAGGGTAAGAACAACTGTATTAAACATCCAGTATATGCTGAACATTGTGCATTTCTAGTGAATAATAGTCATTGGATAAAGGAAGAAATAGAAAATAATTTCCTTAGAATAGAATATTTCTTGACTGTAAATAAAAAATTACATCCCTCTCTGACATTAGGTTATAGTTTATATATCTCTGTAGTTAAAGTTGGTTTTGGATTTTCATAGTAAGAGCATAACAACTCCATTCAAACTCCACGTGTATTTCTACAATGAGGGGTAGCAGTCCCCAAATTGTATTGGCCTACTTTGTCACCATGTTATCACAGTTCAACAAAAATACAAGTGCAGTGGCTAAATTCTGCTACCTAATAGAAAAAAATTGTTGCATGAGATCAACATAGTTATAGTCCCACTTAGGTTACTGCCTTTTAAAAGTTCCATATTAGTATATAGTTTGCAAGAAAAGTTGTCTCACTTTCCCAAGATCATTCAGGTTTTGAAGCTATAACTTTTACTTTGTGGCAAAGTTTACCCAAACAAGAATTTGAGAATATTATTTTTATCACTTGGGAAAAAAAATCACATAAAAGTACTTTATAAATAAAGGGATAATTAGGAATGTGCCAGTTTAATAATCATTATTATCCATGTAAATATCATTATTTACACCATAAGAATTCTTGTATTCATTGATATTTCTTTCTTAGCACCATTTACCATCAACACTTTATTTCTATTCTATCCAAGAGCTATAGACAGTGGTATCTGGTTTCTAGAGTTAGCCTCAGCCTTATTTCCTTTTTAATTCTCAAAGACATCTTTAGTGTATGTTATCTGAGTTTTCACATGCAAGGCATTACAGCATTTGACAGAAAAGGTAATGGCAATTACATGATGGCATATTATATAGACAGCTCATTTTAATATTAGCTATAATTGTTATATATGTACATTAAAAAATTTTTTTTATGTTTTTTTAAATTTATTTTTGAGAGACAGAGAGAGACAGCGCGAGCAGGGGAGGGTCAGAGAGAGAGGGAGACACAGAATCTGAAGACAGGCTCCGGGCTCTGAGCTGTCAGCACAGAGCCCGACGCGGGGCTCGAACCCACGAACCGTGAGATCATGACCTGAGCCGAAGCCTGACGCTTAACCGACTGAGCCACCCAGGCGCCCCATATGTACATTTTTAAAGAGTAAATTTTACCATGTGAATTTTGCCAACATTCAATTTTCAAAAATAACCCATACTCTCCTTGATTCATTCAGTATTTTGGAAACTATTTATTGTGTGTTTTGTCAAGTGGCAGGCACTTGGCAAATTTTCCAAAAATGACATTCTTGGAGACAGAAACATTTCCTGCTCTTAGGAAGCTAATGTTCTACTTTTTACACTCACACCTAAACCTAATTTTTAAATGCTTTGTTGTTGTTGTGAAGTAAAAATATATGCAAAGTACAAAAGGACAAAAGATGGCTCAATGAATCATCACAAAATCCATATAATCTTCAACCACAACTGACAATAAAGTATTGTTAATGTCCTAGAAAACATCCTCACCTCTTTCCTAATTTTCTTCTTCTTTCCCTTCCCCCAAAGAAACCATTGTTTTGACTTTCAGTTCTTTAGTTGAATTTTGCCTCTTATTAAATGTTTAAATATCTATTTATTTTTAGAGAGAGTGCACTAGTGGGGGAGGAGGTAGAAAGAGAGGAGATGAGAGAATCCCAAGCAGACATGGGGCTTAATCCCACAACCATGAGATCATGACCTGAGTCAAAATCAAGAGTCAGGCGTTTAACCAACTGAGCCACCCAGAAGTCCCTGCCTTTATTAAATTTTACATAAACAGAAACATAGCATGTGGGTGTGTGTATGTGAGTGTATGTATAGCATCTTTTGCTCAAATTTTTATTTTTCAGATTTCATTTTGCTGAATTTAGTAATAGTGCAGAAATTTGTATTGTTGTATAATATTATGTGAATATACCATATTTTATTGCTCCATTCTACTGGATTATGTTCTTATCTGCTTGGGTTATGTTTTATTTTATGATTATATCTATTACTAATAATGCAACCATCAATATTTTTGTACAAGTCTTTTAGTGGACGTGTTCATGTGTTTCTTTTCAAAATCTAGGGATGGACTTTTTAGGGTATAGATACATGGGTGATTATCATTAGCAGATAATGCCAAAATGTTTTCCTCCAGTAGTAAATGAGTCCTAGTTGCTCTACATTCTCCTACTTGTATTTAAGAACAGTTAAAATAAACAAAGAAGGATGGTGAAATGGCTAACCCAGAGAAAATGGACTTCAAGGATAATCCTAGATCTAACATTGATGGTTTTTTTCCGTGTACACTCCTTTACCCCAATCAGTGTTGCAGTTGCGTTTTCCACATTCTATTTCCTCACTTTATTAATTGTCCCAGATTTTACTGGGTGTTTGTAAAGCCCTCATGTTTTTTTGTGAAGCTAATTTCATCTTGGATACTAGTGGTAGGATAGTTAATCTAAAATGATGAACATAATCCCACCCTCTGGCCATAGATTGTAGTTTCAAATGTGTAAATTCACATGTATTTGGCTAGTGAATCACAAAATTAGACTTTCTGAGGACTTTCTTCTTTTTGAGAGAATTTCTGGAAGAATTTCTCTGTGTTTTCATAGTTATAAATATGGAGGTATAGACGTAAGGAACTGGAGTTAGCATTTCCTGACTGCAGAGTCAAGCCATCTTTGGGTTGAAGCTGACACCGTGGAGGATAGAAGGGTGAGGCAGAAAGAATCTGAGTTTTTAAATACACAGTATGAAGCTAACTAGAGTACCATGAAGCTCATCCTACATTAGGCTTTGTGATTATATATGCCAGTGCTTCCCAATTTAGTTTGAATGTTCTGATACTTGCCATGAAATTTATCTTAGCTAATAGAACCCCACAGACAGTTATTTGATATGGATCATTGGTGATTGCTAATTACAAAAACAGTTTGCATTTACACATTGGAATATATATGTGTGATAATGGACTCAGTCAAATAAGCATATTTACCCACAGCTGTTAACCTAATATCAAAAAATTGAACCTGGTAAGAGCTAAGGAAATCATAAATAAGACAATTCATTACCAGAATTGATACTTAGGGATTTACTTCCTTGCTGTAATGTTCCCCTTTTTGCATATACAGACAAGCAGAGAGCATTCCCAACAGGTTCTGCACAGTTTCCTTACATGTCATTACTGGGATGTACAGAATCGCATAGGCCACTAAAGCCCCTAGGTGAAAGAGTAATTGGTGCCCCAATGCTCTTGTTCACAGAACACCACAGTGTCCTGTGAAAACTCCCAGTCCTCTTGGACAATACAGAGTGGAGTCCCCTCTTTCCATGATCAGATTATGAGTTCACCTTCCATACCTGCTCTGACACTTTTTGCAGTGGCTGGAGGACATCCTTTAAAATGAACTGGTTGATGTGTATGCCTTGCCCCTGCAGTGTGCATGGCTCTCCAAGCTGAGAAAGAGTTTGAGATGCTTGATCACATCCATGAAGTTAATTTGTGAGCTCTGCTTTTTATTTTTAATGTTTATTTATTTTTGAGAGAAAGGGAGAGAGAGAGAAGAGAGAGCACAAGCAGGGGAGGGGCACTGAGAGTGGGAGACACAGAATCTGAAGCAGGCTTCAGGCTCTGAGCTGACGCAGGGCTTGAACTCACAAGCTGTGAGATCATGACCTGAGCCGAAGTCAGACGCTTAACTGACTAAGCCACCCAGGCGCCCCGTGAATTCTGCTTTTATTCCTTGGTATGGGGAGCTCAAATTCTTTGTATCTAGAATAGCAAGCTTATGAAATTTGAATACAATTAACTTTGTGCTGAAGGTGCCATACTATTATTAAGCTCAGGCATAAACTAATTTACTGTCCTAAAGGAAAATAAGCTTGAGCCACTATTTATTTTGAGTGATCTTATTTTTTCATGAATGTACAGTAGCAGATTCTTTGGACCCAATTTCTTTTTCAAAGCCTTGCGTAATAATGGTTAAATGTTTTGGTTTTGGTAAACTGAAGTAACTAGTGGTAAATACTGTTTTTCCTCACTGGCAAAATGGGGGTAATTACAGGAATTACCTGTGTTTTAAGGATTAAGTGGGAGAATATATGTGAATTCCTTAAAGTTATTCCTAGGACATGGTGAATATTGAAAACATTAAAATAATTGTTGGTATTATTATTTACCTCAGAAAAACTGGTTAGCAAGAATATTTATTCTTTCCACAAATCTTAATTAAGAATACACTCATGGAATTTATAGTCTAGTAATGGAGACAGACAATAAACAAATCAGGACACAGACATTGTAACAAATGCTGTGAAGCAATCACGGGACTGGCTATAGCATATGAAGGATGGGGTGGGTGACAGAGTTATATAAAACAATAAGGGATGACATTTATGTGAAGGTGATTTTTGTTGAAAAGTAAGAAGGAATAAGCCATGCCAAATACTGGTTTAGGAGGTGAAGAGAAGAAAAGATTGTAGGCAGGAAGGACTATATGTGTAAATGTACTGGAGTTTGGCCAAGTTTCTGGAACTGAACAAACTTGGGTAATGATGTAAGGAATAACACATTCTTCTGTTACTGATGCTTTTGGAATATGAGGATTCTCACTGGATTCTATGGTCTGATGAAAGTGTGAGGTAGAAAGGGATCCCTGTGAGAGTAGAGATTTATGTTATATAAGCAGTGGATATTCACGAGAGGTAATATTAACCCAGAGCAGAAAATCCAATGCATAGGAACTTTTAATAGAAAAGATTCAAAAGGTTTTATTTTGCTGACATTTATGTCTTGAGAGATTTATTTTGACATATAAAGTACCCTGTATTTCACTGATTGCACCTATAAAAGTAAACTGAGATTTGTATCAACAAAATATTGAAGCTAATGTTGGACAAGAATGAAACACGAATTATTTAAGAAGAGTTCAAGCATAAAAATGAATGAGTTTTTGCATATTTTTTTATTCTACTTACCTATATATATCAGAGAAAGAAAAAATATATATTCTGCCTTTATGATGCCCAATACCAGTAGGGTTTAAGATACCTGAATAAAATGACAAATGTTTTTATATCTCACCCAAGAATTTGCTGTTATATTTCCCTGGGAAGATACAATGATGAGATTTTTCCCCTCACAAAACTTAGATCTTTATTGAATTTCTGGAAATCTGAAATATATGGACTAAAATTTAAAATTCCATAAACTGCATGATTAATCTTTAGTCTCAAATGTTTAGAATATATACCAAAATTTGAATATTTAACATCTTCTATATAATTGAACTCTCACTGAACATTAATCAAGTATTTTTTTTGTTTTTCTTGAAAAATCTTTTAATGTTTGTTTATTTTTGAGAGAGAAAGAGAGAGACAGAGCATAAGTGGTGGAGGGGAAGAGAGAGAGGAAGACACAGAATCCAAAGCAGGCTCCAGGCTCTGAGCTGTCAGCACAGAGCCCAACCAGGGTTTGAACTCACAAGCCCCGAGATGATAACTTGAGCTGAAGTCAGAAGGTTAACCGACTGAGCCACCTAGCTGCCTTCTTTTTTTTTTTCCTAAGCCACCTTTATTTTTCTAAATAAAATCAATTTTTGTTTCTGATTATAAACATGAACTTAAAACATATTTGTAATCATGTATAAATGCAAATCATGCATAAAACTGTAAACATGAAAATAAAATATAATATAGTTTACAACATTGAGACTCAGAAGATCTAAATGGGGAATCTGGGAATCTGTATTTTTAAAGAGGCAATCCCACCCCATCCAGGAGTAAACATCACTGGTTTAAACACTGACTGAGATTCTCAAATTTTAATGTGCAGGTGAATCACTTGTGAATTTGTTAAAGATTTTGATTCAGGAATTTCAGTGGGGCCCAAGGTTATGCATTTGTATTAATATTTTAGGAGCTACTCATGTTGCTGGTCCAAGATTCGTGGTCAGATGGCTTTCTCCCATTTTTTAAAAAGCTTTCAAGGGTAAGGAGTGCCTGGGTCAGGTTAGGCATCTGACTTCTGCTTAGGTCGTGATCTCAGGGGTTCAGGAGTTCAAGCCCCACATTGGGCTCTGTGCTGACAGCTTAGAGCCTGGAGCCTGCTTTGGATTCTGCGTCTCCTTCTCTCTCTACCCTTCTCCTGCTTGCATGCTTCCTCTCTCTCTCTCTCTTTCAAAAATAAACATTGAAAAAATGATAGAAACTAAAAAATAAAAAGCTTTCAAGGATGAAAAATTTACAACCTTTTTGGGTATTGCCTTTGACAAATTTATACTCAGATTACAAAAAAAGTGTTTTTCAGTATGATAAGTTAATTTGAGTAATTTCAATTTTAGTTCTCTCTCTTTATAAGATTATTTTTTAAACTAAAGGGTACACGAACAAGTAATTGCTTGTAAAGTCTATTGCATTTGGATAATTGCCATTAGCTAGAAGTTGACTTTTACATTTGTGCTCAGAGCACTCAATGGACAAGTGCATTTTCTTGAATCATTATCGATCTATTTCCACCCAGGCCTTCTTATGGAGTTGATAGTTCCACAGAATGCCTTTTCTAATGATCAGACTTCATTTATTTCTAGACAGCCTACCTATAAATGAAGAAGTCTTGACTCCACAGAATTCTGGAGAAAGAAACAACCGATGTTGAATGAGAGAGGTGGTTATTTTCTTTTTTTAAGACAAATCTGGAAACAATCCCAGATTATGCATCAGTCCCATTAATTTAGACCTCAGCTGGGAAAACTCTAGAGAATAAAAACTTCATTTATTTATAATGTAAGGGTTCATTATTTTTCTTCCTGGAAAACATCTGTTTTTAGTTCTTCTCAGCATGTGTTAGATAAAAGCCTGGAAGTAGCTTCTATAGATTCAGGTTTTAGTTACATGGTTGGAGCTGTTGCTATAAATCTAACTGTTACAACAGTTACAACAGTAACTGTAACAACTGTTACAACAGTTACAACAGTTACTGTAACAACTGTTACAACAGTAACATAACAGCAATTACAACGGACCTGTTTTCAGGGCTATGTGTCCGGCACTGTGTGAAACACTTAATAACAATTATCTTAACCTGACACAAAAATATGCTAGAATACTAGCATTAATTCTATTTTAAAGATGATAACTTTGTGAAGTTTAGCAAGGTTAAATAACTTGCCCCTGGTCATAAAATAGTAAGTGATAGAGGAAAGACATGATGAATCCAGAAAGCAGACCTAGTACTTCCTAACTTCAAAATATATACTCTTAATTTCTTAACACTATTTTTTTAACTCTCTCTGGCTCAATAGGCATCCTCAAGTATGACAAAATCTGTTACTGACACTTTTATATGAAATAATACATTTGTTTATTGCTTTGTCATCTAATAGATGATGACTCTAAAAAATTACTGGTGCAATTCTAGAAAGTGGTATTCCTTCTAAGCAAGTATCCTTTGTTTTTTTTTACTTAATGTATGTTTCCTACTAGCCTGCAGCTGATGGTAACAACAGTAATACAGCACCATCATGCTTGGGTCATTTAGTTGTTAGTATGAGGAGTTGCTATAAGCAAGCAAACCAAATGATTTAATATTTCTTCCCTTCCCTTGAAGAAACTTTAATAGGGTGCGTTTGTCTGAAATAGAAAGAGACACAGAGAGAGATACACAGAGGGCAGGGGAAAGGAAGAGGGAGAGATTTTTTTAAGGCACTTTTGCATGGACGAATTAAATGGTGGTACAATTCCATTATGATGATGTTCAACGGGACAACCACATCCTTTTCTCAAAGTTGTTCAAGGGATTTGAAAGTTTCTTTGTCAGAGAGCTGTTTTTTCTTATTAAACTGGTAAGATTTAGGTCATAGGATTAGAGCTCTATTAGGCAGTGTTCAGCAGTGCTCTAGAGAAATGATGAATTGAGGCCCAAGAAGGATTTTCCTAGAAGAGAACTGGCCTCTGTCTTTGAGAGCTCCTTGAAGCTTTGTCCAGCCCATCATACCCTGAATGGGTGCTTTATGATATTTAAATGTTGTTTAAAGTTGTTATGCCAATTGAAGTGCAAGATGTAAGGCTGCTATGTTAGGTTTTATGCAGATGTGTGGCTCAGTTTTTATAACATTTCCTATTTATAAAGCTTTAAAGGAATAAAAGAGGAGATTACTTGCTTACTAGGTTGATCCATGCCAGTGATTACTCTTAAAATTCATCTCCCATGCTCATTCTCAAACCTGGTTAATCATGCAATCAGCTTATCAGCTTTCTTCTACCATATGTAGTCATCTATTTACCTATTCATACACATATATACATACATATATTATATATGTAAATTGATGAATGAGTATGATTGAAAAAAGGTAATAAATATGGTTTGTGTGTGTATGTACGTATGTATGTATGTATATTCAGGGTAATTAATGTGGCAGTGGTTTGATTACTGACCAGATCCATTCTGTACCATATATTTATAAAAATAAAATGAAGATGGGGATGGGACACTTTATATTTTAAGTTTGTAATTATTTAAATTACCATAAACCATAGAAGTAACCAACATTCACTGAATGCTGATAAAAATGAAAATGGCAGCTGTTGCAAGGTTTGCATTGCCTCTAGATCTGAAAAATGTAATCGTCTTGTGTGGGGGTTGAGGAGAGGGGAGTTGGACCTTGAGGCAGGGGGAAAAGCAAGGTCTAGGAATTCCAATACCTTTCCAAAGCCAGCCTTAACTTCTGGTCCAATTGTGGGGGGTTTCTGACAGGTTTGGGCACTGAAAACTGAGTCATAGGATATTATGTAGCTTTTTGATCACTCAAAGTAGGTAATTTCATTTATATAATTATAGTACATTAACCATTAGTATGAGTTTTCAGATTAGGAAATTTACCTTTAATAAAGACTGGTTTAAAGTCTACAACTGTATTTTTCTTCATAGTGCCAGATAAGATAAATGAACCGCCCTTGCTTTCAGTGCAAGTGAGGGGAAAAAATACACATACACATACCCTGAGGGAAGAAAAAGCACCAAGACCGACTTCTCCTTAGTACAATTGAGAGGGGAGAGGCTTGTCTGGCTGTTTGTGGGAGTGAATCTAATTATCAGTCTCTTACTCTCATTAATAGGTTGGAGCAAGTTAACTTCTTAGAGGAGGAAGTAGACATAGATATTACGTCTGAATTCTTAGACTACGTTATGATCATTTAAGCGTTATTTAAAATAGGTTAGGCTTTCACAAAAATCATTTTTTTCTTAAGTCCTTCATGTGGTTGGGCAGGTGAACGTCACCTATGGAAAAGACAAAAATAGCTTGTAAAACATGATATACTTAAAGATGGGAAGACAGAACATTCTGGAAAACTGAAGAGTACACTTTAATAAAGTTTAATCTACATTCGTGCAGTTTAATTAGCTAGACTAACCCTCAGTGAAAAATGTCATTGTCATCCATTGTAATACATCCTGTTTCATTTCTCATTTCCTCCCCAGTAGTCTGTGAGTAAAAGTCCTCTTAGATGAAGTCTATATGTTTCCTGACCAATATATTTTGTTTTCTTAGCCTCACTAGCCAAAAATCTGATGATGACTATGAAGATTATGCTTCTAACAAAACATGGGTCTTGACTCCAAAAGTTCCTGAGGGTGATGTCACTGTCATCTTAAATAACCTCCTGGAAGGATATGACAATAAACTACGGCCTGATATAGGAGGTATGTTAAAATATTTTGTGATATGGTATAGACAGAATCAAACACATTGGAAGAAAACATTAGCATATTTTAATAATCAGAAATACTTAATGATCATTACATGTTGTAAAAATAGATAAAGAATGTATAAATAGCATTCAGTCTTGAGGATCAGAGGGGCATTGATAAATGGAAAATTAAGAAAGATGATCTTCAAGTGAGGCATGAGAGCTAGAAATTCAAATTTCCCTAAATATCTTAGACAAAGGCAATAGAAGAAATGTGACCATTGCTTTATGAAGTAACATCAAAACCAAACAAGTAAATAATGGTAAAAGAAAGGAGGTATTAGTTACGTACTGCTGTGAAACAAAATATCACAACTCTCAGTGGCTTATAATAATAAGCATTTATTTAACACTTTGTCGGGGTGGTCAAAGCCAAATTGGGGCTGCTCATTTAAGAAAGCTGTATTGTCATTCTACTCCTGGGAGCAGCAGATTATTCAGGCATATCCTTCTCATGAAAATAACAAAGAACAAGACAGAAAGTAGAAACTCATAAGGATTAATGCTTGGGATTAGAACTAGTGTACTCACTTGTCTGTGTAGTATTAGCCAACACAAGTCGATGGTCAAGCGCCAAGTTGAGAGGCAGAGAAGTAGCCTAACTGGGGTAAATTCAGGGGCATAGATGGAGGGACTAGTGAAGAATTCAATCCAACACAGAAAATTAGGGCATGGCACTTTTAGGCAAAGTGGATAAAGATGAGAGAAAACATCCTTGTTCAATTGAGTTACAGAATATTATAAATCTTGTTCATTAACTGTTAAATGAAAATGGAGCACGTCCATTTGGTCATGGATGTAATACTACATGATTTTTAATATCGGTCATCTTTGACAAATAGGTGTGTATTGAGTTTCCATATGTTTTCCTCATATTATTTGATGAGTCACACGATTGAATAAGTCATTTAGGAAGATTGATTTTGTGTTGGCCAAGGTGTATGAGGATTAAGTGGTCATGAAAGTAATCAAAGAGGGAAATGTTTTAAAAACAACATAATATTTGTTGTGCTATAGGTCTACTTCATATTTTTTATGAACCACTAAGTAGTTATTTGTTCTTTATGGATCAAGTCAGATTATGATGCCCAAAAAGATTCTGGGGGTTGAAGAAAAATGGTAAAATGCAGGATATCTGAGAGAAGGCTGAAGAAAATCTAAGCAATGTTTTCTTATTTGTTCATTTTAGTGTAATTTTAAAGGATAATCAGTTTCAAAACTCTAATATGCTTAGTTACTGTATTTACTGCTAAAAAGGAGATTTTTTGAAAGTAAATAGTTGTTTAAATGTAATAAATTAGTCACGGACACCAAATTAGTTGCGAATAAATTACTTCTAATGTAGCAAAATAAATTTATTTCTAGAATAACACAGACTAAAACATTAAAATGTTTAATGCACATATCTTTATTATTCTCTTTAAAGTGAAGCCAACATTAATTCACACAGACATGTATGTGAACAGCATTGGTCCAGTGAATGCTATTAATATGGTAAGTTTTAATGATTTGTCAATTGTATTAACATATTAGTAAGGAGATGTGGGTTCATAAAAATAGCAAAGAATATGCTAACAAAAAATTCATAAGGGAGAGATTCTTTGAGATTTTTTCTCTATTGTAATATGAAGATAATTATAATTTGTTATGATCATATATACAAATTAATTTTTAAATTAATGTTATACTTAGGTTACATATATGTTATGTTACATATATGTTACATGTTTTATATATTATATATATTATACTTTTGAAATTAAACAATCATAGCTTACTTGGTAAGTACTGTTTACAAAATAAAATACAGTGTTCCACTAGTTTTTAGAAAATGATGGGGTACAGAAGACAGAGTTTGCTTCATACTGGAATTATTTATCAGAGAAAATAGTGCATTAGATATAATAATAAATGTAGCTTTGTTATTGTATGATTTTTTTGCCCAAATCTGACATAAGAAACTAGATTGGAGTCTAGAATAGAATAGAGTAGAACATGCTATAACATATAACATAACATAACCTTAGTGATACTGTAATTTTGAAATGATGTTTATCAAGCTAGCAATAAGAACGCTCTCTTGAGTCCGAGAGATGAGAAACTAAGTGTTCTCATTTACAGTGATAAAAAAAAGTATGCCACTTGTATACTCCAAGAAAGTATGTTTGTTTGTTTAACAATGAAACAAATACCAATAATTTTCTTCCTTATAACGAAAATTTTCAGCATATTTAGCATTCTAATGCAAATTGTAAATATTTAAGAAGAAGCTATATGTGTAGTTTATTTAAACATAGAACTTTTAATTTCAGGAATACTAGTCCCCAGAACTGTTACCCCAGGATAACATTTTATAATGCTGATTCAGTGAATCGTAAAGATTTTATTTTTGTGGATTTTATATATTTATTTATTTTTTGCTTCTTGACAAAATGTTGTTCAGAAATTATTTAATTACTTTATCTACTGGCACATCACTAATTAGTTGATAAAGAATTTCATAAGATTTAGGCTCCTTTCTTACTACTTGCAGTCTACAAATAAGGAGCAGAGTGATGAACGAGTGATGTGGCTGACCCTAGTGAAAATGTAGTCAGTTACAGTGAGATACCTCATCAGGAGGTGCAAAGAAATCACACAGAACAATGCAAGTGAGGTAAAAGAAGAAGATTCTAGTCTGCTCCTGATAGGCTATGTATTTTTGGGTAAATAAATAGTCTCCCCATTTTATGTATATTCTTCGTTATAAAATGGTGGTTGGTTGGTGGTATTGGACAGGAAATGTGGATGATTCCCATCACCCAGCTCTCAAATTCTAAGAACACTGAGTTTTTTCTCATTTATAGACATCAGTGAAATAAGTTATAAAATAATGTTAAGTAATATCTAGATATGACAAACCAGAACTTGGGTGTTCCTACTCTAGGTCTAATGACCTGAATTCATATTGCACTTACTTCTTTTTAGTTAAAGTCCATCACTTGACACTTTAGTGATATATACTTGAGGGTAATCATTACAGAATCATGCCCCATCTCGGCACTTTGAGAATATGCTTTGTGATGGAGTTAGCACAGTAGTAAAGATTATTTTTTAATTGGTTCATTTCCTCATGTTTAGTGAAAAGGACAACTATAATAGTAAAAATATTTTAAAAGTTACCTTGCATTGGGTTTTTGCTATCTGCCAGACCAAAACCACTTTATGTGCATTTTCCTTTTCCATCTTCACACTACCTAAGAAGACAGGTTCTTAAAGATCCCAATTTTATTATGAGGCAACTGAGCCTTCCTCCAGAGCTCCAGTTTCGGGCTGTTTTGAGTATTATGGACTTTCTTCACTCTTTAGCAGTGATTCTGAACCTACGTGATTGTTTTCCTCAAGATACACGTCGTAGTGTCTGAAGACAGTTTTAGCTATCATAATATCCAGAGGGTTGCAGGTGGTGGTGGTGGTGTGGGTGCTACCAGCATCCAGTGGGTAGGGGCCAAGAATGCTACTAGGCATTCTAACATACACAACACAGCCCCCAAAACAAAGAATTAACTGGCCCAAAGTAATGTGAGAAACTGCTCTACAGATACTGAATGCAAATCACTGTATTAAAACTATGATCTTTTGCTAGAATTTGTCGAAACAGGCCTATTTTTTCATAAAAATATCAATTTGTCTATAAAAGACAAATCTCCTCAGCAAAGCTTTTGCCTTCTTTTGGATTAATCAAAACCAGAGTAGCTTTGCTTTGTGTTGGTAATGAGAATACAAATGACAAATACAAACAAATGTTCCACATTACAACTTCGTGTTAAAAATGTTCTATTTCACCTTTTTTTTAAAAACAGGAATATACAATTGACATTTTTTTTGCCCAAACATGGTATGACAGACGTCTGAAATTTAACAGCACCATTAAAGTCCTCCGATTGAATAGCAACATGGTAGGGAAAATCTGGATTCCAGACACTTTCTTCAGAAACTCCAAGAAAGCTGATGCACACTGGATAACCACCCCTAATAGGATGCTGAGAATTTGGAATGATGGTCGAGTGCTCTACACTTTAAGGTATTCTTTTACAAAGGGAAAGGAATCCTCTCTGGGAATAAAACAAAGATCACCCCCACTCTTAAAACAAGAGGGATGAAAGAAATTTCAAACCTTCAGGGTGGGCATGTTTGACCAAAATAGTATGTGATAGTACAAAATTTGTATTTCATTCTGTTATCAATATGCTTTTTCAAAGTCATAGGTAGAACTTAACTTTCTTGACTGATGTGAGAACTCTGTTTTCTCACAGGGACATGAAATGTCTCTTGACTTTGTAAGATTGCCTGATCTTTGTGCCAGTTTGGGCTTTTGCAAATGTGTCCTGCTACTTTAAAATAAAGAGATTAAAACACAGTTTGCATTGGGATCACCAGTTGTTATGCTTGGAAATGTCTCTGTTTCTAAGGAAACCATTGGTAAAGGAGAAATTTTGGTGTGGAGGTCTCTCGTACCTGCTTCTCTTTTCACTGCACAATAACAAGTAACTACAATGAGTTCAATCTGTCAGCTCCCACTCCCCACTACACTGATAGGCTATTTGACTTAATTTATTGGCTATTTTGGGAATAGACTTCTTTAGGGATAACTTGAAGGAAGGTGTCTTTTATTTTTGGAACTTAAATATGAAATAACTTTAGGGAGATTTTCTACTTAAATTCCTGTATGCCATTATCTTAGCACTTCATTTTATTTATTTATTTATTTATTTATTTATTTACTATTTTTAAAATGTTTATTTTTGAGAGAGTGCAAGTAGGGGAGGGGCAGAGAGGGGGGACAGAAGATCTGAAGCAGACTGTGCACTGAGAGCAATGAGCCTGATGTGGGGTTCAAACTCACAAACTGCCAAGATCATGACCTGAGCTGAAGTCGGATGCCCAACTGACAGAGCCATTCAGGCGCCCTGGTGAAAGTATATTATTAAACAACATAATAGATAAGTATATAGACTTAAGAACCAGACACATCTGGCTTTGGTTCTTAGCTCTATTTGACTATCAATATGAATTAGGGCAACTCTACAGAATTTCTATGTATATGACTTAAGGGCAGCTATCTGGTTGCAGGGATCTTGGTGCTAGAAGATATATCTCAAAGCTTTATTAGTAAGTTTAATGTTTTTACTTGGTAACATTTTTATTTAGAGAAATTAGGTAGGAATTGATGGAGATTATTGGAAAGAATGTATCACCACCCCCATGACTCATGCCCCTACCCAAGATCAGTGACTAGGAAAAATGGCCACAATTACAAAAGGAATTCATTGTGTATAGTTTGGATTCATAACGGGTTTCATTAAATGCGAGATAAGGTAATGACTGAACTTAGAATATAGTGGAAATAAAAGTTTGATAAATCAGAGCTCAGTCTAGCTTTTGAAAAATTAAGTCACTCACTATCTCAAGTCCCTTTATTGTCCTCATAACTATAGTCATTTTTTACTTGTATTAATTTGTAGAATCTCAATCCAATATTTAATTATGGAAATGACCTCAAAAACTCCACTCATATGATTCAAAGTTTGAATAAGTTGTGAATCTATACAGAGATGACTTTATTCTTGTTGCTAATCTATGTTATAAATATTTGTGTGTGCATAGATTATATATGTATCTGTCTTTGTATTTGCAATCTTTCTAAAGGTGTTTTCAATTTTAATAATTCAAGTTTAACTTGAAAATAATGAAATATCAAATTTAATTATCATTTCACTTATGAATAAAACTAACCTTTTCTTTTGAAGAACATATAATTATTGAATGACAATGATTAAAACCTTCAGTTTTGGAGACAAATAATGTCAAATCTCAACTGTGCTGCTAGTTTTGTGACTTTGAACATGTTAAAGTACAATAAAGCCATAATAACATTTATTAAATGAAAGAAGAATTTATCATATCCAGTGCCACATGGATGATTAAAGGCTGAATAATTATTACTTATATTTTAAGATCAGTAGTTGCTCTATTATATAATAGAAAAATGAAACCTCCTCAATTAAAAATAATGCTGAATAGTAAAATCTTTTAAAATTAATATTTCTAAAATAATACTTTTATTAGTTCAAGATTATTATCTGTACATTGTAATAAATATAGCTAACAAATAAGAAATCTTAAAAATAATCAACCCATCACCATTACAATTTTAGAATATATTAGTACTTGTCCAAAGATAGTCAAAACATCTGGGACTCCATTAACTTTCTCCCTCCTAGAGTCTTAGGCTATATCGAGGTCCAGAAAAATCTGTACCTTTAATAAGCACCCCAGATGCAAACTAATTTTGGCTTACTAGCAAACATTTTTCAAATATGTATGTATATGTGTATTTAACATTTCTTGTTGCCAATAAGTATTCTTCTACTCTATAACATCAGTTTAATGGCTTCATAGTGTTCCATTATAAGAATACATAATACTCCACTGTGAAATATAAGTATTTTAAAACTCACATATAGTAATTTAAATCTAACAACTACCAAGTACTTACAAACAGAAGGTTCTGCTTTAATTAGATAAGATCTGAGAATTATCAGCATTCATTTACATGCAAACACTAAATGAGCTTAAGTTCCTAAAACAGTTTGTTCTGTTAACTTAAATATATTCACCGAGCAATCTCATGTGTGCAATTATTTTGCCAAAAAATTACGTGGTCATAAATTTTGGAAAAAATGGAATGAGGTCAAAGAGAGCCTATTGTTTGGTCTGTGAAAATGAATGGATGACATTAAATCTTAAGTAATTTTCTCCTGGACTTGGTGGGTTTCTTCAGGGAGAATTATCTTGAATTATCAATAAGAATGTGAGACATATTCTCCAGGAACAAAGATGAAGAATAGTAATTAAAAATTGTATTCATGTACATTCTTAAAACTGTGTCTAAACTCTATTTACATTTCATGTCCTTCTGTTAAGGTTGACAATTGATGCAGAGTGCCAATTGCAGTTGCACAATTTTCCAATGGACGAACATTCCTGCCCCTTGGAGTTCTCCAGCTGTAAGTAATCTCATTCTGTATTCTGTATCCTCTCTCACCAGCAGTTTCCTAATTTCAATGCCAACTAATTGAGAGACTCCTAGAGAATGCAGAAACAAGCAATGTTGTTGACTTTGAAGATTTTGACAGTTACTTTCATCATAATACCAGCTTAGCCTTATTAGAGTGATTCCTGCAAGAAAAAGATCTATTTTTTTTAGAACTTACAAGTAGGTTTCACTGGGGTATAAATTTTTAATAAATTCACAGTGGTTGCCTGGAGACATCTTTCTTTTCTTTTTTAATTTTTATTTAGTTTTGAGAGAAAGAAAGTGCGTGGGGGAGGGGCAGAGAGAGAGGGAGACACAGAACCCAAGGCAGGCTCCAGGTTCTGAGCTGTCAGCACAAAACCTGAAGGATTGTAAAGCCAGGCCTGGACTCAATGGAAAGGTACAGTGGTGTATTTTACATCCTTCCCTGCTCCCACTGACCCCCTATTGGCTCAGAAGAGGAGACTGGCAATGTCTTTGCTACTTATTTTCTCCCTTACCTAGCAGGAGGTACATAGATTTAACAGTGTCATCTGCTTATTTCAATTTCAGTATGCATGTTAAAGATATAAAAATTGAAAATTACCTACTTCATCTGGAGTTTGAGTAATATCTAAAACTACTTATCTACAACTGAGTAAAAGACTAATTTTAGCGTCTTAAGAATCTAGTTCAAATCTCAACTCCATCACTATAGACTTGAGCAAATTATTAAATTTTCCAGTGAGTCTACAATCTCAGGTGCCCAACAGAGATGATGAGGCGTGCCCACCACAATTTTGTTTTATTGATGTAATATATGTAAAATGCTTGGTATGCTACTTCACACACAATAAAATTCAGTAAAGAGCTCTATTTTTTTATTAAGTAGTATTATTATCACACAATAGACTATATAGCAAGATGATCTGTTATGATTCTAATACAAATAAAGCTTCATAGATATTTCCTGCCTGAACTAAACCCAAGCTTTAGTTTCCCCCAGATGTTTGTCTCACTATTTGTTGAGCATCCATGTTAGGCTTCTCACCTCTTTCTTATTTTTGTTCTGCCAACTATGCACACTAGGCAGAATGAAAAACTGATTACGAATTTTAAGTTTATATTTCTATAAATAGAATTTCCCAGGCAGGAAGTGACAGAGACTCATATGAAACAACTAAATCATAATAACTATCCTTTCAAAAAGAAAAAAAAATCAATGATGAGAGAAGCAATCATCTGTTCATCATTACATCAATTTCAGAAGGAACTAGAGGAAAAATATCACTATATATCATATCTATTTAGAAATGTTCCCATTATATTGGGGCACCTGGGTGGCTCAGTTGGTTAAGCGTCTGACTTTGGCTCAAGTTATGATCTCATGGGTTTGTGAGTTTGAGTCCCACATCTGTCTCTGTGCTGACAGCTCAGAGCCTGGAGTCAGCTTCATATTCTATGTATCCCTCTCTCTCTGCCCCTCCCCGCCCACATTCTCTGCTTCTCTTTCTCTCAAAAATAAAACAAAACATTATAAAAATGATAAAGGAAAAGTTCCCATTATAAATTTTTTTCATATGTTTTACTTTATCCAAGAATGGAATTTTTTAAGTAAAATCTTTCCCAATCTTTAGGAGTTGAGACTTATTTTCTATTAATTTTTCAACAGGGACTACTCTTCTGAATCAGCTAAAATCTAAGAGCTGGTGATTTCTGTATCTTTAGGTCACTGACAACTGTCTTCTGTACCCAAACACAACTTAATGTTACTTATTATTATCAAAAAAGTTAAATCGCCAACATGTTCTCCATAGGGTGTTCCCTAACATCATCATTCTTTTTCTTGTTTTTCAGCACATTCTGTCCCTCTACCCCTGCTCCGTACCAGTCTGGGGAATCATGCTTTCTTTTTCCTTTCATCTTAATTGATAAACACATAATACACAACTAGTTGGACCAAAAGAAAAGAAAAGGGGATCACGTAAGGGATCCTATTCTAGGTAGTCAATCAGCCTCCATAATTAAGAGTTATGTAGCATTACTAGTCCATAAATAGTTGAGATGATATCTATTTTTATTTATCATCTATCATTTATCTATCAGCTATCTATTCATCTATCTGTTTTTACTTGAGTTAATTTTATTTTTTCTTTTAGATTTTATTTTTAAGTGATCTCTACACCCAATGTGAGGCTTGAACTTGCAACCCTGAGATCAAGACTTGCATGATCTAGTGACTGAGCCAGCCAGGCATCCCTAGGTAGTTTATTCTAAAATTTACTTAATCATGTTTATCCATTTAACAAATACACATTGGCCATCAGTTTCATGAAATAAGTACTACCATCATCTCCATAAAGAAGCAAATAATTTAGGGGGAAAAAACTGAAGAAACGTCTCTAGGGTATTATGGCTAGCAAATGGTACTGATAATCACTACATAAACAGTGCAGTACCTCTTTCATGAAGGCTTTCTGTTTTCTTGGCTGAACATGATTGACTTCTTCAGAATCTACAATAGTGCTCATTGGTATCTTCCCCTTGGCCTTTCTACTTACTGCCTTTTTTTTTTTAAGTTTATTTATTTTGAGGGGGGTGCACAGAGAGAGAGGGAGAGAGAGAGAAGGAGAATGCCAAGCAGGCTTTGCACTGTTAGTACAGAGCCTGATATGGGTCTCAGGCTCATGAACCACATGATCATGACCTGAACCGAAACCAAGCATTGGATGCTTAATGGACTGAGCCACCCAGGTGTTCCTCTACTTATTGCTATTAATTGTAGATTTCTGCATGTATTAAAACGAAGTACCAATAAATTGAGAGAAAGAATAATGTAAATAGTTGAGGTTGTTTTCCCCAGTCATCTTCCACTCCAAGGGCATATGCTGGAGAGGCATTTGAGTCTCCTCTTCTGTTATTTTCTGTTTCTGCATGACTCTCAAAACTTTGCCTTGTTTACTCCTCTTCATCATGAAATAATATCTTGCATATGTACTATATGTACTATTTATGATATACTGGTTATTTTTTATATGCAGATAATGTAAACCATGCATATAGTATACACGAAACCGTGTATAGCATACCTTCTATGCAAATTAAGTGATTTTCAAGGGTTATTTTGACCTCATGACTTTTTAACTTCTTGTTGGGATAAGCTGTCATTCCATTTATTTTCTCTATTGTGATGTTTTTTACTCAGGATCCTTTTCTAACTTACAACTCCATCTTTCTCATACTTAACTCAGGGCCTTTTTCATGGAAGGTGGTCACTACATACATTCATTTATAAATAATTTTAAATGTGTGCTTTTTCATCTCACGGCAGATGGCTATCCACGTGAAGAAATTGTCTACCAATGGAAGCGTAGTTCTGTTGAAGTAGGTGACACAAGATCTTGGAGGCTTTATCAATTTTCATTTGTTGGACTGAGAAACACCACGGAAGTAGTGAAGACAACTTCTGGTAAGATGCACTTGAAAAGGATTTTGAGTGACCCCTTCCAGAGTTAAAATTCTGGTATAAATAATTCAGAAGACTTTTCAGTATCTGTATACAAATGATATGCAGAAAATTAAATGAAGTGTTTTAATTTACCAGAGAAAATTATAATTGGTATTCTAGCATAATAGGTAAATATAAATGGATTCTAACAGTTTGAAGCAAAATGGATTAAAATTGGATTAATAATTTATTTGCTTAATTTCTTTAAGCAAAATAAGTAGCAATTATTTTAAAAGCAGAAAATATTTATTAGCTGTTGGCGTAATGTTTTCTTTAGGAAATAGGTTTTATGGTATATTGAAATAGCAGCATTTAAAATAATCACACAGGGAAAATTAACTTTCTACAAATACAGAAGTGTGATCATAATGGATATGGGCTGATTCTCCATTCAGTAATTAAATATTTTGAACTGGCTTTATCATGGACAAAGAACCGGCCTGGTTTCAAATCCCAACTCCATCAGTTACTAGCTATAGATATTTAGAAAATTACTGAACTTCTCAGGATTAACTCTCCCATATAACTATGTGGACAAAAGACCTGTTTCACAGGCATACTATGTGTATAAAGAAAAAAAAAGAGAGTGCTTAGAATGATACCTGGCACTTAGTGAGCATTCAATAAATAGTAGCTTTTACTAATATTATATTTCTCAAGTGCGTGTGGGACCTAATGTGGTCAGGACCTCAGATTATTTAAAAGAAGCTGAAAATCCTTATTTTTATAACAAATATCATGACTTTTAATGGTATTAATTGAATTTATGTAAAAACCACATAGTATAATTTAAACCTATTTCAGAGACCATGTCTGTCTTCTGGGTAGCCAGTATAAACCCTCTGCAATGTTGGGTACATACTTCATGCAAATTATTCCAGCTACCCCTTTTAAAATTAAGTGACTTTAATATGTCCCAGTTTCAAATCTTAACACTGGGTTCTCAGCTTACTGTCTATTAAGACATGTATTTTGATATGTATTCCGATGAGTTTAGCTGTTTTCTGTTGATTTATTTACACATACCTATTTTTTTCCCTGAAATTCATAGGACATACTTTTGTGTTGACTAATTTGGAATAAAGTCTTGGTCTACTGTACATAGAGAAGCAAATTAAGGATCTATGCAAAAATAGAAATTTAAGATTATATCTTCATAACCATCATCCTCCAAATCAAAGAACTATCTGGTATAACACTGTTATCAACAGTGTTTGGAGATTGCTCCAACTCTTAATCTGCAAAAAGAATATAAAAGAAGGTCAAAGAAATGCTTGAGTATATTTTTGAAAAGTGGCCTTCTGTTCCCTTATTCACTGCAAATCCTGAACATCAAGTACTAGAACAGTCTTTTATTTGGTCCCTAAAAAAGATTTAGGATTGCCTTAGAACTGGTTTTCCATCTGTGAAAGGAAGAACATGTGTAAAAATAATCTCTAAGTCTGCATGCTTCCAGAATGAGAAATTGGGCATTAAATTGTGTTGTATATTCATATTTCTGTAATTGCTCCAACACCCTAAAACAGAACCCCAAAACTGATGACTGGCCAGTCTTTTTAGTCATTTGAGCCCAGAGGGGCATTAAAACCAAATGGTGGTAAGGGAAGGATTGACTTTATATCACAAGGCCTAAATCATTCCCTCCCCAATATTTCATATTAAGAATGATCTAGAGTATTTACTGTCTATTAAGAGATATTTCCAGAAGAAAATGACCTACTTACTTAAAGCATGTCAAGAAATATTACCAACGTGTCACAAAGTTATTAATCTTCCTAGGGAAATTAAAGCAAAACTGCATTGATATCAGATTTGATATTGAGTAGCATCATTTAATTGATTGCATCAATTGTTGTGAATTTTAATACAGTGGTTAGCATCCCTATTGGTCTTGTTGTCCACTGCCTGCTCCTGCTTGTTTGTATTTTGTGTGCAGTGCCATTTTAGTTGTATCCATGAAGAGAAAGGACCGAATGGAAACTTAACACCAATGCTGAGAGGCAGCCTGATTCTTCTGACAGTTGATTTTGTAATGACTAGAAGTTTCTGCATGACACCCTTTTGTTTGATTTCTGATGCCTTTCTTACCTTCAAAGCAGAGCTTTATAACTAGTTAATATCTACAAAGAAGTTATAAAAACAGCTTTCTTGGGAAATTATCAGAAGATAAAATTTATACTCCTTTTAAATTACAGCCATTATTACAATGAGATTTTCTCCTAGACTTACAGTAAATGTATATCAGTTTAAGAAGCCTTGGTCAAAACTGGGTGAGAATATTGCCTATAATCAGACATAGCTTACTGCAAGGCTTCCTAACCTTCATTCATTCAAGCCCACCTCTCATGACTTTATTATATCCAAATGGTGACTATATTGCTAATTCCTTAGTATTTTTTCTTTAAATTGATTTATTATTATTATTAGGAAAATGAATTTTTTTTAAAGAAAGTTCATATTAGGGCCATAATTGGAAAAGTAGAAGCATTTGACACAATAGAAGTTGATACAAAAATATAATGAAAAGCAAACAAATGTTCTTAAACTTTAAGTGCATATATTTGTGTTCTGCAGACTGAGTATATTGAAAATGAGAGAAAAAACAGTATTTGAGAAATGGGGAAGTTCAGCTGGCACCAAAGTAAAACATTTCATAGATGTAAACAGAAGAGTAGAAGGACCATTCCACAGGAAAAAATCTTCTCACCATGAAATCCAATGTCATTTGTGACAACCTTGCACACACCACCTGAATCTTCTTAATTTCCCACCAGTCACATCTGTATCACACTTGAGAAAAATATTGCCTTGGTGGTAGATTGATAGGACTTGAAGAACACCTTTAGTTCACAGTCAATACATCAAAACAGATTCTGCATCCATGATTTTTTCTCCAAACCATCATGTCTTTATAATTGCGGTACATCTGGGAATAGCACCATCATTGTCTCAGTGAGCCAGGCGTGAACAGTCAGTCATGTCTCTACCTCCCACCTCTAATGAATCACAAAGGCACTTATGCCTCTGAAGCATCTTGTGTAACTGTCCTCTTTTCTGTTGCCATTGCCACTGTCCTAGTTCAGGATTTTGTCTGTTCTCATCTGGACAATGTTCGTAGCCTAT
The DNA here is from genome assembly GCA_028646485.1 of Cryptoprocta ferox. Lineage (NCBI taxonomy): Eukaryota > Metazoa > Chordata > Mammalia > Carnivora > Eupleridae > Cryptoprocta > Cryptoprocta ferox. Next base: position 94,371,922 of record CM053572.1, on the reverse strand, counting down.
TAAGTTACGTCCCTGCTGTCAGTCTCTCTCTTCCACAGTCTATCTTTCACACATTAATCATAAAGGCTAGCGGTTACTGAACACTAACTATATGCACTATAGCAAACCTTTTATCCAAACAACCTACTTGAATTCTCATAGCCATGGTCCTATTTCCTACACATCACACCAAAGGCATCACTGTAGATGAGGAAACAGACTTCTAGAAGCTCACTTACTACAGGGATCAGTTACAAAAGCTGGGCTGTAAGTTCAAGTGATTTGCTCCTAGACTTGTGCTCTTAATTATTACACTATTTTATTCCCACTGTGGCCCTGTGGGTCTTCTGAAAACACAACTTTCACCATGTTTCATGAATTTGGTAGGTCAATTAAGCACAAGCTTTTGTTCTCGGGAAATTTCTGCCTAGTTTTCTATAATTTCCCACCTTGTGACAGAACTAATCAAATTGTATTTTCCTGAATATAACTAGCCAATCCTATACACACACTGAATCTTAGTTTTTCTCTTCTGAATAGCTTCTCAACTCATCCCTACCTTCTTTATGACTTTAAGGTTTAAAAGCATTGCATCTCCTCAATGCCATCAAACAACTTGGAGCAATTTTTAAAGAATGTGTACTTTTGGAGTCAGGCAACTCAAGTTTGAATACTGGCTTGTATAAATTATTTAATATGTTTAAGCTTAGTATCACCAATATTTCAGGGTTGTTCTGAGGATTAAGTAAGATACTCCATTAAAAATGCTTAAAACTTTCTCTGACACATAGAAAAGACTCTGTAATGGAAGACATACATTCTTATTAATAATTATCATCATCATCATCATCATTCCATTAACTCTCCCTCAGAGCATTTTTACCTACCTTATGAAGACATAATTTCTGCTTTGTGTTGCTTAAGGCACCTTTTCTCTGCACTAATTTTATTATTTATTTATTTTTTATTTATTCATTCATTCATTCATTTTAATTTAAATTTTAGTTAACATATAGTGCAATATTGGTTTCAGGAGTTAGAATTCAGTGATTAATCACTTACATACATCACTTATATACAACACCCAGTACTCATCACAAGTGCCCATTTTAATACCCATGAGTCATCTGGCCCATCCCCCACCCCCTCTGTCTCTTCTGGTTTGCTTCCCTCTCTTCTCTTTCCCCCTCTTCTTCCTGTGTGTTCATCTGTTTGTTTCTTAAATTCCACATCTGAGTGAAATTATATGGTATTTGTCTTTCTCTGAGTGACTTATCTCGCTTAGCATAATACTCCCTAGCTCCATCTCCATTAGTGCAAATGGCAAGATTTCATTATTTTGGATGTGTGAGTAATATTCTATTGTGTATCTTTGTGTGTGTGTGTATGTATGTGTGTGTGTGTGTATATATATATATATATATATATATATATATATATATATATCACATATTCTTTATTCATTCATCAGTCAGTGGACATTTGGGCTCTCTCCATAGTTTGGCTATTGTTGACAATGCTGCCATAAACTCTGGGATGCATGTACCCCCTTTGAATCTGTATTTTTTTATCCTTTGAGTAAATACCTAATAGTGGAATTGCTGGATTATAGGGCTTAGGCACTTTTTATTTACCCTTTTTTTTGTCCCCTCATTCCAGTAAATCACAAATTTCACAACAGAAGCCTTCTTTTAATCATCTTTGTATCCATGTTATTAGGATAGTGGCATGCTTAGAGTTGTTGATTAGTAGCAATTGCAGAATTGATTGCTTATGACAATTACATTAATAAAACTGTAAAATTTCCCTCAATTTAGTAAGCAGTGCAGAATTCTATTATGTATATTCCTATTACTCATTGTTTACTCTAAAGTAGAAGAATTTGTTCTTTCTGATCATGTCGCCATTGCCAGTTCACCAAATTATCTACATGATTTTTAGTATCAAGCAGAACTTTGTTCTTTCATGTTCCCTCATGTTCTCATCCCAAAATGTGGGCTAGAAAAATGGGCAAATAAGGAGAACATGTGATCCAAATGCCATCATTCTGAATCAAAAAGAATGTATCACATTCTTCCTATATTAAAATGCCATTAAAGCTTCCATATTTTCTTTAGGATGCAAACTTCAGTGTTTCATGAAATATCCTCATAAATCTTTTGGTAAACTCATGAACATTAGATATTATTTACTTTTTTTGTCTTTAATTCACCATTTTGGTTAGGATTCCTTGTGCTTATTATATTTTCCTAATTTCTATTATGAGAAACACATAAATAGTAAAATAAAAAGTCCATGTACCACTAAATTTACCTTACTTTCCAACAGTGCTGGTCAGACTACAATTTTGGAAATACCAGCTCTGTGGATAAAGTCCATGTTCATTGCTTCATTTGTAAAATATTTATAATCTACCCTATTCCTTCAAACCTTGACCACTATTCTCCCCCCATACCCTTAATCTCCCTGAGGTATTCTGTATAGGTAGTATGTATTTCATGTCTTTGTGTCCTGTGTTCCTTATTTAATACCAAGTTCAAGTCCAACCTTCTCTACCTGTATCAGTGTATACATATTGATCAAATAATTCTCCAAATAGAAAAAATAGTAGCTCTGACCTTCCAGGATATGTTTTAATTTTGATGTCTTTGGAAAACCAGGGAGACACTTTTGAAAATTTTACTCATCATGGAGGTGAACTTTTTTAAGGGAAAGAAAAGGAAAAAAAAGACATAAGTAATTTTTTCTTTCTTTTTTTTCCCTGAAGACATTGAAATAAAAAATTAAGAAACCTAGTTGGTAGGAGAGAAATAACTGTGCATTCATCTCACAGTCTCCCGTGACTTTGGAGTCACAACAAAGTGTGAGTTCATTTTAGTCAATAATAAACTTTCAAACTAGTTGAAGCAATGTTGTGTCTTAAAATAAATCCATGGAAGACTTCACAGTAATTGATTTTAATTTATTTTTAAGCTTTGATTTAGAAAAAAATTTTGGTTTCAAGAGAAGAAAACGTAAGAATAACATAAAGAGAGCTGGGCCAGGAATAACCATCTCTGGGATGAAAGTTCCTAGTTTGTAAGATGAATGCATTTGACTAGATCCTTCTTTGAAGTCCTTGTTCTTCTATCCAGAACCTCTGATATCACCACAGTTACACTATAGATGTCCTAATGTAGGAACACCTTTTATTTATAAATTATGTTTTCCTAGAATGTTCTCCATCAAGTTTTCAATATGTTTTCAAAGCAAGTCAAAGGCAGAAACAAACTCCTTTAGATTTTTAATTTAAGGGGAATGACAGTCCCATCCATGTATATGTTTTTAGTGACATATGATGGTATATATGTTAACCCAAAATGTTATGTTTTACTTTCTTTCAGTTGTAATTCTGGAATATTTATACATTACATTTTTAAAAATCCCACATCAGAATTTTAAATTCCAAGTTTCCTCTGACCTTGCCTAGCACAAATATAGGGCTTGAGAAAGAGAGAGAGGTTTCATAGAGAAGTGATATGGAATCTAAGAAAAATTGTTTGGCTTGAAAGGTGATACACTTTATTTCTGCTTATATTCCACTGGCAAGAATGTTGTATGTTCCCATGGTGATAAAATGAATCTGGGAAATGTAGCTCAGGTGTGTGCTAGGAAGGGACAATGTGTTTTATGACTTTATAGCATCTGTGCAACATGGTGTGATATCATATTATTTCTCACAACAAGCCTCTGAGAAATACATTCTTTTGCTATTTGACACATGAAGCAACTTAAATTTAGAAGGACTAAGTAATTTGTTCAAGGATATTCAATAAAGCAGAGTTATTTATCCAGATAACAAATTTTTACCCCATTGCCTCTCATAAACATATTAGGTAAAGAAATGCATTAATTAAAAGTTAATTCTTAAGCTTGATAATAGATAATATTACACAAACAATGCAATGAAGTCATACCACTTAATATGATAACCCTATGCATGCATCAACAAAATGTTAACTTGTTGGAATAGGAATTATATTTTATATAGCAATAACAAACAAGCGAGAAACAATTTAGCAATGATATCCTTTCATTTTTCAGAAGCATATTTACTGCCTATGAGCTAATAGTATTCACGTGCTTGGTAGATCAAATGGTCACTATCCAAATATGGTCTTAATTAAGAAACTCTCAGATCCATTATACTTGCTGTTTGCTCTTAGAAGAAAGAAAACCTAATAAAGGGTTTGCATGACTTCTATTTACAGTAATTTTGAGGGGTTAATACCTTATTGTGACAGTCTATCAAAACTAACCAGGTCAAGATGTTAATTTTTATGCAAGTCTTTGGTGTTTCCTAATTCAATTGAGAATCCTATTTTGCTATATTTAAAAGACACATTCATCCGTGTGACTGATATGACTAATAGAGCCCTCCTGTCAGGCTGCTGCCCCAAATAAATGTAAAACATTAAATAATTTTTAAAAATATAAAAATGTGAAATAATAGAGACTGTGTCTACAGACATCATGCTCTCCACACAAACTCATTCATGATTCCTTTTACTCTGTTTGATGCAGTTGACTAATTTCCTCATCTTATTTTTGCACTTTCAGAAAATAATGCTATTCAGCATTGTAGATACGCAAATTTAAGCTTGTCAGAGACTGAAATGGGAAGCAAATGGCAATGAAGAAAATTATTTTTCTTTAATATTTGACTTTTTTTTTCTAAAAAGAGTTTATTAAGAAGGTCACGGCACATTGCAGTGCATTACAACCCAGAAAAGAATTTGCTGGGCTTATAAGCTGTGGCTTACCAGAATTTGTTGCCATGCTCACCTGCCTTTCATGTAATTTATCTCATTTAGAAAAGCAAGAACAGTCCATTCCTGAAAGGCAAAAATGAGTCAGAAAAACCCAAGGAAAAGATAGTTGACAAATATGTTAAACATGACTAAATTATTTTTTATATATTGATATGTTCACTGTTAAATTAACAGTGCTTCTCATTAACAGGTGAGTCACATCATAAATGTTTAATTTTTCATATCTGTCTTCAAATTTATCTACCCCAAAATTAACTTTTCCTTGCTATGCATTATTTTTCATAATAACGACAAAAAGAATACTAAAAAGTAGCATTTTCTTAAAATTACAGTTTTTCTGCCATCCCCATCACAAACCTAATTGTTTTGCCCTTAGGTGCTTCTCTATCAGCTCTATAAGAACACTGAAGTACAATAAATAAGTGGCTTTGCTTAGAGATAAAGCTTCAGTTGAGACCACTGAGTTCACTGAAATAGTTTCCAAACACGATTTCTAGCATGCTTATGTCACATGACTTACAGCAGCAAGCACCTGGAATTTCATTGCTAAGTGGTAAAGAGCTACATAACATATAAGACAATGTGTAATTCATGAGCTGTGTAATAGCTCCTTGTTAACTAGACAGTGCAATCATGGACACCAATTATAACCATCTAATGATTGTACTTTCTTAGCTGGTGATTTCTTGTTCCCAGTATCAGTGACTGAGAGTGGAAACAGATAGATAGAGAAAAGTAAAATATTAGGGCTAAATCCTGAAGATCAAGCCCAATTGTAATTTTACTTACAGGGAAATTACTCCAAAGACGTAAAGTCAGTGGTTATAACTTGGTAGCCACTTGCCCAACTCCAACTTAGAGCAGGAGTCATTAGACATGGATGAGTTTAATTTTATTTTAGTCAATACTGAACAATTGAAATTTTTCACGTGAAAATCTTAAACATCTTTTTACATCTTAAACATCTGGGTCTTCATTTTCATTTGTACACGATTGAGTAGTGTTGGATTATACATTTTTGAAACGGTGAGGTACATCATCTGCAGTTTACCGAAGTCCCTGTTGTATTTTTGGGGCTTTGGGTCTTTTTTCTTCAATTACTGTTTCTGTATTTTGAAAAACTAAGTGCATCTATATCTCTGTGGAAAACTAGGAAAATGAAAGATAATCCCCAAATGAGCCCTTATATATGCATGGAAATGAACTTTTTATTTGTTTGTTTGTTGTTTTTACTTTTAATAGGCAAAAAGAAATAAACGTGAAAACTATTACTCAGCCAAGGTTTGCTTGAAAATAGACAGTGATTTGCAGGGAAGTGCCAGAACCTGGCTAACCTGTGTTTCACTTGCTTCTTTGTATTCTACAACTGGATTTACTTGTCGTAAATATCTAGCATATGAAATGCAAATCCACTTTAAGTTTTTATTTCTGTTTATTTCTATAATCCACTTTCATGGCAGATGGATTTTAAATAAAATCCTGGGTTGCTTAGTTGGTTAAGTGTCTGACTCTTGAATTTGGCTCAGGTCATGATCTCATGGTTCATGGGATAAAGCTCTACATCAGACTCTTGTCTGACAGTGTGGAGCCTGCTCGTGCACTCTTTCATGCTCACTCTCCCTCACCTTCTCCCTCCTTCGCTTCCTCTCTCTGTCTCTTTCTGTCTCTCTCTCTCTCTCTCTTAAAAATAAATAAATAGGAGGGGAGGGTAAATAGTGGGCCAGGCAGGAAGATGGCGGCGGTAGCGGAGGTGTGAGTGGACCCGTGTCTCTGCAGCTGGATTTTCTCTTCCCTTCTTTCCTTTTCCTTCTCTGAGATTGGCATCGAGGGGGCTGAGTTCGGGTGGTGGCGCCGGGTGCAGCGCAGGGGTCACGGCGACGGCGGCGGCTGACGGCTGGAAGGGCAGGCTTCCTTCTCCGCTTGTCCTCCTTCCCCGGTGTCAGGCGCGGCGGCGGTGGCGCAGCAGCCGGACTTCGTCCCTCCTCCAGCTCTCCCCCGCGCCGGAGCGGGCACTCTTCCCTTCGCCATCTCCAGACCCTTCACCCCGGCTACTGGGCGCCTCCTCCGGCGCAGCTCAGGGAGCGGGGGCCGGTCTCCCGCTCGGCTGTCGCGCCTCCATGTCGGATAACCAGAGCTGGAACTCGTCGGGCTCGGAGGAGGATCCAGAGACGGAGTCCGGGCCGCCTGTGGAGCGCTGCGGAGTCCTCAGCAAGTGGACAAACTACATTCATGGGTGGCAGGATCGTTGGGTAGTTTTAAAAAATAATACTCTGAGTTACTACAAATCTGAAGACGAGACAGAGTATGGCTGCAGAGGATCCATCTGTCTTAGCAAGGCTGTCATCACACCTCATGATTTTGATGAATGTCGATTTGATATTAGTGTAAATGACAGCGTTTGGTATCTTCGTGCTCAGGATCCAGACCACAGGCAACAATGGATAGATGCCATCGAACAGCACAAGACTGAATCTGGATATGGATCTGAATCCAGCTTGCTTCGACATGGCTCTATGGTGTCACTGGTGTCTGGAGCAAGTGGGTATTCTGCAACATCCACCTCTTCATTCAAGAAAGGCCACAGTTTACGTGAAAAATTGGCTGAAATGGAAACCTTTAGAGATATCCTGTGTAGACAAGTTGATACTTTACAGAAGTACTTTGATGCCTGTGCTGATGCTGTCTCCAAGGATGAACTTCAAAGGGATAAAGTGGTAGAAGATGATGAAGATGACTTTCCTACAACACGTTCTGATGGAGACTTCTTGCATAATACTAATGGCAATAGGAAAAGTTATTTCCACATGTAACACCAAGAGGAATTAATGGTATAGACTTTAAAGGGGAGGCGATAACTTTTAAAGCAACTACTGCTGGAATCCTTGCTACACTTTCTCATTGTATTGAACTAATGGTAAAACGTGAGGAAAGCTGGCAAAAGAGACTCGATAAGGAAAATGAGAAGAGAAGAAGAATAGAAGAAGCATACAAAAATGCCATGACAGAACTTAAGAAAAAATCCCACTTTGGAGGACCAGATTATGAGGAAGGTCCAAACAGTCTGATTAATGAAGAAGAGTTCTTTGATGCTGTTGAAGCAGCTCTTGACAGACAAGACAAAATAGAAGAACAGTCACAGAGTGAAAAGGTCAGATTACATTGGCCTACATCCATGCCATCTGGAGATGCCTTTTCTTCTGTGGGGACTCATAGGTTTGTCCAAAAGGTTGAAGAGATGGTGCAAAACCACATGACTTACTCATTACAGGATGTAGGTGGAGATGCTAATTGGCAGTTGGTTGTAGAAGAAGGAGAAATGAAGGTATATAGAAGGGAAGTAGAAGAAAACGGGATTGTTTTGGATCCTTTGAAAGCTACCCATGCAGTGAAAGGCGTTACAGGACATGAGGTCTGCAATTACTTCTGGAATGTTGACGTTCGCAATGATTGGGAAACAACTATAGAAAACTTTCATGTGGTGGAAACATTAGCTGGTAATGCAATCATCATTTATCAGACGCACAAGAGGGTGTGGCCTGCTTCTCAGCGAGATGTATTGTATCTCTCTGCCATTCGAAAGATACCAGCCTTGACTGAAAATGACCCCAAAACTTGGATAGTGTATAATTTTTCTGTGGATCACGACAGTGCTCCGCTAAATAATCGATGTGTCCGTGCCAAAATAAATATTGCTATGATTTGTCAAACCTTGGTAAGCCCACCAGAAGGAAACCAGGAGATCAGCAGGGACAACATTCTATGCAAGATTACATATGTAGCTAATGTGAACCCTGGAGGATGGGCACCAGCCTCAGTGTTAAGGGCAGTGGCAAAGCGAGAGTATCCAAAGTTTCTAAAACGCTTTACTTCTTACGTCCAAGAAAAAACTGCAGGAAAACCTATTTTGTTCTAGTATTAACAGTGACTGAAGCAAGGCTGTGTGACATTCCATGTTGGAGGAAAAAAATAAAAAACAAAAATGAATGCTCTAAGCTGGAACATAGGATCTATAGCCTTGTCTGTGGCCCAACGCCCTGGCCTTGTGTACAAAAATGAAGAAATATTGCAATAGCAAAGGTGAACATCTAACACTAGCTGTCTCATGCTAGATCTCCTCG